>JAKTXA010000012.1:0-338773 GCA_030561325.1 Yamadazyma atlantica
CGGTGGTTGAAGGGAATTAGAGAGACTTGGGCGGGGGGGGTTAGGGGGAGTTCCACTGGAGTCTCATTGACCCCATTGGGCCCGAAGGGACCAGTGGGAGCAATGCTAGACCCACTGCCGCTAGGTCCATTGGGGCCATTTCCTGGGCCCGTAGGTCCACTGGCCCCGCCAGCCTCGCTAGGTTCAACTATTCTGGACCCACCGGTCCCTTCGGTCCCGTTGGGTCCAAAATTAACAAACTCCACACTCGCCCCCCCATTCACACTCAAAAACATCGACTCATACTCTTCCCCCTCGTCCTGCTGGGCCTGCTCTGGCCCCAGGCCCGGCCCAAACCCGGCCTGGCCCTGGCCGTAGGGCTGGGCCAGTACACTGGTCTCCGAAAAATGACTCACCAAATCATACAAATCACTATTAATATCCCCCTCATTCTCCTTCTCCTCATCCTCCATTTGCTCATCCATCTCCTGACAAACTCTTAAGTATTGATACTTTGAAAGAAGCGAAGTATCAGGGACATGGTACCGTTTCAACGACATGTCGTCAGACACAAAGATGGAGTTTCCTTCTACGCCCAAGGCGATGATGGGGCTGTCGGTTTTAGAGACGAGGGTTGAGACTCCAAGCCGGTCGTTGATGTCGTCGTCGTCGAGCAGGAGATGGGAGAGGTCAGTTTTGATGACGGCGCCAGACTTGTCGGCACTAAAAAAACTACTAGGGGCGTAGCTGTCACCACCGGCGTAGCTGGACCCGTAGGGGCCAGAGCTAGGCCCAAAGCTAGGTCCAGCTCCCGCCCCGGCACCACCAGCTTCGCCGGTGGTGCCTGGGGCTACACACCAAACCAGCTCCTCATGTACCTCAAAACTCTTCATCATCTTAAACGTCCTCAAATCCCACAACTTGATCGTACAATCACTCCCCCCACTCAACGCCCAAAAATCCCCCATCACCAAGCACCGAACATTATCCTGATGGCCTATCAATTTCTTGACAAACGGCAACTGGAGCCGAGGGTCGTACAAGTTTATAGTGTTGCTTGGACCCCCACACCCAACCAACAGGCAATTGTTAGCGAGGGAGTAGATGGAGTTGGTTACTAGCGAATCAGCGTTGTCGATTATTCGGGTGGGGGAAAGGGTATTTAAATCCCACAGGACAATCTTTCCGTCGAGGCCTCCACTGAGGATGGTCTGGTTGTGGGAGGAGAGGCACTTGACGTAGTCGGTGTGGACATTAGCGAACTTTGAGATGGAGCCAGGGTCGCCGGTGCTAGAATTAGGGCCACTGGTGCTAGAATTGCTAGTACCATCGACACCACCACCGGCAGAGCCGGCGGCGGCGTCGAGGTTTATAAGCTTCAACGACAAATCAGACGAACACGTGACCAAGTCCCGCTCCCCATTAACCAATAAAAGATCATTGATCCAATCAAAGTGAAGGTTATAGTTCCGCAGTACTGAGTAGGAGTTTTGAATAGGCTTGTAGGGAAGAGGAGACGAGGAGATGGCGGTTTCGAGTTTGAGAAGTTCCTCAGAGCTAGTACCGCCGGAGGTGGTGCTAGCGTCGTCCTGGCCGGCCTGTCCCTGGCCCTGTCCTTCTGCCAGTTCTCCCTGTTGCTCTAGCCCTGGTTCTAGCTCTATTCCTTGTCCATTTGTGGCGCTGGCGCCCCAGACTTTAACTATCCCGTCCCGGCCTCCCGTGAACAATTGGCCCCGCCGGGCCGAGTACTGCATGGCATTGATGGGAAGAATATGGTTTTCGTTGTCGGTGGAATCACCAATCACATACGAGATCCCTTTTCTAACTCGACTCATGGTTATGCTGACCCTTATGGAGTTGGAGCTTCGCGAAGATCTCGAGTGGGTGGAGTCTCGCACCGTTCTCCCTAGCTCGCACCGTTTGTCGCTATTTTTCTCCCTATTTGTCGCTATTTTTGCGGGGTTCTCCCTAAGTTCTCACTATTTCTCCCTAAGTTCTCACTATTTCTCCCTAAATCCTCGCTAGCTCTCCTATTTCTCCCTAGCTCCCACTATTTCCTAGCTGCTTGTCCATGCTATCCCTAGCGCCTAGCTCTCTATACTAGAAATGGTACTAGAACTGATAGTACTAACAGTCTTAGTACTAGACCTGGCTATCTCTGGCTCTCCTATTTCTCGCTATTTCTCCTAGCTCTCGCTAAATTCTCCCTAGCTCTCCCTAGAGTCTCCCTAGTTCTCCCTAAATTTTCGCTATTTCTCCCTAGCTCTCGCTAAATTCTCCCTAGCTCTCCTATTTCTCCCTAGCTCTCACTATTCTCACTATTTCCCTCACTTAAATACACTCGTTTACTCGTTCGTCCTACTCTTCACTGTCCTACCACCACTCGTCCTACCGCCACTCGTCCTACCGCCACTCGTCCTACCACTGTCCTCGATGTCAGAACTTGAAGGACAATTAAAATCGGCCATTTTCCTCATGGTTTCTAAGATCATTGAGTCTGAACTTAGCCATAATCAAATCACCGCTACGCCGATGTTTGTGGCCTCGTTGGTGGAATTGACGTATAACCAGCTCCTTAACGTGGGAGAGGATCTAGAGTCTTTTGCAAACCATGGCGGGAGGTCGCTAGTGCTTCCAGAGGATTTGTACATGATTGTGAGGAAGAATGGGGTGTTGGGAGAGGTTTTGAGAGAATACCAAAGCCTTATCTCGACCGAAGGGAGGCCTTATCTCGACCGAAGGGAGAGAGAAGGCTAAACTCGATCAAAGGGAGAGTTAACACCTCCATGGTCAAATCTTCCTGTGTTAAATCTTCTAGTGTTAAATCTTCTTTAACAGTTTATCTTAACATATCTAACATATTTAACATATCTAACATATTATCCAGAAGGCCTTTCCCTCGGCCAAGGGGACCAAGGGAAGGAGGTAGGGAGAGCTGGTCCACAGCTCGTACGCCGGTCGACGTAAGGCAGCCCCGTGTCGCCTCACTTCCTTCGGTTAAAACTCTCCTTTGGTGGAGTTCGTCTCATCGCGTCCGCGACGCGAATCGCGGTTCAATTTAACCCTTTTGGGAAACCTAATGAAATATATATATAGCACCATAGTTCTACTATCTAGTTTATCTAGTCTAGCATTTAGTTCAGTTAGTTCTAGTTCTAGCTCAATATAGGTCTAGTGTATCTAGTATGAAAAGATCAAACCCATTCCTTGACCCGTCTCCCAAACGGTCCCTCCTCTTTTCCCTTCCTTCTCCTAGTTCAGCATTTGAAATAAAAGAAGATAAAAATGACCCATTTGAAGTAAAAGATAAAAGAGAAAGAGAAGGAGAATTCATCCAATTAGCTACGCCCCCCACCACCCCCACCAAACCAAAATCCGTCTACTCCCACGCCAAAGCCATGTTCCAAAGAGGGTGTCCCAAACCAAACCACGAAAACGGCTGTTTGATAGGAAGAGAACTGGAAGCGTTGGATATATCCGATTTTTTCACCAAAAACATCAAAAACAAAACCTGTAACTGCTTATACCTTACGGGTCCTCCTGGCAGTGGAAAGTCTGAACAATTGGACCTTACGTTGAAACATCACCATACCCTTTTTTCTAGGTCAAAAATCATTAAAATCAATTGTATGGTGCTTTTAAACCCCCAGGAAATCTTCCAGAAGATTCTAATGGAAATGGGCCAACCTGCCACCAACACTTCGACCTCAGAAGATTTGTATCAGGTGCTAAAAGAGGGGAAAGATGAACTGGTGGTGATTTTACTTGACGAAATCGATTCTTTACTTACCAAAAACCAGCAAATTCTTATAAACCTTTTCAAATTATCGAACAAAGCGTTATCACCAAATTTTAATACCAAGTGTTTGCTTGTGGGGATTTCCAACTCGCTTGACTTGACAAACACGCTTTTGCCCAAGTTGTTTAAGTATGATATCAACCCTAAAGTGGTGAACTTTAGTGCGTATACTTTTGATAAGATGAAGCTGATACTTGTGGGGAAATTACACGGTCTTTTGGACGGGAATAAGGAAAATGTTCCGCCAGGACTAGACCCAGCCGACCCAGCTCTGGCCAAAACCGGCCTCGTCCCAGCCAAGAAAGAAACTCCAATAGTAAGCATGTCTGCGATCCTTCTTTGCTGCAAAAAAACCGCTTCCACCACAGGAGACCTTCGAAAATGCTTTGATCTCATCTACAAATCTATAGAGCTAGTAGAAGCCGAACAGAGACAAAGCACAGCCTCATTTAACCTTATCACGGCCCCTAAAGTGTCGATAAATCACATTGCAAAGGTGTGTAACATTAACTATGGGAACTCGATTTTGACAAAACTCACGTATTTGCAGCAGTTAATCCTTGTACACCTCATGAACCTTGAGGAACTGGGTTCTGCTATTACGGTGAACGCATTCTACGACTATTGGCTTAAACATAACCAAAACCTGGTGAAAAAGTCGGAATTTTTAGAGCTTTTGCCGAACTTGGAGGCTTTATCAGTGATTACTTTGACTACTAGGAAAGCAGTGACGGTGATAAGAAGTAATGTGAATTATCAAGAGGTGAAAAGGTCACTTCCCCAGAAACTTCAACTGTTACTCAAACACACAGAGATCTAGCAAAAAGAAAACTAGCACAAAAGAACACACACACAGAAAGAGCATAGACGAGTCTTGTGACTCTTATAGAACTGTATCATATGTATATTAATCTAAGCATCATAGCACCTGAGTCTCTTGAGCACTGAATTTGTTATGTACTCAAATCTGTTAAGTATGAACTCAAATTTGCTAAGTATGGACCGTAATTTGCTAAGTATGGCAACTTCTTATGGCAAGTATGCCAACTAGTATGGCAACTAGTATGGCAACTAGTATTGTGTATGTATAGAAGGTGACTCTCCCTTCGGAAGAGTCACCCTTCGGTTCATATTATATGTATATTAATCTACAAACCTGCTCCATGCTGTCATGAGGGGCGCTAGCCCGAGTATAGTCCAGACCAAGGGTCTGCCAGGCCAAGGTCTGGGGCCAGGAAATCAAGGCCAGAGACCAAGGTCGGGGCCAGAAATCAGTCTGGTGCCAGGGCCTGGTGCCAGGCCAAGGAATCAGACCCAAAGGGCTGGCGTGGAAGGGAGGGAAGGCGGCTGACTCTCCCTTCGGTCGAATCAGCCGACGCCTAACTAAAATCCTTCTTCTCCAACGGATTGTACCGCAAAAACTTTTCAATCAAATCCACATGTGTCAACACCATCCGTCTACAACAATATCTCTTCAATTTCAATTGGTCCAAAGCATCTCCTTCACTGATCGAATCGTCTTGAAGAAGCTCCAAATACGTTTCCCACTTGTCACCAACGACTTTTCCGCACGAAAAACACCGGATAGGAATAATCATCTTGTTCTGCCTGGGGTTGTGGTGGTTCCTTCTGGGTTCTGGGTTCCAGTAGTTCAGTTTTGGTGATGTTCTCAGTTTAGTGCGAAAAGTTTTCTGGTCCGCGCACGCCCCATCTCTTCAAATCTCGCGAAGTCTTCATTAAACAGTATACTGAAAGTACTTTAATACTCCGGTTAGTTGATCCATCCACCCATATTGAGCGCTACAAAGTTGCTCAGAGTGTTACTTGTCTAGTACTTAGTGTTAGGTTTTCTTTTCCCGGCGTTCTAGCGTTTTTTGATAGAGAAATATGAACTTTTCAGCACCTTCTGGAGGTAGTATACCAAACGTCCCCAGTGGAAATGGGGTCTATTCCATTGATGGGAAGTACTTTGTGGCCATTTTATCCCACCAGCTCCGAGTGTATTACGTCACCACCCGCCAATGCGTTCGAACTGTGGACGCAGACCTCCTGGGCGCCGTGGACATCCGCCTAGGCTCCGACCCAAACTATGTGCTCATCACAAAGCCTTATGAAATTGTCCTGGTAAATTGGAAAGAAAAGGGGTCTTCACCGGTTTCTTTGGGCTACCAGTTCCCTGAGCCTGTGGCCGCTGTGATAGGCCACTTTCCCACTGGGATTTTGTATATAACCATGAGTTCAGGCACGTTTTCCATAGTATTTCAAACCGTGGAAAACACCCAAATTAAATTATATGAAACTCCCCAAACAAAGGTCTATGCCTTGTCAAACAACAAACAAGTGGTGGCCATATTAAACCACAGCCATGAGGTGCTAATT
Organism: Yamadazyma atlantica; assembly: GCA_030561325.1. Classification (NCBI taxonomy): domain Eukaryota; kingdom Fungi; phylum Ascomycota; class Pichiomycetes; order Serinales; family Debaryomycetaceae; genus Yamadazyma; species Yamadazyma atlantica. The sequence continues at coordinate 6,158 of JAKTXA010000012.1, forward strand.
GTGGACTTACTGGCGGTGTATCACGTGGCAGAGCAGGCCAACCCTGAATTTCCTGAATTATCCGTCAATGTCATCAATTATAACTATAAATCCCCCATTGTTTCGCTTGCCGTGAACGACAGCAACACGCTCCTCGCCCTAGGCTCCAGTTCCGGGCCCATCCAAGTGATTTTCACCGCATCTAACGATAATGAAAAGGTATTAAAATGGCATATTGGCCCGGCCAAAGCATTATGTTTCTCCGATAACTACCTTATTTCGGGTGGGGATGAAAAAGTGTTGGTTATCTGGCAAGTAGACACCGACCACCACCAATTCTTACCGAGATTAAACGGAAAAATCGAGAAAATCACTATTGATCAGAACAAACCCGAATATTATAATCTTTTATTAAACATGAATGATACTAATCAATATGGCGTTCTAGTGGTTTCCAAGACCGATCTTGTGTCCCGGTTGTCGCTCAACAGCTTAAGACCTCGGGTTGCTAAGAAACTAAGTGCCAAAAACTCCTATTCCTTGGTAGAACTCAATCCCAAATCAAACCATTTATACCTCCCTAATTCCTCATTAATTCAAACATTTGACCCGGTCAAGATGGAACAAGTGGCCCAGCAGAACCTCTCGCCTAGCGTGGCCATGGGGAAAGTCAAATCGGAACTCAAATTGATGGACCCGGAAATCACCGACCTCAAGTTTAGTGAAGACAGCGACTGGATGTGCACTTTTGATTCAGTTTTCAACAACGATATCGACAATTTACAAGGAGATTCCAAGACGTTTGCCTTGAAGTTCTGGAAACAAAACGAGTCCTGGGATCTTGTGACCAAAATCATTAACCCTCACTTGAATAACCCGGTAGTTTCTATTATGGCATATAATTCAGGGTTTGTCACCGTCGACTCCAAGTGTAACTTGAGGTACTGGAAGTACAAAAACAAGTCGTGGTACATTGTCAAGACGTTAGACATGAGTTTGCCCGACTCTAAGTTCATTACCACCGCCAGAAGTGACGATAACTCGGTGGTGTTTGTGAGTTATAATAATTCTATCAAGATAATTAACTCTAACTTTCAATTGGTGAGCTCTCACGTGCTCTGTGACGGGAACATTTTGGCCCTTGAGGTGGTGAAGACAGATTTAATGGTGTTAAGTACGACAAAGTTCATTTCATTTGATTTGGTGTCTTTTGGGACGAATTTTGTGGGGGGAGTTGAGGTGCCAAATAGGAGTGAGGTAAGGAGTTTGGTTCTGGTTCTGGGGGGGTTGGTGGGGTTGGTATTGAACCTGGACCTGGCCAAAGCTGCTAAGGTGTTAGTCTTTTCTCCCAAATCCCTTACCCCCGTCTTTGTCACCTACCACGACAAACATATAAACTCCATAAAACCATACAATAACGGGTTCCTTTTCATCGATAATGCCTTGAGAATTGGGTATGTTAACAGTGACCCAGTGGACCACGGCGTGGACATGGACCTAAATGGTAGTAAGAGTACCGTGGTGGTGGGCGGAGAGGAGGCCCAAGACTTGGAAAACGTTTCGTTCAAACAATTGGATATTAATAGTTTTGGCCATTTGTTTGAGACAGAGAATTTGGAGACGTTGTTTGATAATATTATTAAGATCGTTAAGTAGGTAATAGATATTATATTGACTATTTACAGGCCGTGTTGGCCGGCCGGGTTGGCCAAGGGCCAGCACGGTATGGGCCAGGTAGTATAGGTCCGGGGATCCAGGGTAGTATTGTGGCCTAGGGGTCTAGATCCAGGTAGTAGTGTTGACTCAACGACTCTCCCTTCGGTCGAGTCTGTCGAGTCATCAGGCGTTCATTCTCTTCACAGCCAAAATCGACTCCATCTTACTCAACGCCAACGCCAACAAATCCTTCCGTTTCTGCAAATTAATATGATACTCAATCCGAGGATCCTCCTTAGCAAGTTGTTCCAAATCGTCTAAATTCAACTTATTAAAGAAATTCACATCCAATTCTCTCGGAAAGTTATAATAAAAATCATTCAAAAGCTCGACATTCAAAAACAATATAGATGTAGACGTCAACTTTTCATTAATCAAATCCAAGTAAACCTCTGGACAGTTCACTTTATTCAGTTTACTCTTACACTTATTGTTGGACTTGAGAAACTGGTACCGCATCTTTAACACGGCCAACCGGTCCTGAAGGAAACACCCCATCCGTCCCTTTTCAATCAAGTTATAAGAAAATCCCAAAGTCTCGTTAGAATTGAAATCCACATCGCTATGACCGTTTAAAGACTGGAGATACTTGATTACTTGAGAAAGCTTTCTTCCCCCGATTTGATTTTTTAAATTATTCAACATTTCATCACAGTTTTTGATTTCTTCCTTCATCAAAAGCACCGCATTGTCTCTAGAACTCATCCATTCTCGATCTTCTATCTCGATCTCATACTTAAATGGCTTGATACAATTTTCTACTTGGTCGGCAGTGGAATAGTACTTGTTTCCAAGCACTTGATTGGCCACTTCTTTGATTTGTTTCAAGGTTTCAGGATGGTTTTTAAGTTCGGTGTTCTTGACTAAATTCTCCACTTCTTGAAGTAAAGCATTGGTGATTAAATTGGTGGAGAGTCTACCAATCCCTAATTTTGTCAAATCCCCACTGATTAAATCCAATTTCCTCTCCCAAACCCCAGCTTTTTCACTCTTTCCTTGTCTTTTATTGGTATCTATAGCTTGTAATTCTTTCAATTGGTCTTTATCCAACGTCCAGTAGTCCTTAGCAAGTAAATCCAATACTTTCTGGTCTAATTCATTCCTCACCAAAGACTTGAGTTCCTTTTTAGAAAAGTTCTGGCTCAATTCTTTGATAGATAACTTTAAAATATCAAGATTATTGGCCATATAGATCTGAGGAGTCAATGGCAAGTCATTAAACTCGACCTTAAACTTATAATTAGTCTCTTCATACTCTTTTTGGATGGCCAAATGTGTAGGTCTTAAGTTATCAGACATGGATTTTTCAAGAATCTTAATCAATTTTCTTTTCAAGTTCTTAGTACTGACCACACAATTCAAAAAATCACTTCTATGGCTCAGAAAGTATTGAGATTCAAACGTTTGTTGGGATAAATAAGATTGATAACTTGTAAGCATATTTTTCTTAAAAATCGACAGAGTGTTAGGACCTTTGGTAATAACTCCAACGTATCCCAATCTCAAAGGATACTTTTTGTTATTTAAAATGGAGTTAGCTATTTGTGGTTCTACCAAATCCAATTTGGTAATAACTCCTAAAGTTCTTTCCCCTCTTGGGTCGGCGATTCTAGCGGCTCTCAAGGCCGAAGAATTGGCTAAATCTACATTGGCAGCACTAATAGCCAAAATCACATTCGGAGGTTCTAGGTACTTAAGACATAAACTCCGGATCTTTTGTTTCAATTCTAATGGCTGATCCGCAGATTCTACTTGAATATATCCCGGCAAATCCACCAATGAAAGATCAGGAATCTTGGGGGATTTGATAGTTAAGTTGATAGGATCATTAGAAATAAACTCGGTATTAGGAACTTGCAAGTTCAAGTCCACCAAGATCTTTTGAGCTTGTTTAAAGTCCAGCAATTTCAATCTCAAATCAGGGAATTCTATGCTATTTTCTTGTTCCCCCATTTCTGGCGAGTTCACCAACGTTAATTCAATAGGTCTTTTGGTGACCATGTTATCCCCCTTGGGGAGAAACTCATGCCCCACTATACTCTCCAAAACCGATGATTTTCCGCTGGATTGGGACCCAATTACCACGATAGACGGGAGTTTTAACGTGTTGGAATCGTCTATACTGGCCACCAAGTTCCGGATTTCAATCATTTGCTTCGAAAGGTTCATGATCTGGTCGTCGGTATCATCTTCTTCAAGTTCAAACTCTTCTAGCTCTGATTCCTCGTCTTCTTCTTGTTGTTTCTCGTCTTCTGAGTCGTCTGACGATACGGCTACGGCAGCAGCTGTGGCCCCAGCGGCGGCAGTAGTATCTCCGCCATCGCCACCGCCGTCTGGGCCCTCGGACCCAGCTTCTGGCCCGCCCAGTCCGCCAAAATACTCCTTGGACCGGTTAAAAAAATCAGACGTGAAGTCCTTAAAGCTCCCTAGCGTGTCTTGAGTGTAGGTCGACATTTGGTCCACCTTGTACGCCACGTACGACCCGCCGGCCGCCATGGTCCCGCCGATGTAGCCCGGGATCCGGACCAACTTGAAAAACGGCTTTGTGAAATTGATTTGACGGGTAAAGATTAATCCTGAAGCTCTAGCCGCTGGGGAGGTTCTGGCGAGCCGGTGGCTCGGGGCGAGGCCGGGCCGGAGGTGGCCGGCACGGAGGTGGAGACATCGACTCTGGTGTGCGAGCTGGTGTCTACTAGCTTTGAACATTGTTACTAGTGTTTTACTAGTGTTTTACTAGTGGTTTGCTGTAGATCAGTAAGAGTTTTTGTTATTTATCATGATGTTTGGGGTCGTGCGCTGACCGTGCGCGCCGCCAAAAAAATTATTACGCCATACAAAAAAATGCCTCCTGCCAGAATTGAACTAGCGACCTTTGCATTACAAGTGCAACGCTCTACCACTAAGCTAAGAAGGCGAATCTTTCGACGGATTGGCGTGGTGGTGCGGTTTTGTTAGTGGACACTGGCGCGTTGAAGTCACGTGACTTTCTTGACTTGGTGGTAGTTCTACTGTTAATTAGCAACCCATTAGGCCCATTGACCTTAGTCACACTGATCTGTGGACTGACCCTGTGGCTACCGGGTCTAGACCGACCTGTGGCCAAACTGACCTGTGGCTAGAGCCGTCAACTCCGACTCATGATCACTCGTATCTTAAGCTAATCGGCAGTTTAATAAGGTTTAATCAACCATGACCTCACTAGCCACAACATTACCCGAAATACTTAAGTATAACCGGTTAAGTGAGCCATTTCTGCCGGTAGCAATACCCGATTTCCCTTCCGAGAAAGCACATAATCCGGGGTTGACCTGTCAAAAGTGACAAACCGGTTGGCACTGTGTATAGATTACTATATAGGGAAGTCGGTGGTTGATGGTCTGAGGTTTTGAGTGGTTGTCTGACGGTAGTGTTGTGGCCTGAGGATGGCCTGAGGATGGCCTGAGGTTTAGTGCCGATGGCTTATCACCGAAATCGGCCGAACCCTAATTCGGACTAAATCCGGCATGCACGCATCCTAATCGGGACAAACGGCCTGGGGAAACGCACCGCTACCAAACCGGGTCGGGCCGATCACGTGACAGTTTCTCACGTGACTTTCCAACCCCCTGAATGGGAATTCTTGCGTGAGTGATGAGCAAGATAAGCTCTAAATATAGCAAACCTAACGGTATTGCTAAAGTTAAAACAATAGGTTTGGAGCAAAGGCAGTGCAATGGCATGACATCTGAATCCAAACTAAAAACCTGAGACCATACTAAAGACCTGGCTCCATACTAACATCCTCTCCAAAAATAGGGAAGTATCACAGTACAATATCATAGTGTATCACAGTACATTATCATAGTGTATCACAGTACATTATCATAGTGTATCACAGTACATTATCATAGTGTATCACAGTACAGCTCTACTACCGTATCCACGAGACCCTGAATCCGAGGAATCAACAACGCAAATCACGGTTACTCCACTCAAAGTGTGATTGTGAAAATTTCAAAAAAAGAAATAGCTCTGAAACAATATATATAAGGGCTGATCCCGGGAATTTTGATAAGTGATAGTAATACCAGAGGGATACAGACAACGGTAGTATAGAGTTGAAAATGATCCTTGTATCGCGGTTGAAGTGTAAGATGACTGAAAGACAAGCGTATGATGTGATGATGGGGCGTGATAGTAAATACCCCGAGAGTAAATCTCAGACCGGGGCTGGAAATAGGGGCCGGGCCCAAAGTCTGGGCCGGGCTGGGGCCGGCCAGTACCAAAACTACGATATCCTTCCTAAATTTAAAGATATTCTCGACCTGAAAGATATTCTCGACCAAAGTTGTGAAAGCACCAAAGAAGTTTCTGATAGTGAAGATGAGTCAGATATCAAACCAGTGCAACCCGTCAGGCCGAGATTTAGATCCGATATTACTAGTGTTGCTGGCAATACTAGAAAAGTTGCTAGAAAAGTTAGACCTGCGGAAGTTAGTTCCGCTGTTAGTAAGACTCAGTATAACTTGATTTCAGGTAATAGTGAATTAGTGCTACAACAGAGGAGGTGCTTTAAAATGGTGCAATATTTGGTTGTTATATATATGTTAGCCAGTGCGTTCTGGCGTTAGCCAGTGCGTTCTGGCGTTAGCCAAGACGGGCCGGGCCAAGCTAGGGCCAGGCTAGGGCCAAGCTGGGCCGGGCTAGGGCCAAGCTGGGCCAGGGACAGTACGGACAGTTACTACGAAAGGGACAGGTTAGTTCCAGGACAGGTGGATTAGGCCCAGGACGGGCCAGGTCCACCGTTAGTTTATAGATGAGTAATACATAATTTCTATCATGTGACTTCATACAAACCATTACTCACATTTTTCACACACTACTCACTGAGAGTCACATCAGCATATGAGCATTTGGCACAGCATATGAGCATTTGAGGGTTCTACGCAATGACTAATAAATATCTCTATTAACTATGTACTATCGTAATCGTAATCGTAACTCGTAACTCGTAATTCATCAACATCCAGGGTTTCATCCAGGGGTTCATCAAAAGGTTCATCCAGGGTTTCATCAAAAGACTTCCCCCACAGAATATATGGCATTATGTCGTTGATGGTGATACTGATCTTGTGTCTGTTGTTTGAATAGCGAGTTATTCATTAGTCTTGGTATTTGATTATCTCTCATCATTTCTTGATGGCTGTGTTCCTCATTTTCACTTTCGTCAGTGGAAGAAGACACCGAAAGCTCTGGCACTTCTGGTTCTTCTACTATAGTAGATAACTTGAAAGCAGGCATTGGTTCTTCTTCTACTTCTTCTTCTACTTCTTCTTCTTCTGAACTGTAATAATAATCGTCTGAGTCATACTCTTCGTCATTGTCGTATTCCTCGTTCTCAGACTCCTCGTTTTCGGATCCGGAATCAAAATCAGAATCCGAATCCGAGTCGGACTCATCTGACACTTCATAGGCCAGGACACTGGTTTGATATTCATGGGAAAGGTTTGAGGTTCTCTTAGGGATTTCAAACTTGACTTGGTTTAATTTACTAACTCGTTTGGCATTTTCATCAGAAATATGATCCATCAAGTTGTCCAACATATTAGCTTGAACCACTAAATTTCTTAATGCGGTTTTGGGATTACTAGCATCCCGAGTTAACTTGCTTCTCACTTTGGAAGCTAAAACATATGATTGCGCTAATGACATATTAAAGATATTTGGTAATACTTTTACAAAAAAAACCTGGGGGGTTTTGCATCTATATATATATATCAAATCGGCTATAAAATCCAACCCTGTTTATTACTGAGACAAAATTTGCGTCAATTACAAACCGGTCGGAATTGGGGTGTTATGTGCAGGATCGATTATTAATTGCATTCGCCGCTTACTCATCGCTGTTCCGTCTTACTAACTCTGACAAATACAAATGGTGGACAAGGATAAGATTACAAATGGTCTGCCAGCCCAGGCCCCCCTGGCAAGGGGGGCTGGTCAAGTCCATCCCTTGGCCAAAGGTGAGTCTAGCAGTTGCTCGACCCAAAAACTAACTTTGGTTTGAGCAATCGTTACGGATGTTAGGGCCGTTTTTTCGCCGCCGCTTACATTGCTTTATCCGTCCGCGACCGCATCCGGGCCCGCACCCGCATCCGTATTGATATCCGTATCCGTCTGTGTTGGTCCTGTATAATGTACCCTCGGTGCTGCGGTCGGATCTGCAGCGGTGAGCTATTTAATGCATCATCCGAAGGACCACAGAAACTCGCGCATCGGATTCTCGGGGTTTCGGTTCTAGTGCCCTTTTGGGTACTCCGTCCGAACGCCGCTACAGCCATTTCAACGGCGCTGCTGCAGGGCTTCTCCCTTTGGGCTAGACTCAGTTTAAACTTGGCAGTGTCTTGCCTAGATTCTAATTGGCAGAGTATGAGAAGACTCTGGCTATGTCTGACCTTCCAGCCTCCGTCCGAAGTCCCAGAACATCCTCAGAAGGTCCGTCAGAACAGTTGTGTCCGTCAGTTGTGTCCGTCAGGAGGTGTTAGGTGTGTCCGTCAGATGTGTCCGCCAGGGGTGTAGATGGGTGCGTCGGATGAACAATAACGGACGTTCATTGTCCTGGTCTAGAACCTGAGCCGATGGATCGCTGTGGCCTCAGATGATCATAATTACGGAGAAGTATTGCTGGTCGTGCGCGGCCCATAAATGGTGGTTTGGGGTTCGGCCGAGATAGTTACGGGTAAACCTTCCCTGTCACCCAGCGACTCCTGAGGGACGGAGATATTGTTAAAGTATTCCATAATAGGCCATTTCTTATCTCTTTTAGCTTGAGTCGTACGAATCCTTCCAGCTTATCCTTCTGGATCCAGTTCCTTATCTTCCAGCTGATCCTTCCAGTGGATGTACCTCTTGGTGTTGCGCCGTATTGTGATAGGATCTGCTTTGGCAGGTCGGAATTCATCATGACTAAAGTTGCATTAAAGATAGGGATTTTTGATGGTTTGGGTGGTTTGGTTCCGCCACGCCTTTGAGCCATTTTCAGGTATTTTCAATTACTTTCCCACACTTGATCCACACATTCTGTCTTTTCACAAACTTCATCCAATCACAACGCAACACAATAGTCATTCCTATTTGACTCTCATAGTAACAACCGTAATTGCTTTTTCACCCGGACCTTCGGTCTAGTTCGTATCTAATCAAGTTTCTTTTGACTGCAAATCTGTTTCTTTTTGATAATCTGTTTCTTTTTGATAATCTGTTTCTTTTTGACCTCTTATCTCGATTGCTCAATTGGTTTCAATTTTTATGATAAGTTGAGGTCGAAGGGGATTGATGGCTGAAGAGCTGAAGGATGAAAGAGCCGAAGGGAGAGACTAGAGATCAAAGAGTGTTAGTTCTTTCGGAAATACTATTTTTGCGAAGAGCACAATCACTCATCTCTTTATATTATATATTTATATTTGATATCTTGGGCTAGAAATGGTACTGGCTTGACCTAGTGCTGGCTAGATATAGTGCTGTCATAGTGCTGCCGATATTGTACTGTCGACGGTGCTATAATTAGCAGTGATGTCATTTGCTGAAGATCACCGGACGGACACTTTCCCAATTAGGAAAGGTGCGGCTGTGCAGCTTTTGCAGCTAAATCTCACTGGATTGCAAAAGCATTGGAACATCCTGGCCCATGCTTAACAGTTCAGTGATGAACTACAATACATAAGTAAGAGAACACGGCTATTTGATATCCCTCCTATATAAGTCCCAACAGTCAAATAGTCAAACAGTCGAACCGTCAAACCGTCAAATAGTCAAACCGTCAAACCGTCAAATAGTCAAATAGTCCATACTCAAGTCTATTTTAATACCTGCCCGATAAACTCTGGAGCTTTATCCATACTACCACTACTGCATTTAACTAGTGCCCTCGTTATTCAACCCTCGTTACCTGGCCCTAGTTACTCGGTAGCTATTCCAGGGTCCATTCTTGCGGTCGAAACTCAAATCCGGCCAGCAATCGGCGGGTTTGAATTGAATCTATTTAGGAAAAGCTCCTATTGCCGACAAAGTGACGTGGTTATAGTTTAATCTTATACTATGGGCCCGGGGCCATTTTACAGCAACTCCAGGGTGCGGGAGTCCGTATTTTAAGCTTCCTAACCTTATTGCAGCGACCTCGCCGGAGGTATCACTAATTATGAGGCCGAGCTTGCTTGCGCGAAGTTACTTATTTTAGATTATTAAGTACGAGATTCTAGATTAGATAACTACAAGGCTACAACTAGGCAAGGTTCTAACTACGACAAGCAGCGTGTCAATTTAGAGTTTCTGATGTCAACATGAGTTTATTACTTAATTGGCTAGACTCTAGTAATTTATGTTTTTGGTTTATTATTTTTTATGACATCAAAGTTTGATTTGACAATTGACTTCACACCACGGATATAATTGCATTAGCAGAGGCTACATCATATGATCAACTTTTAATATATTAATTATACAAGCTTGAGGAGGTTTAATCGAATAATCCCATACCCATGTCATCATCAGATTCTTCAGCTGGGGCTTCTTCTTTTTCTTCGGCAGCTGGGGCAGCGGCATCAGCAGCAGCACCACCAGCAGCGGCACCAGCAGCTGGAGCAGCAGCAGCCATGGAGAATAATAATTCTTTCAAGTCTTTACCTTCTAAAGCTTTGGCGTAGACATCAGCCCACACGGATTCAACTTGAGCGTTGGCAGCTTTGGTGATGGATAATAAGTTGTCGGAGGTGACTTCCAATCCAGCGTCAGCTAAGATTAAGGCAGCGTATGATACGGAGGCTTCAGCAGACATTATGTGTTGTTGTAGTATGTTATATCAACTGGAAAATTTTTTGAGATTCCCCATTTGATATTTTCAGAGTGCGCGCGCGGTGTCACGTGCGTTCCGTGACTGCGGGATATCGCTAACAAATTTATTACTATGTACAATCATATTTGGGGTTATATCTACAACAAATAACGTAATTTTAACGGGAAAAAACCATTAGAAAAAGTTGGTTAATTCATTTAACCAGGTTCTGTATTCATTCTCTTCCTTCATTTCGGAAAAACTGATGATAAAGTCTGCCAATTCATCATTAATCCCCTTGGCTTCCAAGTAGGTCTCAAACCCAGTTTGAATAGACTCATCTAATTCGCTGAATCTTGGTCCTTGGTAATTGAATTTGTGTAAGAATTCCCCTTTGTTAATGTTTTCAGTAACAAACTGTTCTACATTGGATTTGTAGTTAATGAAGTCAATCATAAATGAAGATTCACTGGATTGTAAGAATAAGTTCAAGAATAACCCTTCGTTATTAGGTTTGGAAATCAACACTTTCACAGAACACAAAAGTGAATCCATATTATTAATACTCTCGTCAAAGTCAATTTCTTCTTCTTCTCCTTCCTCTGGTTGAAACTCATCAATTGGCATATCAGTAACTTCGTCAATGTCAAAGAAAATTTGCAACATTTCCCCGTTTTCTAAAGGCTTTCTTAACTCGACATTTGATTGGCCTTCTTTGGTGATAACTTCAAGGTTATTGTTGATGATGTAATCCTTGTAGACGTTATTTAATTCGTTAGGAATGTCTTTAACCGTTTCACTTTCTTGTTTTAAGATTTGTTTCAATTGTTTGTTAGCAGAAGAGTAGGTTCTGATACTGGAAAAAGTTGCAGTTTTGGTGATGGATCTAGTACTTAAACTGGCGACATTTCTGGAAATCTGGGTTCTGATTGGTGCAATGGCTCTGGTAGCCACTCTTAAGTTCTTATACATTGTGTAGTGGTAGTATTAGTTTGAGAGATGATCAAGGAGATTTTTCACATTGGGCGTGCACGACTTTGCTCAATTTGTTGCAACAGTGTTGCAGCCACTGGTGCTAGACCTACGGGCTAGTGCCAGGGATAGGCTACGGTACTACGGTGCCAGGCCTGCGGCCTAGTCACTAGAAAGACAATGATGATGTATGTTATACATATATATGGTACATGGCCCACGGCCGAATTAATTATTGGTTTAAAAACTCCTGGACAAACGTAGAAGATTTCTTATAACGTCTTTCTTGATACTTTTCAAAGATGGCTTTATGATGAGACTCTGGTTTTTCACAAAGTTTGATTAACACTTCCGCCAAAGGTTTTAATTGTAACTCGGTATATCCCGAATAAAAGATATGTAATTCGGTCCAAGGACCTTTATTTAATAATTTCCGGGATAAATAATGAGCTCCAGCTGCTAACCAACTCGGTTGACTAGCAATGAATTTTGAATCCATTATAGTGATTTCTAAGAAATATTTCGCCAAAGTTCTAGTTTCATAATCATAATCATCTGCTTTAGAAGTTCTTCTTAAAAATGACATGGGACCAGGCCATCCCATATCAAATTCCAAAACATCTATCATGAATCTTTCAGCTTTTAAGAAATCATCAATGGAATAAGCATTGTCTGCCATATATGCTACTTCTTGAATGGTAGGACAATTGATTTCTTCATATTTGGCCGCTATAAATAACGCCACGGCTCCTACCAATTGAAATCTTGATAATGAAACTTTCCGTTTACTTAAAAACCTATCGATATAATTCACAGTTAAGAATAAAGTTTCAGGTAATAAATTGAACCGAGAATGGACTTGAACCACCCAATCAATTAATACGCTTCTCATTTCCCATTTTAATTCGTCTTGTTTTTCCATATAATTCCCATCGGGGGCCAAGCGGTGTTCTAATTCATGCATGTAATTAAAGATTTCGGGGCTATATTCAGCCACCATAGTAACGTCGTAAGTATCTTCATCAGTTTCATCCAAGGTTTTGGAGGAGTATTTTTTCATGATAAATTGTAATTCGTTATAGATGGGTTTGTTCCAGACGGGTTCCATGGGGAAGTGGGCTGCCAGTGGTGCCAGTGGCTCTGCCGCTGGTGCCAAATCTTCTGGCCCTTCCTCTGGTTCTGGTTGTACTTCTGGTTCCAAATCTTCTGGAGCCACTGGCCCTTCGGCCTCTGGCTCTTCCTCTTCATCCAGAAGATCCTCAAAATCACTCACATCTTCAGGATCAAAATCTTCATCCTCCTCCTCTCCAGGCACCTGGCCCAAATCAGATTTATGGTCGGACTTATAAGCATTATCTGAGATTATATGAGTTTGATCAAATTCTATATCTGAATGTATGGGAATATGACTAGAACTTACAGAAGACCGGGACTTTGTACCCAAAGACTGGCTCTTCCGATGGCTAGTAGCATCTTTTTGTAACTTTGGTTTCTTCTCGAACCGTTCATAGTTTTTTGTGTTTTCAATGGAGGTTAAATCGTTCAAGACTTTCCTATGCTTTTCGGATCTGAACGATTTCATAACGAGTGACAAGTGCTGGACTGGGCTGACTGGGCTAGTACGGTGTTAGGACTGGGCTAGTACTTGTTAGGACTAGATGCTAGTATGATGGTGCTAGGCTGGTGCTAGATAGTGCTAGTATAAGCTGGTGCTGGTGTAGCCTTAAGTCAGTAGATCTCAGAAACAACAATTGAAGCCCACAAAATAAAAACAGTAGTTTGTAAACAAAATAGAATCGCGACGGGAAATAAACAATAAGGGACAATGGTGCTAGAGCTAGCGCGAGCGCGAGCGAGCTAGCGAGAGCTAGGGCCAGGGCCAGTGCCAGTGCTGGCACCACCAGTACTGTCTAGTACTGTCTAGTACTGCACTAGTACTAGAGTTCTTGTAGAGTATCTTGTAGTTTATAAGGAGACAGTGTGCTGATATGTGTTACTGTGTTACTGTGTTGTTTGTGTGTGTAATTTCAGTCGCGCTGGCGCCATTCCCAACCACCGCGATCCTGGGCGGCCTGAGGCTCGCGCCGCTCTCCCTGGCTCGCTCCTGGGCCGCGCTCCTGGGCCGCGAATGTCCCTAGCTCTACACTAAATCGTACTATAAACTGTTCAGTGTCTCGTCATGCAATTGGTTTCCTCAAATGGTAACACCATCTCGCTCCAAGGAAAGCTTGTAGATTCCCAAACCCGGTGCGAGCACTACCACACCGACGTTGACGTCATAGCTCTCAAGTTCAAGTGTTGTCACGTGTACTACCCGTGCTTTGAGTGTCATCAAGCAGCAGCTCATTTACCTGAAAAGTTTCATATTGAACAAGATGCCCAAGAGTTGGTGGTTTTGTGTGGGGTTTGTGTGGGGGAAATGACGTTTGGGGAGTACAGTCTGAGAGACCCGTTGAGATGTGTTTACTGTGATCATTTGTTCAATGTGGGGTGTAAGCTTCATTATGATCTATACTTTGAAACTAGCTAGCATTGGTCACCGCACTACTGTCTAGATCGCACCAGCCCGCACCAGATGGCACCAGCCTCGCACCAGATGGCCCAGCCTCGCATCAGCCATCAGCTTCAGCCATCACTATCAAAGAAGAAATCCCGAGCAATTCCGCTGGGTTCCGCCCGCTCCTTGCCGCTTACATAATCTGCTTATATAATCCGCTCAGCCGTTCTTGGCTGGGCACATGACATTGACAGATGTCATACTAGCCATACTATCCAGGTCAGCCATACTATCCAGGTCAGCCATACTATGACCTCATGCTTTGTTAGGTTAGTATGGCTTAAGGTGGCTTTGGTATCTGTTGGTCAGCCTTTGGTGGCCATGGCCTTGGTCGGTCATGGCTTTGGTAGGGCCGCCGCTTATTGCCTAATTGAGAGGTTGCAAAGAAAATGCGACCTCGTATGAGTGCACGGCAATAGGCAGTGCTCCTTTCCTTATATAAGACCAACCTTCCACCATCACCGTTTCCACCTGTTTCACCTGTTACTATAGATCGTTCACTATAGATCACAGTAACAAACTCAGTATCATAGAATGAAAAATTTAATTATTATATCAAACCTTGAAAAAGCAGATTTTGAGAAAGTGACAGGGGTTAAAAAGGCTGTTGATAGTTCGACCATACAAGTTTGGACTAAATTACCCTTTTTAAAGAGATTAATTATCATCACCCATACCGAGCCCCAGGCCGGTGAATTGTACGACTTTTTATGTGAAAACCAGTACAATTTCGGGCTAATTAGCCAGAGAATCTATTTAAAAGAGAATTATTTAACAGGCACAGAAGGACCTGATTTGAAAGTTGATGATAAAATCGATTTAAACTATGAAAATAAGTTACACAAAAGACCTGAGCTTAAGATTGATACGGCGGTGGAGGTTAATAATCAATTGCCTAGTCCTACTATTACCATTGATTCTTTTGAGTAGCCCTGTCGCTAGACAGGGCTGGCTAGACATGCTAACTAGACGGGGCTGGGGCTAGCCAGTGCTAGGGCTAGGGCCAGACAAGCTGGCCCTGCTGGCCTAGACAAGAGCCAATTTAAACCCAATATAATTCAAAATATTCCTCCAATCACTAGCAGCCGATTCATAAACATCACTCTGCCCCTGGTTAATATCATTATTCTTCCAGATCAATTCTATGGCATTTTGAACCACCGTCACCGAAGATTTCGGCCAAATCCGTTCTAATTTTTCAAATATATCCAAGATTTGACCCCGGATTTCATCATTTATATCATAAATCCCTATAATAAATAACGTCCAGGTGGGAAACAAATTCAAATCATTGGAATCGATCATATCATTAAACAAATCAATCGTTTCCCTTATCAACGCTTCTTCATTAATCATTCTAGACATATCAGTAATCTTCTTCATGGCAAAACTATTCTGCAAATATAACCTGGTAGCATTTAAATATATATTCGAACAGTTAATAAGCCGGTCGCTGCACCGTATACTCTGTCCAATCCCATCAATTTGTCGTAAATGCTTCAACTCTTGGTATATTTGATGAATATCAAATGTGCTTAACTGTAGCATACTTTGGTTCTTGAAATAGGTGATATCATACACTATCCGTAAGAGTTTGGGACAACATCCGTACATGTAATCGATATTCTCGTCCTCAAACACAAACGGAATCAATTTCATCGGGAAGTTTTCAATAAAAGAATTGAAATCGTCTGTGGTTAAAGTAGTTACCAAGAGTATCTACCTTAAGGTAAAGTACCGGTAGCAAAATAACAAAATCTGGTTATTCACCACAATCTCGTCATCAATACTCAGAAAGATCAAACAACTTTGTTTCAAGTAGTTAATCCAATTATCATTCCCATACTCCCCGATTTCCAACGAACAAAGCATCAAAATGCTTACCATAATCTCATTCAAGTTCTCCTCACTTGGGTTATCCAATAAATTATACATAAGGTTAATGGCCTGGTTTTTGTACTGGTTTGCCACGCTGGAGTAATAATCGTGGCGTTGGGGCACTTTCCGGATCAAATCGCTGGCACTAAGGGCGATTATCAGTTGAAAGAGCGAAGGTGATATCACACTATTAGGAATTATAATGCTCCGAAACTCGTTTAACAGATTATCACTATACACTTTTTTCTTACTAATAACCTTGACATAGTAATCAAACAACTGGTTTTCGATCTGGTCGTCACAGTTGATGATTTGCTGGAACTTTTCATCCTCATGAATCGACCTTTTCTTATAAGTTTGGATGTTCTCGCTGGTGCCCACTTCCCAAGGTGCCATTTGCTGAAGGCTCAAGCAAAGCTTCATATCTCGAGAACTGAAATTTACCATAGTATTTTTGGTGTGTCTGGTTCTTATCAACGCTTCCCCACAATATTGGCTTTGGTTAGCTTCGTACCAGTAAAGTTGTTTGGTGTAATGACATTTTAGGTGAAGTTTACTGCATCCCCCGCAAATGGGCCGGGCCTCATCACATTTCTTGCGTCGTTGCTTGCACGTAGCACACCCGTTTCTGCTTCTCCCTTTTCCGATTCTTTTATTGGCCATTCCTTTGAGCTTCTTGTTCATGATGGTGATATGTTGATTTATACTTGGGTCGGGTTTGGTAGGTTGGTTCCGAGTCGTGTGGGGCCGTGATAGGATTCCGAGAGGAAAAGGGAAGGTGGATACGCCGACTTGGACCGTAGGGCCAAGGATGGGCCAAGGCACTACCACTACTACCATCACAGTACTACCGGCCCTTGGGCTGGTAGTACCACCACGGTATTACTACTACCACTGGCCAGGGCCAGTGCTACGGTACTAGGGGCACTATACTACTGTGTACATTTACTGACTACTATTCATAGCTTCTTGATATTGTCCTAAACTTCCCCCAGCTCTCATCACGTGTTTGGCTGCGGAATCTTTGGCCTCTTTGGCCTCGGCTGCAAATTCTGGATTCCCATATCCTCCCCCACCTGGAGTAGATATCTTAACAATATCCCCCACATTAAGGTCGATTTCAGCAGTAGGACCCAAATATTTCCAGTCGATGGTAGTACCATCAGTTCTAATTCTCCCTAATCTGTTCTCTCCTCTACCACCATCTCCTCCGCCAGCCATACCATAAGGTCTGGTAACTCTTCTTTGGGTCAAGATCGAAGCATGGCACTTGGAAGTGAATTGAAGTTCTCTAATTAATCCTTCCCCTCCTTTCCATTGCCCTACCCCAGCACTGCCTTCTCTCACAGTAAACTGTTTCAATAACACTGGATATCTTTGTTCCAAAACTTCTGGGTCGGTCATTAAGGTATTGGTCATATTACATTGAGTTCCACTGAACCCATTGAACCCATTTCCAGCCCCTGATCCTCCACCAATCGTTTCACAGAACCCAAATCCTGAAACCATTTCCCCAGTCTCGTGATTCAACCCTCCTTGTCCAAAGGAAATCACATTCATACACCCGTAAGAAGCAGCCACAGTTCCAAATGCTTTCATAATCACATCAGTAATCTTTTGGGATGTTACCCCATTCCCTCCAGACACGGCAGCAGTCATACTAGGATTCAACACAGTTCCTTCGGGAATAATCACCTTAATAGGCTTCAAAACCCCTTCATTTAATGGTAAATCTCCTTCAGTAATATGACATCTTAAACAATAGGTAATACAAGCATGGGTAATAGAAGTAGGAGCATTGAAACAATTGAAGGTTTCTTCAGCAGTTCCAGTGAAATCAAATAAAGCAGTCCCCTCTTCTTCATCAATGGTGATTTTCAATTGAATTTGAGCTCCATCATCCATATAATCAATCGATTCAAAAGTATTGGTTTTGAAATCTTTAACTAATTGTTTAAGGAATTGTCTGACCGCCATCTCCGAAGTGTCTTTGATTCCTTGCATGTAGAAAAGAACCATTTTAACTCCATATTCTCCAAACACATCCATTAACAAATTAGTCCCCTTTTGATTGGCAGCAATGGCAGCTTTGATATCAGAAATGTTATCACTGACTTTTCTGGTAGGTGAACTGCCAGGAATCTTCTTCAATTCATCAATAAAGTATTTTTGGATTCCATCATAGTCAAACTTCCCATCTTCAACAACCTTCCAGGCCATGAATTTAGCCCCTTCCATATCCAAAGAATTGGCAGAACTATCCATAGATCCAGGTTTGGTTCCTCCAATCTCAGCATGATGGGCTCTGCTCCCTAAAAAGGCCACCAATTCATCGTTTCCATCAGCATCTTTAATATATACAGGTGAAATGATGGTAATATCTGGTAAATGAGTCCCCATAGCTTTTGGATGGTTGGTGGCTAAAATGTCTCCTGGTTTCAAATTGTCTCCCCAGTATTGGATTTGGAATCTAACGGCGAACGACATGGCCAGCAAATGAACTGGAACCGCTGGAGCATTGGCTACTAAATGTCCACTCTTATCAAATAAAGCACATGAGAAATCCATTCTTTCTTTGATGTTGGCACTGACAGAAATCTTTTGTAAAGTGTTACACATAGATTCAGCAATAGACATAAACCGATGGGAAAAGATGGATAATTGAACTGGATCAATAACCGTTTCAAGCTCTTTAGACTTTCCTGATTCTTCTTCCAAGTCAATAACCACATGTCTTGGTAACACCGTCAATTTAGATTCAGGTTCGATCAAAATGGTTTGGGTTTCATCTAAAATCAAACTTGGCCCTTCCACAACCGTTCCCACGGGAAGATCTTTCAATAAGAAAATCTTACTGTCTTCAAATCCATTTTGGAAATAAATAGGAGCCACGGTTTTGTGTAAGCCTTCAGTCACCGGTTTCTTTTCCACATTCATCAAATCAGTATAGAAAGATCTTTCTTGAACCTTGTTGTTGGAACCACTTCCTCTGACTCTAATGTCATTGACAATAACCAGTTTTTCGAAATCATTGAAGGAAAACTCTCTTTGATGGTTTTCATAGAAGGATTTGATGAAATCTTTTTCATCTTGTTGCAAAATCATCAACTTGGAATCAGATCCCTTGTAACTCATATTGAAGAACACTTCATAGTTAATATCTTTCAAAATCCCTTGATCATTTAAATCTTTGGTGACTTTTTGCTTTAACGCTTCACATTTAGCTAACAATTTCTCTTTGTTTTCTTCAGTATAAACCGTCAATTCTGGTTCTTGATATTCTTGTACCACATCAGCTAAAGCAATACCATAAGCAGATAAAATCGAAGAATACTTGTGAATAACCACCCGTTTCATTTTCAAGTCCCGGGCAATAGACACAGCGTGTTGACCACCAGCCCCACCAAAAGAAGCCAAGTTGTGTTTGGTGATTTCTAACCCTTTGTTTTCAGTTAATTGTCTAACCGGTTTAGCCATAGTAACGTTGGCAACATTAAGAAATCCAAGAGCAACATCATAAGCACTTTTAGGAGTAGTGGTAGGGTTATCTTCATTGATGATTTTAGCCAATTCAGTGAATCTTTCCACCACCAAGTCTTTATCTAAAGGTTGATCTTCATTTGGACCAAAGATTTTAGGGAAAAATTCGGGTAAAATTCTCCCACACATCAAATTGGCATCAGTAATAGTCAAATTAGGACCATTCTTTCTGTAACAAACTGGACCTGGGTGGGCAGAAGCCGATTCTGGCCCGACAAGATAAAGACCATTTTTATAAGATAAAATGGAACTACCACCAGCAGCAACAGTGTTAATATCTAACTGAGGAGCAGCTAGTTTGATCCCAGCAGTCATGGTTTCAAACACATGTTCATAAGTTAAACCAGAATATCTACTAACATCAGTACAAGTTCCTCCCATATCAAACCCAATGGTTGGAGTCCCGTCACCTTTATCATAACAGGTTCTAGCTTGTCCTACCACCCCACCAGCTGGTCCAGATAACAAGGATTTTAACCCAGTGAATTTTCTGTAGTCACATAACCCTCCATCACTCATCATGAATTCAACTTTGGTGTATTTTTCAAAGCTTTCATCAAACCCTTTAAGCAAACTCTTAATATATTGTTGCACAATAGGAGTCAAATAAGCATCAACACAAGTAGATTGACCTCTATTGACAGCTTTAATCATAGGTAACACTTGATGTGATAACGTCACGTTGTTAAACCCGACTTCTTTAGCAATTTCCCCAATTCTTTTCTCGTGTTCTTGGTAGTTATACCCGTGAATTAACACCACAGCCAAAGATTCAATACCTTTCAGTTTAAGTTCAATTAACTGCTGTCTAGTCTTATCTTCATTTAAAGGTTTCAAGATTTGCACCACTTCTTTGGTACTCCCCAACACATACTCAGCATCTTTATCAAGCAAGTCTTTAGCATCATATCCAGAAGCATCTTCAGTATAAGCCGGTAAAGTGACTCTTTCTTCAATTTCCACAACTTCTTCATATAAAACCCCCGGTTTGATGATATTCAAAGCAAACAAATCGGGTCTGGCTTGGTTCCCAATATGTAAAATATCCTTAAACCCTTCAGTAGTAATTAAAGCCGTAGAAACCCCCTTTCTTTCCAATAAAGCATTGGTAGCCACAGTAGTTCCCAACTTAATACTCTCAATAGAAGAAGTATCTAAAGGAGTAGATCTAGGAATCTCCACCTTGTGAACATATTCCAACACTCTTCTGATCCCTTCGATATTAGCATCATCATAATTATTAGGATCAACTGATAATAATTTGAATAAATAGTCTTCTTGACCTGGAATAATAGCTAACACATCAGTAAAAGTTCCACCTCTATCAATAGCGATTTTGATTCGATTTTCCACAGTCATCTTACAATATAGCTATAAAGAAGTATCAAGAAACTTCTATGAAATTCACCTCTGCTCCATTACTTATATATAAAATGGATTGTGGAGTCTGGTCGTTTGCGACTGCCTATCGATTGAATATCCGTTTTGGGAAGGGAATTCCGTGTTTCTGGCGTATAGAGTTTCCGTGCGGATGGCCCACCTAAACCGTATCACTAACCATTCTCCGCTAGTCAAAGCGTATCAGAAACCATATCTCCACAGTAAGAGGGGAACTGGAGCCTTGGATGACGCCTCTAAGGCAGCCCAGAACGCCATGGTTCACGGCGTATAGACATTCCTTTTCCTGAGCGTATCCACATTCCATTTATGGAATCTGTAATCAGTAAGTACGTCATCTCATTTGATCTATTATCTTATCTATTCGTATTGATTGGTTTGTCTTGGTACGGCGTATGGGGAACCTTGCAATGACTTACGAGAGTCAGTCACCTCGGTTCGAGGCGACAATGCTGAAGAGACAAAGGCTAAAGAGACAGAGGCTAAACACAGAGGCTGCAAAGTCTATGGGTGGAATCATGTGATCAAAGATCACGTGATTCTGCGTACTTTGGTAAAACATCTATTACTTTTACTATAACTATAACTATAACTATAACTTTGAAGCCCGGTCTTGGAGCCAATCAACTTGCTTGAAATCAAGATCGTCGTTAACAACTCTCCAAGAACAATTCTTTGGATCAAATGCCTCTTTATCTTCTTTCCATCTCCACATATCTGCCAAAGTAGGCTCCAAAGTATTCTCTAATTTTTGCACTATATACTTCCCAATATTTGGTAATAACTTAAACCCATGACCACTATCACCTGAAGCCACAAACACTCTATTATAAGCTGGAACCTTATCGATAATAAAGTGAGAATCAGAAGTATCAGCAATCCAACAAGCTTTATGATCAAATAAATTATGGTAAGCTAATTCTGGAACATACTTAGCCAATAACTTTTTAGCTTCTACTACTCCAGTACTAGGCATAGTATCTTTTGGATTTTGAAGTTTATACCTTGGGAAAGATTTCTGTTGAGAAGGATTAAATGGATCCTCCACATAGTTAGAAGCTCCTGATCCAGCTAAAGCTATCTTAAGAACTCTGGTAGCAGGATCTGGGGGGAAGAAATATCCCATTTCAGAATCAAATACAATAGGTAAGTTTTTGTATTTCTGATACTCTTCTTTGGTTAATTTTATATGAGTAACAAATAACCCTGTAGCTGCTTGCTGTTGTTTTAAATCTATCAATTTACCTGAAGATGCTCCTGAGCTAATAATAATCTTATCAGCAGTGTATCTGGAACCATCTTTGGTTTCGACAAACTCTTGGTTATCTTTTATGATAATTTTTTGAGCTTCACCTTTAGCTCCAAACACAAACTTTACTCCTTTAGCTTTAGCAGCTTGATACACTGCTTTTAAAGAATTGGCCGCATGGCCCAAACCACCTTCAGGATTCCATTTTAATTCCACATCTTCATCCACAGAATTAAGACTCAATTCAGGGAACTTTTCACTCAACTTATCAGCACCTTTGAAGAACTCAATACGAGTCCCCTCTCCTTTGATGGCCTGAAGGTTTCTAATTCCATCCATTTCGAATTTCTTTCTCCCTTCTTGCAGTTCTGGAGTTATCAACACTCTTCCACACTCACTATAAGTGTTTTTAAACTTTGGATCACTTCTCCATAACTTCACAGCTTCCACCGATAACTTAGTATAAATCATATCATTGTACTCAGTTCTGATGATTTTATTATAATCATTAGCAGCAGACCAAGGAGAAGGAACAGGGTAAGCATCAATAGCGGTGACTTTGTAACCTTTTTCAGCTAATTCTAACGCAGTACTTAAGCCAAAGACTCCACATCCTACTATAAGAACCGAGTCCATGGCGATAGTGTTTTTGGATAATGCTTGGTGCTGTATGGTGCTAGTTATAGCTGGTAGCAATGGCCCTTTATTTGAATCATACCATGATATTATCACGGAATCTCCAGATCTCAGTTGGCGTTTGCAGTTTCCAGATCCCCAAGATACCAAATTCCGGTGCGGCTGACCCCTGCTTCCCAAGGTAACTCGATACGCCATGCGAGGCTATCAGATAATGCTGTTTGTTATCTGAATTTAGTTATCATAAGAGATCTCGTAAAGGCTTGGGAATACGCCTGGGAGGTTATAAATATGGCGTGGTGTCTCTAACCTTTCTCAACTTATTATCTATACGCTGTTATGAGTGAAAAGGAAGAAGTTAAACAAGTGGTTTCTAACCCAGTGGAAGCTAGTTCAAGCGATGAAAAACATTTGGCCACTGTTAATGTGGATGGGGTTGAAAAGGAAAAAAATGATCGGGAGATGGATGAAGGGATGAAATACTTGTTAGAACATCCAGAACATGAAGATTATACTGAAGATGAAGCTAAAAAAGTCTTGAGAAAAATCGATTGGATGTTGATGCCTCTTATGACGGTTCTTATTACTTTAGCTGCTGCTGATAAGATTATTATTAGTAACGCTGCTGCTTCTGGTGGGGCTGAAGATCTTAATCTTAAAGGTTCCGAATATAGTTGGATTGGTTCGATCTTTTACTTTGGGTATTTGGTAATGGAATTCCCTGCTAATATTTTAATTCAAAGATTCCCAGTTGGGAAAGTGTTATTTGCTTCTTTTGTGTTCTGGAATGCCATTTTGATGTGTATGGGAGCTACCAACAACTTTTCTCAAATGGCTGCTTTAAGATTCTTAATGGGGATGGGGGAATCGATTCTTTTCCCTGCTCTTTCGGTTATTACTGCCATGTTTTATAAGAAAAAAGAACAACCTTTTAGAACTGCCATTTGGTTTTCCGGGTTTTCTTCGGTGATTACTGGGATTTTATCTTATGGTCTTTTAAGAGCTGATGTTAGTATTGCTAATTGGAGATTATTATTCCTTGTGTTTGGAGCCATCACCTTATTCTTCACCGCTTTTATGTGGTATGTGATTCCAGATTCTCCTATGACTTGTAAATGGTTGAATGAAAGAGAAAGATATATTGCTATTCATAGAACCATTGAAAATAGAACTGGGGTTAGAAATACCGCTATTAAGAAAGAACAACTTCTTGAAGCCGCCACAGATTGGAAAACTTATATCATGGCCCTTTTTTCCTTTGCCAATAACATTTCCAATTCGGCTTTAGTGACTTTTGCTGCTTATATTGTTTCTGGTTTAGGGTTTTCCATCTTGAAAACTACTTTATTAGGTATTCCAACGGGGATTTTCATGACTTTAAGTTCTTGGATCATTGCTACTCCTTCTTATTGGTTCCCTAAGAAATACAGAACTGTTTCTACTGCCATTATTTGTTGTGTTCCTATCATCTGTTGTGTTTGTATTATGAAAATCGAAGGAAGATACAATTTATTAATTGCTTATTACTTCTTTTACATGTATTGGGGACCTTATGTGTCTATGACCTCAATTAGTTTTGCTAATACTTCAGGTAACACCAAAAAATCCGTTACTAATGCAGTGAATTTTGTGGCTTATTCTGTTAGTAATCTTGTGGGGCCTCAAACTTTCCTTTCAAGTGAAGCTCCTCATTATACTACTGGTTACAATTGTATTTTATCGTTTTCGGCAGTTTCCATGGCTTGTGTCATTACTTATGGAATTGGTTGTAATTTGGAAAATGCTAGAAGAGACCGGTTATATGGACCAGGTGAAGAAAATGTTGATCCAGAGCTCGATGCCTTGGATTTAACTGATAGACAAAAAGAAAAATTCTTCCGTTATGTATGGTAAGTGTGTATTTGGTAATAAATTGTAAATGTGTGTGAAGTCAATTGTAGATTTGTTCTTAGCTATGTATCATTTGTTGAGAATATATCACGGTTAGCCAGAAGTCAACTAAGCCTGGTTCTTACAACTCTAGAATTTGTGAAAATTGCAAAAAATAGATAAAATTTCCTAAATCATTGAAAAAAATCGTAAAAAATCAGAAACAAGTCATAAAAATCTGAAAAAAATACTACGAGGTAGAGAAAGATCTCAGCAACACAACAAGCCTATTTCTAGATCATTTAGGTATAAACTTGTCTATATATATTGGACAATAAGGTATCCCATACTGCGCATTCACGTTTTTGACCTCCACACTAAGGTCTCACCCTTATCGTTTAAAGTACGAGATCGCTGGTTTGTAAGAATCACCAGCAATGAACACCTGTATTATTATCTCCAACTTATCGAAAGATGACTTTGTCGCCAACAGGTACACCAACGATGCGTTGTCATTGGTAGACAAGATCAAATTGGACATTTTGAATGTAGATATTGATGAAGACGAAGACTATTATTTGAATCGAATTACCAATTGGAGTAATTTACCGTTTTTAAATCGGGTGGTGATTATCTTAAAAGATGAAGCTACTAGTGAAAAGCTTCATAGATACATACAAGAGGTGGTTAAAACCAGGTATCAATTGAAGGATTCTGTCAAAATCAATTTACAATCTAATTTATTACATAAATCCAAGAGTTTTGATAACTTGGTGGATGATTCTTTATCGATTAATGACTTGAAGAAGTTCAAATTGGTTAATAGTGCCAATATTCCCCCTGAAATTAAGAATTATGAAGAGCCTAAACCCCAAAAACAACCAGCCACAGAAACCTCAGAAGAAGACAATTCCATTAATAGTACTTTTATGTCTCCTACTTTACTGCCAGCCGGCTCCCAATCCCCCAACTTCAAGAGATCTAGATCCTTGACTAGAACCTTGTACAAACCTCCGTTAAGTATTGATACGAATGTGGAATCTGAGGCTTCGATTCCTTCTCCTACAATTACCTTAGATGAGAGCAATTAGACATGTAATATAACTACAAACACAAACACAAGCACCACAAACACAAGCCAAGCACCACAAGTACAAGCACCACAACCACAAACACAAACAAGTATATAATATTCTCTAGGACTCCGGAGTAATAAACAACTTCATTAACTAAAGCCATAAATCCCACGGGCCGTGTCCCTACCAATTCTCACCATCCAGGGTGACGAAATTTCTTCCACTGAGTCCCTGAAACTAAGGAACCAGTGAATAGATTGTCCGATTGTAACACACAACTCGGGTCAAAACACCTACTACACACGCTACACACGTTCTAGAACCTTCCAAGAACTCTGCTGGTGTTTTAGACTGCAATATGATTGGGTTTTTCATCACGTTGTTGTTAAGTCTCAACTGCTGTTTAGGATATTTGCAAGAGGTTTCAGTTTACCAAACTCATCCTGCCACCAACAATATTCAACATGTCGACTTGAAAGAAGGGTTGATGTATTTCAGTGACAAGTTCAACTGGGATTTATACTCATTGAACGAATTTGGCGATAAGAAAGAAGAAGTTGTTGAGTTTCTTGATTCTCAATATGAATTGTCCGGAGGCCAAAACCACAGCCAAAAGCCTCAATTGGTGGTTGTTGTGAATGAAGATGTGGATGGATTTAACAAGTCCTTTGTTATTGACCAAAAAACCGGCAAATTTTCCGAGAAATTCAACCATATGGTTAGCAAATACGGAAAGACTTTAACTAATGAAATCCATTATATTGGACAAAATGACCAAGTTCTTAGTAACCATTTCCAAGGATTTGACCATAGATCCATGAATGTCTGGTCCAATTTAATTAACAACGATATGCAAACCGTGCTTTCACAAGATATGAAATATGTGAGTGATAAATTGTTCATTAGTGAAATTAGTTCCTTACTGCATTTAAATACCTTTAACTTCAACCATGATGATATTTTGGTAGTTAATTTGAACCTGTTATTATCCTTGGGAAACAAAATCGGCACCACTTCCACCACCTACAAATCAGCCAAACAATTAGTGTCTGTATTACTCCAATCTTTTAGCCAATTTGATATAACTATTATCAAAGATTCGGCTCCTCAAGATGCTGAGAAATTAACCAAAAGATCCCAAGAATTAGAATTGGTGTTTAATATCAGAGAGGGGAAAAAGGATAAATCCAAGAATGCCAATTGTTTCGATTCAGAAGAGAATTGTCAAGTGAGTACTTCTAATTGTAATTCTCATGGAGTTTGTTCCAAAGCTTCTGGATGTTGGTCTTGTGTGTGCTCTAGTAGTTTCAACAAAACCTTATCTAAAACCACCAACTGGTCCGGATTCGACTGTTCCAAAAAAGACATTTCTTCTTCTGCCAACTTATTATTATGGTCATCTTTGGCGATTTTGATTCTGTTTGGAGCTGGAATCAAATTATTGATGTCTGTGGGAGATGAGCCTCTACCTGGTGTATTAGATGCCACTTCCAAAGGTAATTAGATAGAATATAAATCAGTCAACTCTACACACTTACTATACACTTTACTGCACTATACTCTATACTTACTATAGTACACTACTCTATACTTACACTATAGTCACTTCTCGTTATAGTAATTCTCATAGAATTCTCATATTTCTATCATACGACAAACGCGGAGAATCTCACTACTTCACACGGCTACACTTCTAACAGTACAATGATTAAGCCGGTAAGAAGACCAATCACGTTGACGGTAGCCCTCTTGGTTATCATTGCCTTGATTTATACCATCTCTGGAAACTCCAATGACGTCCAAGGAATGACGCCTCTTAATTTGAACAAGAAACTTGAAGATTATGGGATGAAGAACCAAATCCCTGAGTCACAACCCCAAGATAACGCGGCTGCACCTAAGCTCGGGGGTGGGTACAGTGAAGAGTCCATTTTGGATGATACTAAAGAGATTCTGACGGATCACCATGAAGAAGAGGTGGAACAACAGCAGAAACAAGAAGAGAAACCGGTGGAATTAAGTAAAGATTCGACCCAAAACCCCCAAATGATTGGAGAATTATCTACGGATTTCACCGACACGCCATTCATGCCAAAAATGGCTAATGAAACCTTGAAGGCTCAGTTAGGAAACTCTGCTTGGAGATTATTCCATACGATCTTAGCTCGGTATCCTGAAAAACCTAGTAAACAAGAACAAACCACCTTAAATCTGTATATCCATTTGTTTGCTCAAGTATATCCATGTGGGGATTGTGCCAGACATTTCCAAGGGTTGTTACAGAAATATCCTCCACAAACTAAGAATAGAAAGACAGCTGCTTTATGGGGGTGTCATGTTCATAATAAAGTTAATGAACGGTTAAGTAAACCGGAATATGATTGTACCACTATTTTAGAAGATTATGACTGTGGATGTGGTAGTGACGAACAAGAAGAAGATTCGACTTTAGCCAATAAGAGTCTAAAGGATTTGAATAAGGTGGATTTACAAGAGGAAGAAGAACAATTGGGGGGTTGATTTATTGGTCTATATCAAGAAAAATTAAATACTTATATATCTGTAGTGTTTGAATATAAAGAATGAATACCGAAGAAGTGAACCCTGAAGAAATGAATATCCCGTAGACCTAGCTACACAATGGTACAACAACCACTGTTTTTGGTGACTTTCCGAGTGTTTTTGAACACCTGGTACCGGTTATAGTTATTAGCAGTAGGATCTAACCTCCATAACGTTGGAATCAAGTAATCTGGGGTTTCTAGGGTGTAATTAATGATTCTAAAAGTGGTTTGGTTAGTATTTAGGTGGTGAATCTTAAAATGGGCTATACATACGATAAAGATGCCTGGGAAGTGGGGATTCTGTCCCGCAACAAACTTTGTTTCAACTTCAAGTTTAACTCTTGAATTCTTTGCAATTTGAGTTGCAATATCTTAGTTTTGACCTCTTCATCCATAACTGCAAATGTGGTAGTTTTGAAAAATGAGGATACCACATTCTTATCATAAATCGATAGGGGAGTCATATATACAGGAAACATGCCATGTATACACAACTGGAGCCAAATATATTATATATATAGGACTGGGTCCACCAATACCATATGCGTTTATTAGATGAAAAAGAGAAATAATATACATAAAGATATCACCAGAGCCAAAATAACCGTATCTCTCTTTCGACGGGTATTAATTTTGGAAATCAATACGTTTACCCCCGGGATTCGTTGGATGGAATTGGTCAATGTCAACTGGGCATTGTTCAAATAGTTTCGTTGGTTTAAGAGTTCATCTCTGGTTTGGTACGCACTAGACAATAACCGATTCGCAATAGAATTAAAATCATTAACCCGAACCGATTCGTCCAATATATAATCATTAGGATCTTGAGGTTCGTGTTGCAGTTGTTGTTGTTGATGGTGATCCAAATCAGATCTAATGGAAAACATCAAGTTATTTTTACTCTTTATATCATTAATGGAATTAGAAAGTTTAGTATAAATCTGTTTATGGTCTATCAAAATCTCTTTGTGACGGGTTAATTGTTGTAATTTGGAGGTAGATAAGTTTTCAAACTCGTTTATTGTGTTCAACTTGTTAATAAACTCATCTCTTCGAGTCAAAAGTTCACTGATAGTACTAGAGATTCGAAGCTCCTGATCGGGGTCTTCTTTTAATGATAAGTTCTTCTCATAGTTGGAGTATTTGATCAAATTTTGATCAGTTTGTTTCTCAAGGTTGAGCAATTGAGTACGGATCGAACTGAACGATGACATCAGGCAGTAATACTGGAAGTGGGGGTATTTGTGAGGCCTTGGGGCTTTTCAATGATGACAGTTGTTTGGGTATTTTCAGTTTTCTGAGTCGCGAACTTTAAGAACCATAGTTAAGAAGAAGAAGAAGAACACAGAATGGATTATAGCCAACTATCGCCGGTGAAGCCCGTGCCAGTAGAACAACTAGACGGCCCCGAACGTCCCCAGCCCCAACCTCATAAGTCCTGGCGAAAAACCCTCATTTCCATCTTATATAAGGTGCAAAAATACAGTGCCTATGGGTTTATGGGGTTTTTAGGGTTACATGGAACTAGTGTAATACTATTCCCAGGGGCTCAATTACCCCTTGATATATGTCAAGATACGTTTGAAATGGCCCGACTGGTTTACTTAGCTAAACCCATGGAAATGGCCATTGCCACGACGCTGATAGCTCATGTAATGGCAGGAGTTTCCATCCGAATGTTGCGATGGGCCAATAAGCGGCAAGCCATTAGTAAAAAAGAGGTGGATTACAATTTAAGTACTAGTATATCACAGCAAAATGATAATTACTTGGTCGACACTCAGTTAGTGGACGAAAGTCATGGGTTGGGAGGGATCACTAGTTTAATAGGATTAGGGTCTCGGAAAGCCATTATTTCTAATTTAACAGGGTTAACTCCTTTAGCTTTCAGTGGATATTGTTTAATACCTCTTATACTTTTCCATGTGTTCAAGTTCAGATTGGTTCCAACCATGGTAGATGAAGATAGTTTATTGGTAACGCTTCAGTATGTGAATGTTGTATTGAATGAATCATTAGTTAAATGGGGAAACAGTATAAATTTGGCAGTTCTTGGGGGGTTAATATGGACAGGGGCCTATCATTTCACCAGTGGAACTCTCAAGTTTCAGAGAAAGACTCTGGATTATTATAAGAAATTGGGGTATACTATTATAAGTGGAGTGAGTATATTAGGACTTGCCAGTTTACTAAGGCTCAAATACTTTAAATTTGATAATGGGTATTTGTTGAAAAAGTTTATTAACTACATCAACTTTTCCCGGATTTAACCTCCTTTCCATACATTACTTTCATACATTATTTTCATACATTACTTTGTACATACTATATACTAAATCAAGCACTAGCACTTGCCCCAGCGGCTTCAGGGCCCAAGGTTGGACTCTTTCCATATCTACCTTTATAATCCTTAACAGCAGATTTGATAGCATCTTCTGCCAACATAGAACAATGCAATTTCACAGGAGGCAAGTTCAATTCTTTGGCAATGGCGGTGTTTTGAATCTTCAAGGCTTCATCTAAAGACTTACCTTTAATTAATTCAGTAACATAAGAACTAGAAGCAATGGCAGAACCACAACCAAAAGTCTTAAATTTAACATCTTTAATCACACCCGAAGTTTCATCCACATCGATCTGTAATCTCATGACATCACCACAGGCGGGAGCCCCGACCAATCCGGTTCCAATATGCTCTTTTGCTTTATCAAAAGTCCCGACATTTCTAGGGTTTTGATAGTGATCCAAGACATTGTCATGGTAACTTCTTCTGGATACATTAGGACCAGCTAGGACAGGACCGGCTTGGGAGAGGATCCCTGGATTCATAGACCTGACCATAGTTCTTGGAATATTGTTTCTTAGTATACTTCTTGATAACATGATTAGTTTTAGTAGTAAGATTCTTTTTTGCAATCGAGTTGGTATATATAAAATGCAACAGGTGTGCGCGTACCGATTTCACCATTGCTTTAACCCCAGCGTGCTCTTGCCCCGACACGACGAGTGCCTGGTTCACGCACTATAGCAGACAGCTTCGGTCATTACACACTTCCCCTATTAGCCAACACAACAAACCACCAAAGCCCCATAGATAAGATAATCTTCGTTGATTTGGTACTGAAACAGCGTGTCAGTACAATTGACTCAGCTGGCCAATCAGAATGGAGAATTACCAGGGCGGGCAATGTCGGGCCATTGAAACATCCGAGAATGTGATACTCCGAGTCCGTCCTAAATCTCTAGACACAGCATCGCCAGTACCACCATCTCTACACCACTCTCTAAACCAGTACCACCCCACCCCACCAGCACCAGCACCACACTCTCTACGACTCTCTACAAACATATACTGCCATATCTCCGCCGACTATTTCCGTATCACGTTGTCACCATCTTCTCCACTCACTTTTCTCACACTCGATAAGTGAAATCATCCACCACGATTTACCAACAACTCCACGACTTTGACTAACTTTGGCGGCGATACAACGCCCGCAAGATATGTCGAATCAATTGCCCAAGAAGATCGATCCTCAGAATGACTACGACTCAGGAGTTACCAATGGAGATGTGGATTGGCTTTTCAGAGGCAAGTCCAAGAAGTTGACCAAAAAGATGAATTTGAGTAAGGAGACAGAAAAGAATACGGAAACCCCCGAGAAGGGAGATAAGACAGAAAAGGGGGACAAAGGAGACCAGTCACCCAAGACAGGTAAGGTCCAGACAGAAAAGGTCCCCACAGACAAAGTCCAGACAGCGAAAGAAACCCCAGAACCCCCAAAAGAGGACAAAGACACCAAAGACACCAAAGACACCAACAACAAAGATACCAAAAAAGAATCCTCCAAACTAGATAAGCTCTTCAGAACCCGATCATCCTCGGCATCCAAAGCAGACCAAAAAGACCCTAAAGAAGCCAAAAAGAACTTCAATCTCATTAACTATGCTGGCACTTCTTTTGATGGAACTTCGTTTTACAACCAGGATTTCGAGCACAGTTATTTGGATACCTCTGCCAAACCCGTAGGGTCCGGAGCCAACCCAAGTGTGAAGCCGCCTGGTCTTAATTCGGGGCTTATTCCCAGAGCTTCTGGTACAAGCAAATCTTCTGCTACGGCAGCCACTTCTGCCACTAACACCACCGGCAATGTTAATACGGCTTCTGGTTCTAATTCCCTTTCTGCATCGGTATCAAATACCTCCAACACTTCCAACAACTCCAACAGTTCCAATAAGTCAAATAATTCCCCCAGTTTAAGTGCCACTAGCTCCCCAGTAGACTCTACCGTCAAGTCACGGTCGAGATCTTCATCTACAGGGTCTAATTCAGGTAAAGATGGCAAGAAATCCTTGTTCAGCTCCTTATCGTCGAAATTTAAATCCCAACCAAACCCCCCTCCTACTTCTGGCGGGGCCGATGGTACTAAATTGTCGGCTGATATGATTGCGGCTGGTGGTGCTATTAACTCTGCTAAAGAAAAGGAAGATTTGTCTTCTTTATATAATAAACCACCTGCGGAAATTGGTGGAATTCCTATCAAAAGAAGAAACTCCGTCCAAGACCTGCAACCTCAGAACTCATTGGACAGATTATCTTCCTCCGCCAATTCATTCAATTCTTTGTTTAAAAGAAGATCATCTACTTCTTCTACCGCTTCTCAACAATCCACTCAATCGGTCCAACAACCACAACCTCATAATACCAGAATCATCTTGAATAAAAACCCCAATAAAGAAAAAATTCCTATTAAAGATTTACACGATGTGACTTTGAAAAGAGTAAACTTTGCCATCGATAAATTAATCTATGATCCTCAACAACAAATTCCTAGTAGAAGACCTAAAAAGGGGAATGTTTTAATTCCAGAAGATCTTATGGCTCCTCCCCCAAGGCTTTCTCAAGGAATATCGCTAAATGACGGTAATTGTAAACCGAATGAACCAGGAAAGTACTCAGAGAAAGAGTTAAGTTTGGCCTTGGAAGCTCAAAGAAGAGCATTGATTGAAGCAGATAAACATGCTCAAGAAGCCCATAACTCTGCCAAAAGAATCGCTTCGGAAGTTCAACTGTACCGTTCTAGATTCAGAAGAAAGTCCACTATTACAGAGGGCAATGAGGATGTAGACGACATGGATATGGAGTTTGAAAACGAGACGGAAAGAGCCGAGGAAAAAGCTGAACATGAACGTGAACAACATCAAAGTGAGTTGAAAAATATCGAAATCGATAAACCTTTACACTACCACGAAAAGTATTTTGATGATGATACCATGGAGTTGGATATTTCTAATTTGACCTTGGAACAAATTTATACCAGATGTTGTCATTTAAGAGAAATCTTACCAATTCCTGCCACCTTGAAACAACTTAAGAATAAAACCAAACCATTATCAGTGCTTAAGTTGTTAAATCCTAAACCCACATTAATTGATATTTTATCCTTCAGTGACTTCATAGCTATTGTTCCTATCAACACCGTCATTTTTGATAATGTCACCATGACTACAGAGATGTTGAAACATATTTTGGCTTCCTTAACCTATAATAAGTCATTGGAAAAATTATCTCTAAGAAATGTCCCCATTGATGAGTTGGGGTGGAAGTTTCTTTGCAAGTTTCTTTTCAGAAATCACTCCATTAGAAAATTGGATATAAGTCAACAAAGAATCAAATCAGATACAAAAGTCGCTTTTATCCGGTCTTCTATGAACTGGAGATTGTTTATCAAATGTTTAATTGTAAGAGGGGGAATAGATGAATTGGTGATCAATGGATGTAAACTCCCAGATGACATTTTTAAAGATTTGGTGGAAAAAGCTTTACCTCTTTCTACCTTTAGATTGGGTATTGCTAGTTGTGAATTGAATGCTTTTAAAGTAGAAACCGTTTGTAATTGGATGAAACATCCTGACTCCAATTGTGTGGGAGTAGATGTGGCATTCAATGACTTAAGCCAGGGACTTTTAAAGTATTTTATTGATTGTTTCAATTCTGGAAATGTGAAACTTATCTTCTTTTCCTTATACCAAACCAATTTATCTGATGCTACCGAAGCCGCTCAATTGTTAGAATCTTTAACCAAGGTGAAAACTTTGAGATTTTTAGATTTGTCTTCATTACCAGATCTCTTCCCAGGAATCATTTCTAAATTGAACATTTATCTTCCCAAGTTTGAAAACTTGAAGAGAATTCACTTTGATTTGAATAATTTAACCAGTCCTTCAGTCATTGCCATAAGTGAGATTTTACCTAAAGTCAAAGGCTTATTACATGTATCATTTTTGGGGAACCGGAACTTGAATTCTTCGGTGGCCGCTTCTATTTATGCTGCTATCAAGAAATCAACTTCTATTTATACCCTAGATTTGGATTATGACTTAATCAATGATAAAGTGAACCAGAAGATTGCGTTTTACTTAATGAGAAATATGGATAATGTCATCAACTTTAACAGCAAGAACAACGAATCCCATGACCCTAACACCGAGAATCCAGAAGAAGAAGAATTGATGTTTGATGGGTCTTTATTAATGGAAACCGCCGAAAAGTTGATGATTGAAAGTGAAAGCACCCCCAACAAGAAAGAAGATATCAAACTTCAAAAGATCATTTCTAATGCTTTAATTGAAAGAACAAGAGAATTAAGAGACGGGATCCATAGAACTATCGATACGTTATTTGATAAACGTAACGCTGGGACTTTATCTTTAGAGGGAAAAGAGAGGTTGTTACGGTTCTGTTTACTAGATGCTTCTTTAGAAAAATTGGTTCATCTTTTTGAAGAACAAGCCAATAAGACTCAAGCCACTGGGATGAGTCCTTCACCATCAGGGGACTTCCAAGATGCTTCAGACTCCATTGAAAATGCAAATGAAACCTTGGGTACTAGCAATAGCACTGGACTTAGGGAACAGACTCTTATTTCCAATAGTTCAAAATCTGCTCCTCCATCCAACGACACCCCAACTATCAACATCAATGACAAGGAATTATTACATCAAAGTTCAACTGAATTGATTACTAGTGGAGGACCAATTATTTCTCCGAGAAACACCGAAACCTTGAATAAATTAGGATATTTCCAAGGTAGCACCGAGTCATCTACCTTCCAACCACATCAAGTGGTGGTAGATTCTAAGCCAGATGGTCAAAACATTCCTATTGATAACTTAACTGGAAGACCAGTTCTAATGAGATCAATTTCTCAAACGTCAAGTCATGCCAAAGAACAGGAATTGGAAGAAGGGGAATTCCACAGATGGGGGTTTTTCATGCAACAACGGAATAACAGCAATAGCGACTTGAAAAACGCCGAAAAAGATAAAGAAACCACCAAAAGAGAATCAGAAGATGAACCGCCCAAACAATTACCGGCTTTGAATGTTCTTCCGTCTGGAGGAGAATTAAGAGATGCGATTATTGAAGCCAAAGGTATAGAATCTATTACTGATTTGATCGATAAAATCAATAATAATCGGGTCAGTTTGGAGAGAATATACCAAATCACCGATGAAAAGCAACAGAAAGAGATCTTACAAAACTTTGAAAAGCTTAAAGTGGCCGAAGATTTGAAGAAGAAATGTAACGATTGTAAGCCCAAAGAAGAAGATGAAGAGAAAGAATCAGCACCCAACGTTCCAGAAGAAGTGGATCAAGTGTCTATTGATTCGGGAGAACTAGATAATGATAAAGACTGTCAACATGTTGATGCAGTTGTTGATCAGGTGTATGATAAATTGTTGAATGATGCCCAACGGGTTCGGTCCACCGGTCCCACAAATAGGTCATAGGTTACCCATTAGCATATACAAAATACATAAAAAAGAATAATGGATATAGAATACTATTATTAAACACTATAGAATATCTAAAATTAGTTTTCAGCTTTGAAAGCTCTGATTTTTTCAGCAATCTTAGCATCTCTTTCAGCCTTGGTCAATTTGTATTGCTTGTATTTTTTAGATTCAGCAGCGTATTGTTCCTTGGTGAATTTCTTTTCAGTTGGTTTGAAAGATGGGTCTTCTCTGATTTTTTCATGAGCTTCAGTGTAAAGTTCTTCAACATCTTCAGCTTCAATTTCATCATCTAAGTAAGTTTTGAATAAAGTTCTGTATTTTTCTTCATCATCATCTAATAATTCTTCCATGTATTCAGCAACGTGACCACCAAAGATGTATTTTCTTAATAATTCAGCATCTAATTCTTCACCTTCCATATCCCAACCTGGGAATCTGTTTGGAGAGTGTGGAACGTATAAACCACCATCAGAAGCACCTTTTAAACATCCGAAAATTTTGGCACCAGTAGTAGTTCTTTGTAAACCAATATCTAAGAAAACTTTGAATGGTCTTGGAGCATCTTCAACGGCTTCAGTTAATTCAAATTCACCTTCAACTTCTTCAACACCAGTATAAGTTTCATCTAAACCTAATTTTTGTAAAGCTCTTCTGGCAACTAATAAACCGGTAGCGTAAGCAGCAGACCAGTTAGTTAAACCATGGCTGATACCGTATCTTGGTAATTCATGGGAGTAAGCAGCAGTCAAGACAATATCCCCGGTGATTTGAGAAGAAACAATTTGACAAATGATATCTTTGTTGGTGAATCTAACAACTAATCTGTATTTTGGAGAGTTGTATTTAGCCTTGTGTTGGGTGACTAATCTCTTTCTTTGGTAGTAGTCGGTTTTACCTTCTCTTCTTCTTCTGAAAGGAGTTTGGAATCTGGAGTGGTAAGCAGAACTTTTTTCTTCTTTTTGGAAAGCCATCTTGAGTAATGTAGTTAGAGTGAAAGATTTATTTGAAAATTTTTTCTATCTCATTAACTTAGAAAAATTTTTCAGTTTAGCGGGCACACGACTTGGGTGGTTTGGTGAGACTGTCGAGAGGGCTGAGAATTACGCAGGGCGGATGAGAATTACGCACATGGTTTTGATGAAGGGCTTACTGAGGGAGTATAGGGTCTTGGGTTTAGTTAATGAGGAATTTTGAAGCAGTATAGGAATTAAGAAGGGGGTGAAGTGATATATACCAATTTATATGTGGTTTCATCCACTAAAAAGTGATCAACAAGAGAGATATGGCATGAAAAGATCCCTCAGAAATGAAGACTATTTGCAAAATAGACCCCATAGAATTGTCTAGACAAGAGATATTGAAAAACAAATTACACCACCAAAATCCTGGAAGTTTATACTATATATTACCATTCACAAACAAGTATGATCTATTTCCCATTTAACTATATACCAGGAAACAATGGAAATAAACTGCTTTACCCTCAATTCTCACTTTGCTGCAAAAAAATTCAGAAAACCAAAAACTAAAAATTAAAATTAAAATTAAAAATTAAAAATTGGCAATCCGACGACCGAAGGTTACAAACACAAAAGGATTATGTGGATATAGAACACAAATCCCAATAAGAGAGGTGTTGACCGGAACTCAAATGGGGCCTTGACCGGAACTCAAATATGTATTTGTCGCCCCCACCAAAAACCACAAACAAATATTGCAACCACAAAATTGCAACCACAAACAAGATTACAAGTACAAACAAGATTACCACACAAACAAGATTACAAGTACAAAAAACACTAGTAACACAAATGAGTCAACACAAATAGAGATTCCCGGAAGAAACCGTTCCGGTTTCATCCTTAATTTACTAACAATATATTTTCATACAACATAACATCTAATGGAACGAGAAACTAACCTCGTAATCGGCCGACACCGGTCTATGATCACTCATATAAAACTTAAAGTAATTGTGCAAAATGGCAAAATTCTTAATGACAATTTGGTAGTTTTTATGAGATTCCAATTTGGTCATTTCTGGTGGGGAATCTTCAATTGGAGTTTGATTATTACCATTCTTAGCAAAGTAAGGAGCCCAAATATAATCAATAATGGTGTTGACTTCCTCATGTTTTTCAAACCCAGAGAAAGTAGTATCATGCCCATAATGATGTAACTTATCCACCAAAGTTCTACTATCTTTGAATCCCAGCTTCTTTAAAATATGGTAAGGTTCATCAGTAGGTTCAGTATTGAAATCTCCACACAAAAATGAGGGGTACCCATTATAATTATCCATTTTATCAATAATCAATTGAGAACTCTTCCGTCTAGCCTTGACCCCCCTGTGATCAAAATGGGTATTAAAAAAGTTAAGTTTGATCAAAGGATTGGTTTTGGATTGTAAAGTTACCATAGTAACGATTCTTTCTAAAGCAGCATCCCAACCTCTACTTGGAACATCAGGGGTAGGACTTAACCAAAAGGTTCTGGTTTCAAGCTCTAACCATTCCAGTTTTTTATACAAAATTGGTGAGTATTCTCCTTGAAACTTCCCATCAGTTCTCCCTACTCCATAGTAATTCCAATCCCCTTCTTCCTTTTCGTTATTCAAATTGAATAAAATGTCTTCTAATTGATTGTGGAGAACTTCTTGCAAACAAACAATGTTCCCTTCGTCATTGTTAAAGGTGTTGAATTGGATTGAAGATGTGATCAACTGTTTCCGTAAGCTCCAAGGTCTTTCATGAGGGTCTAAATTGTGGTTATCGTACCGGATATTATTGGTATATAACCTCAATTTCAAGGGACTCAAGAGGTTGGGTGGGCCTCTAAAGTATGACAACTGGTCTGGGGCCAATAATTTCATGGCCACAAGGCCAGAAAACACCACTAGAGCCACAGCAATGACGATTTTGGAGAACTTTGACACCTTGGCCTTTGGACGAGAAATGATGGGATTGGCACCATTTTCGTCGGAAAAACTTGGGGATTGAACGGCAGTGGCACGAGGACTAGATCCGCTACCTCCACTGGTAGTATTGTTGGACGGTAATAAAGGGCTGGTTTCACTCATGCTGTCTATGTAGTAAGTATCGTCCGTTTCGGTGACCTGCTGCGACACTTTCGCGGGGTCGTGATTACGTCATAGGAGTCAGGGGTCACCTTGGTCCATGGACCTAATGGACCTAATGGACCAAGTGAGACCAATGGACCTAGAGGCCCGTCCACCTAGCCGGTGGACCGGGCCTAGTCACTGGGCCGGATCTGTCTAGTAATAAAATTATATGCCTTGTTCCCATTTTCTTCCCCCAATAACCCCACAAACTCTTCTCTCTCCAACTGCACCATTTGTTCGATATTCTTCACCTTATTCATTATTGTCAAGTAATTCGAACTATTGATCCCCGGAATACTCTGAAGAAGATCTATAGCCTCTTCGTTATATAAAGACGGCAGCTCATTAGACTTAAGTCCCTTATTTATAGCTTGAGTTATATCTGGAGCTTCTTCCCCAGCCTTTAACTCTAAGAAGATCTGGGCGGTTTCGTATGGAGAAGAAGACCAAATGATCTTTAGTTTAGGAAATGAGACTAAAAGCATCGACAATTTGCCCTGTATGTCATCTTGAAGAAACCTATTAGCAGGCCCTGTAGGAGCATTTGGGTTCCTGAAATTTCTAGGTTCACTGAAAGGTTCAAAAGAAAAAGATTTATTTTCATCGAATTCAATCAACACTACCGGGGTTTCATAGTACCGGAACATCTGTTCACATTGGTTATACAAACGGCCACTCTTGAAACTAGCAATCAAATCAGGAATGGCTTTTCTTTCCACACAAATCTTGGGAGTAAGAATATAATCTCCCACCGTTAACATACAGGGAATAACCTTACTTCCTACTCGATACAAAAGATTAGGTAACGAGGAATTGAATTCTCTGACATCCACAATCACCCTAAACTCATCATCTTCAGTTTGGAACCGTTGTCCTCCTGCTATTCTCGTGTTAACCACATTCTGTTTGGTTATAGAGAACTTGGAATCTTCTTTGGTTTCAAAGTGTTTACTGAGATTGGCTTTTTCTCGAATGAGTTTGGTGAAAGATTCCTTTTCTCGTTTCATTTGAGCTAAAGATCGTTGTTCTTCGGCAGAGGTTCCGTAATACATCAAGTATATTTTAGACGGATTCTTATGGTTTTTTGCTTGGTAATTTTCGACTCTTCTGATGAAGGTTAAGTTGGGTTCAAAGAATATGATATGGGTTGGGGAGAAGTCTTCAAGGAGGGATTCTTGGGTTTGGGTGTTGAAGGGCCGGACTCGAATCCGGTACCGGTTTTCCAGAATGAGCTCTACATCATCTAGTTCACTTTCTTTCTCTTGTTTTATAGGACTAGTCCTTGGACTAGTCCGTTCCCCGTTAGACTCTGGCTCTGGCTCTGGCTCTAGGTCTAGGTCTAGGTCTATAGACCCTGGGTC
This sequence comes from Yamadazyma atlantica, assembly GCA_030561325.1. Taxonomy (NCBI): domain Eukaryota; kingdom Fungi; phylum Ascomycota; class Pichiomycetes; order Serinales; family Debaryomycetaceae; genus Yamadazyma; species Yamadazyma atlantica. The sequence continues at coordinate 46,683 of JAKTXA010000012.1, forward strand.
TATCGCCCCAGGCTCTATTTCCCTCTCCAACCGCTCCATAATCCCCTGGTCTATATTCACCGATTCAGGATTATACCCCAGATCATTGGCCGAATAAAGCCGGTTAACTCGTGCAACAGATGAAGCACCTCTACTTCTCCGCCTAGAACTTTCCACTTCTCGGCTCCGCTTAAATGTCTTCGACACATTCACCGTATCCTGGTCATCATTATTAACATCATTACTCAATTGTCTTCTAAACTTACTCAATTCTTGCCATAGTAAATAACTTCTTAACTTACTAATCATATACTGTCTGGTATTAATTTGACCCGTTTTCACAAACTTGTGCACGAGATATTCCAATTCTTGTACCACCGACTTATCTGAAGCCATAATTAAAACCCGAGTATTATCTGGCCCTATATCTGTTAAAAGATTACTCAATTCAGCCCATTTCGGTAATGGTTCCAAGGCATATTCACTCATTTCAATCCCCTCGTCATCCACATACTTAACAAGCCCCAAAGCCCGTTCTTTGGCAAAAGAAGTAATGGTTGGAGCTACATCTGAATTCAACCAAGGACTCAAAGATGTCATGTTCATAGTCCCAACAGAATTGGTTGAGTTTCTTACATTAGAATCCACGGCATTCTGAACTATCTGGTAAAAACTAAGCGAGTCTTTTGTAAGTAAAGCCGTTAAAAGATTCTTTAAAAACCCCAAATCAAATACTAATTGTTTGGGAGTTTGAGTCAACCGATGCCACAGCGAGTTTAGCGATAACCGGATCCGTTGGACAAAGTCGTCATCGTAAAGGTTTTCTATACTCCAGTACTCGGTAGCTAAGGTCTGACAATGCCGAATCAATTCCTTCAAACACTCGTCTATACAGGTTAAAATCGCCTGTTGGATTCGATTCATCTTATAAGAAAGCGGCACATTGAGTTCATTCACTCGCTTCAAGTCGATATGGTGTTTTTTGTTCCTAAAACTCAACGATTCAATTACATCCACATGGAACCGAGGCCATAGGAGCGTGTTAGACAATTTCAAATTTTTCAACCGAGTGTATAATGGAGTAAACCCTGTAAATGCTTCTGGATCATCTGAAAACGCTTTAATAAACCCCCATTCGTTCTGGTCTCGATAAAGATTCACAATAAACGACTCGTTAGAAGTTTCTTTAATAGTTTCAGCGTGGAGCACAAATAATCCATTGACTTCATTGGGAGAGAGAATCTCTGAAAGAAAGTCTACCACGAAAATCCGGGAAGTTATCGACACAATTCCGCCGGTTTCATAAACCTGTTTCCGTTTATCAGCCGTCATGCCTTCCCCGCTTATCACCGTCATGGAACATTGAAGGTGTTGGAGTTGGGATTGGATTTTGGTGTTTTCTGTCTCATTAGCATTTAGTAGCACCAAAAGGCTCTTTCTATTCTTAGGAGGGTTGGGGAGTTTATCTTTCATGTTGGAAAGGTTGAGGATGTAGAGGATATTGGAGACGATGATTTCCCAGCCTAAGCCTTTGGCGAGGATTAGGAGGGCGTCTTTGGTGAGAAGATCATTAACGATTTCTTGTTGGTATTTGAGGGGGAGGTCCACTGGGATTCCGCCAGGAATTCCAGTTCCATTGGACCCAGTGGTTCCATTGGTATCTGGTACCAGCTCTAGTCCTAGCTCCGGTGCCAGTTCTAGCCCCAGTTCTAGCCCCGGCTCGAGCCCTGGCTCTAACTCTGGCTCATCGTCATCGCCTACAAAAAGTGACATGTAGAGTAAATCGCGTCGCATTGATCTCTAGATCTCAGGTACTATATATCACTAGTACACTTAGACATTTGGTGAAATATAGTACTACGTTTAGTACTACAGCTACCTCAATTGTCATAACACTACAGCACTAACACCGCTTCGCTAGTGTTGGTACCGTGAGAATGTTCGTTCCAAAAGACTACGCCAACAAATCAGATACTCTCCCTCATTCCGTAACTTTCTCCATAATCCACATCGACGATATCGCCAAATCCAAAATCACAAAGTTGGAAGAATGGAAACGGATCAAGGACCCGAACAACGTCGGAGTAGACCGGCTTAACAAAGGAAAAATCATTTCTGAAATCGATGTTAACGCCGATGAGGCAAACCCTCAACCAGCTGGTAATAACTCAGCAGTTTACAAGCTTACACTAAAAGATGATGGGGATAATTACTGCTTTGCTTATGAGTATAACGACCAATTGCCGTTCTTGAGGCCACCACAGTCAAATGGACCTATTCCGATCCGGCTAGGGGGACGGTTAGTGGTAAAACAGGGGACGCTAATTGCCAATGGGGCGTTATTATTGACCAGAGATGGGTGTAATTATTTGGGAGTTACCGAGAGTGTATTGGTGAGAAATCTAAATACAAATTTGATAGATAAGTCTATACAGATATTGGAGAGTCCTGACCTTTAGAAGACCCAGAAGACGAGACCCTAGACAGACAGACCAGACGAGACCCTAGACGGACCAGGCACTAGTCTATGAGTTTCAGGCTGGGGCCCGGGCTTGGGTGGTTTTTGGGTAGGTTTGGGGGGAAAGGGGGTCAGAGCTTGTACCGTAATTGCTACTCGATATTCAATAAACTCTCCCATAACCCATTCTCATCCACAAAATCATGATGAATCAAACTAATCAAATAATAATTCTCATAGATAAAGTTCAAAAACTTATACGTATTGGTGGCCTTTTTATAACATCTAGACCATTCAAGCCATAATAAAAATGCTTCTTCATTCCATGCTTTAAAGGAATCAAGATCTATTAAAGTAGGTTGCAAAATCTCTTTCAGGGGGAATACCCCCCAAGTCACAGCAGTTTTACAATGATTATTCGATAAATTCGTAGTTATATTCCCCTTATTATCCCCCATATAATAAGTAATGGTTTTATTATCAAATTGGGGTTTTAAAGTAGGATATATTCTCGTGTCCCAATCATCTTTTGGAATAAATAATTCAATAAATGATTTTTGGTATACTATCCCATTGGTAGGCCCCCACCCAAAAATCTTATCACTAGAGGGACAAGCGTTGGTAGCGGGTTGAGAAGCAGTAGAAAACCATCCTCTTAAATTCAATTCAAATAATTGTTCTTGAATCATGGTGGTTTCTATATCCAAAGGAGTATCTACCCAGGGCAATTGGGGGATTTTATTGGATAAATAATCAATAAATACTCGGGCCAAATCAAGAGTAGATTCAGGAGATCCCCATAAGTCAATGGCTTTGGCAGAAGAATCCACTTTTAAATTAGGCCCATACCCATCGATTTCTCCATAAGCTGGAGAGTTAGAATTCCCAAATCTCCCGTTAGGAAAGTCATCCCAGTTGGCATCTTTTCCTAATTGTCCTTTACCTTTACTGATTTCTATTAAGGATTTTACACTGATGGTAGCATCTACTTCGTTGCTGACAGAAGATCTTCTTCTTTGAAATGTATGCTCTGGAGCCTCTTGGCCATTAGGCTGAGCATGGCCATTTTCAGCTTGAGGGACATCCTCCTCGTCATCTGAAACTATAGCCAGATCACTCAAAAGATCACACTTTTCCACTATAGAAGCAACAGCTTTTTCCAAGTTTAACGTATAGAAATGAAACCCTTTAACATTCGTTTGAGCTGAAATCTCTTCAATAATCTCAAGTAAAATATCAATCCCTAGGGCCTTAACTTCATCATCATTATTCTTATGTTTCAGAACTCTTTCGAGAATCTGAGGAGGAATCGAAGCGTGTGATAATTTGGACGCTTTATTAAACGTATTAAACGTATTAATTGGCATTAACCCAGGGATTAACATCACGTGTTTCAACTCTTCATGTTGCTGTAACATGTTATTATAAGCAATGAACTTTGTGGCATCATAAAACAATTGGGTAATAATATAATCGGCTCCGGCTTTAACTTTTTCAATTAAATATGGAATATCTTTTTGAGGATTTTGATTCGAATCATCCGAACCGTCCACATGCCCTTCGGCGTAGCCCGCAACCCCAATACAGAAATAATCTCCATAGGTTTGCTTTATATAAGCCACCAAATCCACGGCATTATTGAACTCACAATTTGGGGTCCAATACTCTTCAGTTCTAGGAGGATCACCTCTAAGCGCCAAAATATTTCTAATGCCATTTAATTTGGCTCTGTGTAAAGCATCATCAATGATTTCCCGGTTGGTGTTTGTGCACGTGAGGTGCAACACAGTGGTGATTCCAAGCTGCCGTTGACATATAGATGCTAATTCCAATGATTTTTCACTGGTAGACCCTCCTGCTCCCCAAGTAATGGTAATAAAGAGTGGGTTTAACGCTTTCATTCTGCCTAATCTTGCTAGCAAATTGCGGAACCCGGCATCGGTTTTGGGCGGAAAAAACTCGAACGACACGAACTTGGCGTCGGGAGCCAAGCGGTTGATCCTTTCGGTGACAAACATCGTGCTATTGGTGGTGAGTTGATGGAGGAAGAGTAATTGCTTGATGGGAGATTGGATTATGACTCTGGTGAACATTTTCTCATCGGGCGTGCGCGACTCAAAAGACGGAAGTTAGCCACAGTTTTAATGAAACTACAGTTTTGATGAAACTACTGGAACTGCTGGGACTACTGGGACTAGAACTACTGGAACAATTACATTACTACACATCTATAACTCACACAGCACTGTACTCACCTCTATTAGCATTACCAGTGAACTTTTCCACAATCTCCTTAATAAATATCGGCAATCCCTTAACCACATCCACAAAATTCTCCACCACTTCTTTAAGGGCTGTTTGAAAGTCAATAGAATTTCCCTTGTTATATTGGAACCAAGCGCCTCCAATAATATATATACTTAAGAATAACACAAAAAAGATGAATATCCATGTAAACCAACCCCAACTTTCTCCATTATCTGCCTTCTTCTTATCAGGTTTGGTCAGTTTTTTGCTGGCACAAGCAGATTTAGTCTTCATACTTAATTTAACCGATTTGGAATCCCAACTTTCAAGTTTTAACTTATCTAAATCATCATCTTCATCATCTTTTGACGCACAAATATAATCCACTTGAGCAGTAATCTCTTGATCCCCCCATTTAAACTCATCATAGTTCATTTTTATCCCTTTTTTGGAATCTTTATCGGATTTCTTATCCCCATAAGGTTTGAAGCTGACCTTAGCATCTTCGGTAGAGAGTTTAATCACATTAGTTATATACTCATCCAGGTCTAAAAGTACTTTGGTCACACCACAGATCTCGGCTCCTTCACATTCTTCCACATCTTTGATCCCGCCACAAATCCCGATATTCCAGGTTGTAACTGTGGTGCTAGGAGGGGTTTTCTTGGATACCTTAGCGGAGTAGTCGCCCTTGATTTTGGAAAAATCGTACTTTTTTAACTCATCGGCATCGCATTTGAATCCTGCCACAACGCAAAACATCACCAGCCATACCCAAAGCCATGTAGTGGAGTGTATTACTTTCATACTGTTACAATTGGCGTACAATAGTCAGTAGAATCGGCTGATTGGATTGATAGTACGGTCCTAGTAGATAGAGATTCACCGAAGTCTTGCTCAATCGCGCGAAAAATGATAGTGCAGGTTACCGCACCGCAACATGCAAAATATCCCATCATCCAAGGAGGGGAGTGTTTACAGGTTAGGGCCCATTCTCCACAATTCAATCCGAGGAATCCCAATTATATCATATGAGAGTGTAAGATCTGAATAATTTAACTACTTCTTTTTTTCAATAGTGTATTAATAAAATCGGTTTATAATGAAAGTAACTGTTTGTGGAGCTTCCGGGGGAATTGGTCAACCTTTATCCCTTTTATTAAAGTCCAATAATCAAATTGATGAATTGGCTCTTTTTGATATTGTTAATGCTAAAGGTGTGGCCGCTGATTTAAGTCATATCAACACTAGCTCCAAGGTAACTGGGTACCAACCTAAGGACAAATCTGACCAATCAGCTATCAAAGAAGCGTTGGTCGGTTCCAATTTGGTGATTATTCCTGCTGGGGTTCCTAGAAAACCAGGGATGACTAGAGCCGATTTATTTAATATAAATGCTTCTATCATTAGAGATTTGGTGAAGAATATCGGAAATACTTGTCCTGACGCTTCTATCTTAATTATTTCCAACCCAGTTAATGCTACTGTTCCTATAGCTGCTGAAGTGTTGAAGAAATTGGGAGTTTTCAACCCAAAAAAGTTATTTGGAGTTACTACTTTGGATTCAGTTAGAGCTGAAACTTTCTTGGGGGAATTGGTTCAAGAATCTCCAGAAAGTGTTAAAGGTAAGATTTCTGTGATTGGTGGACATTCTGGTGACACTATTGTTCCACTAATCAACACCACCAAATCTATTTCTGATAAAGTTAGCAAATTAGACGATAAAACATACGCTGAATTTGTCAAGAGAGTTCAATTCGGTGGGGATGAAGTGGTTCAAGCCAAAAATGGGGCTGGTTCTGCTACTTTATCCATGGCTTTTGCTGGTTACAGATTTGCTGAAAACATTTTGAATTCTTTCTTTTCTACCACTTTCAATTCTACTTATATTAATGATTCTGCCTATATCTACTTACCAGGGTTTGAAAAAGGTCAAAAAATGTCCCAGAAATACTTGGATAACGTTGACTACTTTTCGGTTCCAGTGGCCTTAAGAAACGGGGAAGTGGAATCTTTAGTAAACCCATTTGAAGAATTAGAAATCTCTAGTAAAGAACAAGAATTGGTCAAGGTGGCTTTAGCCGGGTTAAAGAAATCCATTGACCAAGGGGCTGCTTTTGTTACTGGTTCCAAGCTTTAAATACAGTTAGTTTAGTTAATAAAGATTTTTATGCGACATCGCGACATTTGTCTTGGAGACATAAATCGTCAATAAAACCACACAACTCCTACTCTAATAGTGTAACAGTGTAATACTGTTACACTGTAATAGTAATAGTGTAATAATAATAATGTACTAGCAATAGTTTAGTAAGGGAGTTGTGAGAAAATAGGTGCAAAAAAAAAAAGCTTGATCTAGCCGAGGATCGAACTCGGGACCTTTTCGGAGCTTACTGTGAGAACACTTGTAAACGAAACGTGATAGCCGCTACACCACTAAACCTCAAGCTGTGGAGGAAATGTGGTAAATGGACACTACCAGGCCCGGAACTGAGGCGCCAAAATTTTTAAAGTGATTTTATACACATTTGGGCTGCTTTGATGGAAAAGTAACACCATATAGGGGACAAGGGGTTTCTGAAGTTTGCATCTGGGTTATAAAAACCATGTACTATCTCTGTAGGAGTCTAATTAAAGCGACTTTATATGTCTCGGCTTCTCGTTGGTTGAGCTTTCTCTCCCTGTATCTCTTTTTTCTCCCAATTTTTTTAACCAATTGTACAAACCCATCCACCCTGGTGATAGTAGATACTCCTACAAGCGTTTTCATACAATAATAGACACTTTCCAAACGGTTGCAAAATCGGTTCAATCGGTCAAATCGGTCAAATCAGTGGAAAATGTGGGGTGAAATCGCACTCTTGTGATAGTTAACAAGGTTTATAAAACCATATCTTTCCAGTGCTAGTCACATAATATCACCCCAAATATGTTAGACGAAGGTCAAAAGCAAAAAGTGGCCCAGAAAATAGATAAGGAAGTCAAAAAACTTGTTTCGGCCAAACCCGGAAAGGAAGCCAAAGTTCCTGGAATCACTGCTGGTTTAACTAGTGATAAAGAGACGTTTTATTTCAACTTTCAAGGGGTTTTAAATACTGAAACCAATGAACCGCTTAATAAAGATACCAGATTTGCATACTTCTCGTGCACAAAAGCCATGACGGCCTTTGCGGTTCTTCAAATGTACGAAAGAGGTAAGCTTAAATTAGATGATGAAGTCCGTAAGTATTTGCCTGCCATTGAAGAGCTTTATATAGTGGAAAAGGGTACGGTTGATAAGAAAACCGGGGACTTTTTATCACCACCCAAGAAACCAAAGGGGAAAATCACCATTCGGAATCTCTTGACTATGACAGCAGGGATTTCGTATCCATTTTTAAGTGAGGAATATAGTTTATTGGCAAAGTATAAAGAGCCTCATATAAACTCCGTTACGCCAGCCCTTGGGTTATTTAAAACCGAAAAGACGCCATTGATCCATGAGCCAGGCCAATTCTTTCTGTATGGGCATTCCATGGACTGGGCTGGAATGGTGGTGGAAAAAGTTTCAGGCAAGTCTTTAAGCCAGTACTTAAAAGAGAATTTATTTGATCCGGTTGGAATGAGCTCTTGTACGTTCCATATGAAAGACAACCACAACTTGATTACTTTATATAGAAGAAACAGCAAGGGTAAACTTGTTTCGTTCCCCACTGGTGTGACCTTAGATCCAGAAATCGATATGGGAGGTCAGGGATGTTTTGGAAATGTAGAAGACTATTTAAAGCTTATAAGAGTTTGGTTAAACCATGGGTATTCTCCCGATGGGAAAGTGAGGCTTTTGAATGAAGATTTGGTGAAATTTGCCATTAAAAACCATTTACCTCCTGGGGTGACAGTTCATTTTGATATTCCTGGGTTTCCCCAGATTCCTGATGGGTTTACATTAGCAGGAATGGCTACTACCAAAGAGACAGCTCCAACTGGAAGACCAGCCGGCACGATTTATTGGAGTGGGTTGGCGAATTTGTACTACTGGATTGATTATGAAAACCAATTGGGTGGGTTCTGGGCCTCTCAGATCGTACCTCTAGGGGACGTTCACTCGTTGCTTGGGTATTGTAAGATGGAAATGGCTGTTTATGATACTATCAACGGAGAGGATGACGAGGACGAGGACGAAGATGAAGATGAAGAGGAACCTAGAGAGTCCAAGTTGTAGACAAGAATATATAAAGCTCACCTATAGCTCTACCTTCATCTCTTAGTAATAACTTTACTCTTAGTGGGTGTAAGGATGTTTCTCAAGCTGGGGGTAAGGATGTTTTTGGCGATGACTCAAAATGCGCTCACTGAATTTTTCAGAGTCAGAGTCATATTCTTCTACAGTAATGTCGTTCCCCGTATTACCTAGAGTTGTAGACAGCGTACAAGAGTTTGCCGTGGTGGGCCAAGTGTTGCTACCATTGCAAAACGTCAAAGCGTCCAAGTTTTTCTTAAGCCAGTTCCCTAAAGAATTAGATATCTTAATCGATGCCATTGAAAGTGAGATTAGTGTGGATGAAGTGGTGGAATTATTGAATGTTGGGGTCAAACAAATCTTTATTTCTGGCTCAAAAGTCAACCAATTGATAGTAGAGTCTGGTTTACCTAGTTCTAGATTTGGGATCAAAAGTGACGATTTCACCCAATTTCAACTGTTAGATAGTAGTTTTATCAGTGAAAAAGCTGATTCCATTAGAGATATCACTAAAGATGACAATAAAATTGTCTATTTCGATGCCACCAATACTACTTTGGATGAAAAATCGGCTATTGAGCTTTGTAAGAAGGAATTTGTTCCGATAATTTCTAGTGAACACTTGACCACTCGGTCTGAAAGTTCGAACAAAATCTCCATTGGGAAGTTATTTACCAGCACTTTGACTACCGATAGACCCGATGGGCTCTTCACCACGTTAATCACATCTCCAGCCCCAGCTTATACTGCGTTGGGAATTGTGTATTCTTCTGTGGAATCGATTCTTGAATCGATTTCTACCGGAGAAGGAGTTTATCAATCTCGGAAACGGAGAGACGAATTATGGTACAAGGGTAAAACCAGTGGTGCCACTCAGAAATTGGTCAGTTTATCCAAAGACTGTGACTCTGATGTGGTTAAGTTTGTGGTAGAACAGAAACAAGGGTCAGGGTTTTGTCACAAGAATAAGAATTATACTTGTTTCAATGATAACGAATTGTATGGAGATGCCGTGGGCCAAGGGTTAGCCAAATTGGACGGAACTTTGGCAAGTAGGTTAGAGAGTGCTCCTGAAAAGTCTTACACCAGAAGATTATTCAATGACGATGAGTTATTGGTAGCCAAAATGAAGGAAGAATTGGATGAATTAATTGAGGCTGGAAGGCAAAAGAATAAAAACGAGGTTGCTTGGGAAGCAGCCGACCTTTTATACTTTGTGATGACATGGTGTGTTAAGAATGGTGTTAGATTGAGTGATATTGAAAAGAACTTGGATATTAAGAGTCTTAAGGTCACGAGACGGAAAGGTGATGCTAAACCTGAATATATAAAGGAAGCAAAGCCAGAGACCAAGTCCCAGGACCCAGAAGAATTGGTCAAGAACTATAAACTTTCCACCATCGATACCGCCACTGCCAGCGACCAAGAAATCGCCAAAGCCTTAACCAGACCTAACCAAAAAACTTCTGATATCATGAAATTGGTGTTACCAATTATTGAAAACGTTCAGAAAAATGGTGATAAAGCCTTACTTGAATTGACCCAGAAATTCGATGGAGTTAAGTTAGAGTCTCCTATTTTAAAAGCACCATTTCCTCAACACCTTATGGACATTTCTGACGATATGAAAGAAGCCATTGATTTGTCGATGAAGAACATTGAAAAGTTCCACGCTGCTCAATTACCAGAGAAAGAAATCATGAGTGTTGAAACTGCTCCTGGGGTTGTATGTTCCCGGTTCGCCAAACCAATTGAAAACGTCGGGTTATATGTTCCAGGAGGAACTGCAGTGTTACCTTCTACGGCCATGATGTTGGGAGTGCCTGCCATGGTTGCTGGATGTAAGAATATTGTGATTGCTTCTCCTCCTTCTCGTGCTACTGGAAACTTAACTCCAGAAGTGGTTTATGTGGCTCATAAGTTGAATGCCAAATGTATTTTAATGGCCGGGGGTGCTCAAGCCGTTGGGGCCATGGCTTACGGGACCGAATCGGTGGTCAGATGTGATAAAATCCTCGGGCCAGGTAACCAATTCGTGACGGCTGCCAAAATGCACGTTCAAAACGATACTCAAGCTTTATGTTCTATTGATATGCCTGCTGGGCCTTCTGAAGTGTTGGTAATTGCTGATGATAATGCTGATGCTGACTTTGTGGCCAGTGATTTGTTATCTCAAGCAGAACATGGAGTAGACTCTCAAGTGATATTGATTGGGGTTGATTTGTCTGACAAGAAACTTGAGGAAATTGAAGCGGCAGTTAAAGCTCAAGCAGAAGTGTTACCAAGAAACGAAATTGTTGCCAAATGTTTGGCTCATTCCTATACTTTATTGGTGCCATCGTATGAAGAAGCGTTCAAATTATCTAATAAATACGCTCCCGAACATTTAATTCTTCAAATCGATAACGCTTCAAGCTTTGTTCCTAAATACATTGAGAATGCTGGGTCTGTATTTGTAGGAAAATTATCACCAGAATCTTGTGGAGATTATTCTAGTGGAACCAACCATACTTTACCTACTTATGGGTATGCCAGACAATATTCTGGAGTGAATACTGCTAGTTATCAAAAGTTTATTACTTCACAAGAAGTGAACGAAGAGGGGTTGAAGAGTATAGGGAAAGCAGTTATGACCATTGCTGCTGTTGAGGGCTTGGAAGCCCATAGAAATGCCGTTCAAATTAGAATGGATAAACTTGGATTGGCTTAGATAGTGTAGCCTTAGTGAGAGAATAGACAGATATTGTATAGCTTAGTAAGAGAATATGTGATAGATCTGATAGTACATTCATATATACATTTTCATTAACGTTAAAAGTTGAATTCGTCTCTAAATTGGTTCAAATCCAAACCCGGTTTGACCACTTCCAACAAATCCCTTCTTCCCATGGCAATAAATGCTCTTTTCAAGGTTTCAGTTAATGCGGTGGATTGATTTGGTGATAAGGTGGAATTCCCATCATGTCCTTCCACTTGGTGCATTGATAATCCACTTAATAAATGTTCGGCTGCTTCTTTATAACATCCAATGTTAATACAAGAAACACCTAAATTGTATCTGGCTCTTACAAATGCTGGTTTTAATTCCAATGCTTTGAAATAAGCATCAACGGCTTCTTCAGATCTATTGGAATTAGCAAGTGAAGCCCCTAATCTATTCCATAAAACTGGATCATTAGGTTTTATACTTAAAGCTGCTTTGAAACAATCAATGGTTTTATCAAAATCTTCATTGGCATAGAATAATACTCCTAATCCTAATTGAACATCAGCATCCATACTAGCTTGATTAGGAGATAATTGAGCAGCATTTAAAAAGAGTTCCGTCACTCTTTTGTTTAAAGAAAACCGATCTTCATCGGTGATTTTAGGGTTTTCTTGTCTAGCTTTATCGGCGATTTGAGGGTATTTGGTAGAAATCCACCGTTCTAACGTGGCAAAAGCTGCATTATCATATCCTTCATTAATATAAGAAATAGCCAACGTCATTAAAGCTTGAGAATTTTCTGGATGTAATTCCAAACATTTTTCTAAAGCAGAAATCCCGGCAATCTCTTTTTCATTTTGAGTTTGAACTTCTCCCAACTTGAGCCAAGCATCCATATGACTTTCATTCTGTTGGATGGCTGCTTCAAATGCCAAAGCAGCTTCAGACAATTTAGCCCCATTTTCCATTAATTGTAACCCAATTTCATACGGATCACTGTCTTTAGGCAAGTCCAAAAACTGGTTGTGTTCTTTATCTTCAAACTGATACTCTCCGAAATGAGCTCTAGTAGAAGCGTATTTAGCAAAATCACGTTCCCATTGAGCCATATCAGCAGGTAAGGGATCTTTTTGAGTTCTTTTGAAATCTTCATATTGCTGACTAATAAAATCATTTTCCATACTTTCAGAATTCAAATTATCCCATACTTCTTGAAACGTGGCCTGGTACTTATCATCGACTTCAATCTCAGGAGAACCTTCTCTTTGAATTTCTTCGACATCCTGGTCTTCAGGTTTCTGAGATAACTCTTCAATTTCTTTAAACTGGTTATCCCAGTCCACCTGTTGCTCCTGATTCATGGAATCTTTTTGAGCTTGTTGGGGCTGTTGAGCCTGGTTTTGCATGTTTCCACCCATCATAGACATCCCCATCATAGGCCGATAGTTCATTCTCATCGAAGACATGTTATTGAACTGAGGTTGGTTCATTTGGTTCATTGGTTGAGATTGTGCCTCCATAGGTCTAGCCTGCTGGAACTCAGACCCCCATTGGCCCGGGCTTTGGGGCTTGTTCAAAGTCTGATGGGCTGCCAGAGGCGAAGGAGAATTGGTTTGAAACTCATTTGACCAATTATGTGGCGCTTTGGTGCTACCTCTCTGCTGATTAATCATATTGAGTTCGTGTTGCAAAGGCTGGAACTGGAACGACAGCTGGCCCCCGCCATTGCCCATAAATTGGTTCATGTTCTGGCGGTCGGCTTGGTTCATCATGTTATCATGTTTAAACCCCGAGTTGTCGGCAAACTGGCCCGGAGTGGCGGTTTGTCTTTGTAGTGATCTGTCTTGCTGAGTGTGTTTGTTGAACTGGGATACGGCATTTCCCCCGGTGGAGCAGTCGGCTCCTCCTCCTACAAATGACATATTAACTGGAACTTTTACTGAACGAAAACTACTTTAGAACAAAAAGAAGTTGTGTGAATCTGTGAAAGAATCAGTGGAATCTTGATGACTTATAACCCCACTGACTTTTCATGTGCCTCGGTAAGTGAGCGGTGAGTGCGCGACACTGTGACACTGGGACGAGGCACTATGATTATGATGACAGTGAGACTAGAGGGGTATTGGTTGATGGAGAGGGTTAGGACTAGTGGGTCCCATACAAACATTTGTCGTATGAACTCCAGGATCATTTTGGTGTAATTATTTTGGCTTACCCGTGATAATAATTTATTTCCATGGCAGAGAATCATGATTCCCCATGATTTCACGATGATTCAGGTGAACAACATATAAAACATATATTTACACAACACAGCATACATTAACACTAGATAAAACAGAGATAACATAGATAACTATATAGAGAGAGACACTGCTCGTGGTAACAACTCGCTACGCTCGTTGTTACCATTCAAGTTCCCTACTCTCCAACTGGCTGCAAATATTATCCAACTCCTTCACCCCCTCATTATCACACTTCTTCCCCACAAAAGCAGGATTAACCGGCCCTCCTGCCTGGGTTTCAACCTCAAAGTGTTGTTTGACCATATCTCTAACTAACCCCTGGTAATACAACACCCCTCTTTCCTTCTGAGGGTGCAAATACCCTGAGGAGTATACCCCTTGGTTCAAATTCTTCTGGGTCAATTGACACAAGTTAAAGTCTTCCAACTCCACCAATTGCAAAAAGTCCACAAACTCCTTCTTTTCGGCGTCGCTGATGCCTTTTTTGGTGTAAATGTCATACTGTAAGATAGTGTGGCTGGCAGACATGGGCAACACTCTAATGGAATACCAAGCAGGGGAATAGCAATTGATTCCATTGGTAGGAAAAAGGTAGACCCATAACCCGTTGAACTCTCCGCCAGGATTGACTTTTTTGGGTTCGGGCTGAGGTTTCTTGCCAAACCCAAACCAGCCTTTGGTTTCATCGGTTTCTGGCATTGGAGTGTCTTCCTTGACGATTTGAGCATAATGACGACAGTATCTATTCTTTGGAACCACTTTATAAGTTTCCATTTTAAAAGCACTGCTCAAACCAGGATGGGCCGTGGGACAATGGTAACATTCCTGGTACCCATCCATCAAGGTTTTCCAATTAAATTGCCCGTCCAACTCATACGACATATGGTATTCATAGTCTGAAAAGTCAAACTCGTTCATTTCTTCATTCAACCCGGCAAACCAGTCGTCAAATTGAATAAAGTTGTCTGATTCATCACTGTTAAAGTTAACAAATACCAATCCCTGCTCTGTCACGTGAGTCTTGATAGGAAATAACGAGTTTTCCTCCTTCTTAAACCCTTCCACGTCGTTGAATTGGGGAGCTTTAATCAACTTACCGTCCGAATTGTAAGACCAGCCATGGTATCTACAACCTAAGACAGTAGAAGACCCTTGGTCTTTTTTAAGTACGGGGTAAGCTCTGTGACGACACACGTTATGAAACGCTTTGATTTGCCCATCGACTTTGGATTTGATCAAAAAAAAGTTCAAACCTGTAAAGGTAAAAGCATAGTAATCGCCAGCTTTTTGGAACCGGGAAGCATGGATACAAAATAACCAACTCTTATTGAAAATGGCTCTTTTTTCAAGTTCAAAGATCTTTTCACTGGTCCACCAACTGGCTGGTAAAGTGTGTTCACCTGGTAATAAAGGTTCGGTGGAAGCAGCTTCTGGAGGAGGAGGTTTTGGAATTGCGGCCACTTTAGTTGCAGCCATTTTCACAAATTTGTACTGAGAATACTAGATATACTGGAATATATTGGATGAATACACTGATATATATATGTATATATAAAGTCTCCAATGTGTTTAAGTATACTTCAATCAAGAAAGCTGGATTCTCTGGCTTATATAGTGATTTGTTATCTATGGTTACAGTAACTAGCCTTATCTATGGACCCTGTTCCCTGATCGAGAAGTGGTTTCCATTGGGCAGTGCACGCTTGACATATTTGGGAAGGTTTACTGTTTTTGGTCTAGACCCACTAAGCCTTGCTAGAGTGCCACTTTAGTGGTACTCTAGTGGTGCTATAGTGTCACTCTAGTGCACTCTAGCACACTCTAGTACACTCTAATGATATATGGGTCTCTAGTGGTATGTCTAGATATGTACGGTTATGCCGTCAAATGGCAAAGCGCATGTTAGCAAAGCGCATGTTAGGGCCAATAGTGCATGTTATGTCTAAATTACAGGTTAGATCTAAATTACATGTTACTACTGAAAAAATTGAAAACTTGTATATAATACAGTCTAATTACTTAATTCTAATTACTTAATTTACTTTCAATGTTCCGAATAAGTCCAAATTGCCGGATTAATTCATTCGTAATGTTCTTATCCACCATAGGATTCAACAACGTCTCCAACGACAAATCCTTGTCGGGATAAATTCTATAATTCTTCAAAAGCTGTTGCAATTTCTTCATCAGTGGGTCTGCCAACACCATAGTTTCTTCATTATTCTCTTCCAATTCAATCAAATTCAAACTATTGGCCAATAATGAGTTCACCATAATAAGAATCTTCAATAACACCAACGCCAAAAGCCCATTTTTTGTGCTTTCAGGTATCAAAGAAAGAGAAATCTTATTAATATTCATTACCACAAGCTTTTCATTATCCACAAGCCATTTGGTAGTAAGGAATCTTAATGGAGATTCTTCATCTTTAGGAATCAAATCTATTAATAACTTCACTCCAAACAACGCTTGAGTCACAGTAGCAGTTCTGACATCAATAAACCGAGAAAACTCAAGACTATTGGTGTCTAAAGGTAAGATAGATAAGAAGAAATTGAAACTTCTAGTTAACAATTCCCCACTGGTGATGTCACTTGACTTCAAGTAGTCACAAATCATTTTTCTGGTAGTGGTTCTATCGGAATCATGTATCTTAATACTTACCCCTGGAGCTGATAAGGATCCAGTCAAAACTGCATTCATGAAAGACCGGTTATGGGGTTCTCTAACCAACAATTTGGTAAAGGTATCAATGGCATAAGGCATGTAAGAAAACCGTTCCACACTGACCAATGGGATGGACCGACAATCTCCCAAGTCAGGGCCAAAAGATGAGATTAAAACGTATGATAAAAATGCTTCTTCCAAGGTTCTAAGTTCTAAATCATGGGAAATATTATACAATAAGAACAAACAATCTTTTAACACACACAATCTCTTTCTATTGAACACAAATTTATCCAGGTATAACCCCACAGCCCTGACGATTCCAAACACCAAATCTCTAAGGAGCTCATTACTGCTCATTTTATACTTGTTAACTCCAGAAAAAGAGATATTTCTTAATATCATCGTTACCGTGATCAACTCGTCTACCACAAGAACCTGGTCATCAACAGCACTTTTGGTTTGTAATGTACTGAAATGGTACTTGTTTTCATCTTTAAATCCGTTTAACATGGTTAAATAGTCAAAGAATTGGAAGGTAGGGATATCTTCAGACTTTTCGGGGGTTTCCAAGTCGGGAGAACTATGAGCTTCCACGGGAGAAAACACGTCCACTTCCATATCTGAATCCTCATCCTCGACATTCCCTGTCAATGAGTCGACGTTATACACGATATTCTCGTCTGGGATATCCCGAGGGTTTATATACTTCTTAAACACCTCATCAATGGCCTGGTGAGTATCCAAATCGTCAGTATCTTCATACGGATCGACTCTTTTCCCACCAGCCACGATTTTATCCAACGTCTTTAACCCAACTTCGGCCAACATATCTACCAATTCAAGACAAGCACCGATATCAAAGGCAAAGTTGGCGTCGGAGGTGGTAACCAATAGAGTGTTCAAGGCATTGACCACCTCAGGACTGTCTGGAACGGTATTATTCTTTAACAGCATCACCAAAGCCTGGAGATTAATCGACCCTAACTCGGGAGCAAAGAGATATACTGGTTTATTCACCTCAATTTCTCCTGCGATGTTTGAAACCGTCTTGATATCCATTCCAGCATAAGTATCGATGTTTCTCCGAGACGGGAGGAAGGTTTTGATGATATTAGGCTCTTCGTTGGCCGAAGGATGAGGGGAGGCCGACCCAGACCGTTGGAGCACGCTTCCAGGCCGGGACTGGGTCCGAGGCTGGCTGTAGGGCGATTGAACAATCCGGGGGGAGTTTTGGTTGGACGAATCGCTGACCCGACTGAGTTTTCTCGAGGGAGGTTGGGGGGTTGGCGAGTGTGCTGGTGGTGGAACTTGTGCTTGTGGAGCTTGCACTGGAGCGGGCTGTTGCGGGGCTTGTGGAGCTTGCTGTGGTGGTTGTTGCTGTTGAGGAGCTTGCGGTTGAGGAGCTTGGGGCTGTTGTTGTTGTGGCTGGGACTGCTGTTGTTGTTGTTGTTGCTGTCTCTGGTACCGAGCCATGATTTGTTTCTGGAAATGGGCCCGTCTCTCCAGTAAATCCTTCTGCCCCGCCGGCGTAGCATTATGTTGCTCGTACGGAATCAAATATTGAATATAAAAGCTACTGAGCTCTTTTTCGACCTGGGCCCGGCCCGCTGGGTCGGTGATTCCCTCGTAAAGATCCAATTTTTGGCAGATGGTCGACCAAGGAGATGGCTGAGTGTGGTTCTGTAACGCTTTAATTAACACCTGAGGACCTCCCAACCGTTGGGAAAACAAAAAGAGAAAGAAAAGGTTCACCTTTTTGTTGTTAACTATGGGCTGGGACGAGATCGGGGTCCCTCTCCGAGACATAAAGTCGTAGAGAGTTACCAAGAAGAGTTCCATTTGGAGCTGGGCCATTTGGGTTTGTTTGGGTGCCTGTCCCGGGGCCTGGCCGGGTGCCTGGCCGGGCGGAGCTTGTCCTTGTCCTTGTCTTTGTGGCTGTTGTTGTTGTTGTTGTTGTTGCGTTTGTGGCTGTTGAGTTTGTTGCTGTTGTTGTTGTTGTTGTTGCTGCTGCTGCTGTTTAAGCATCTGCTGTTGCATTATCTGCTGCCGCATCCGCAACAATTGCTCCTTCTTCAGGTCGGACTGCTGCTGCTGCTGGGCCGGAGCCTGGGCCTGTTGGGCCCGGATTTGCTGCTGGTGCTGGCTCTGTTGGTGTTGGCTCGGCTGTTGGCTCGGCTGTTGGCTCTGCTGGTGCTGCTGGCTTTGTTGATATTGGTTTTGTGGCGGCTCCTGGGTCTGTCTCATGAACATCTGAGGGCTAAGACCCGAGAACTCGCCCGGCGTGGGCCCGCCCGGCGTTGGGGCCCCCGAATTCGATGGATGGGACAGCGGCGGTCCCTGGGTTGGTTGTATTGGGGTTCCTTTGGAACTCATGGCTGGTGCCATTCTTTGGCCCTGGGCGGCGCCTTGGTTCTGGCTCTGGCCCTGGTTTTCGTCGAAGATCGAGCTCAAGAAGTCGTCGCCCGCCATATTTCCGCCGGCATCGCCCGCCATGTCGTTGTCGTTGAACCAGAAGTTATCAGACATGGTGCTGTAGCTGGTGATAACATTTGGTAATTCGCGATGAAAGTGTTGATGGTCGTGTGCTGACTAGTACTGGCCGCAGGCTAGCACTAGGCAGAACTCTGGTGCTACTGCTACTGCTACTGCTATTTCTAGCACTACTGGTGCTACTCCTTCTAGTGCTACTCCTTCTTCTCTATTAACTACAAATTGTACATATCGCCAAACTGGCCATAGTAAAACTGGCTAGGTTACCAAAACTTATACCATGGCTTATGAAGTTTCTTCGATAACGACTTGTAATGCTCCATCTCTCCCCAACAGTCCCTGCCAAACTCACACCCTGCCATGTTAATAACAAAGTCGTGATGTTTATAGAAGTATTGAGGATCATTTGACTTATCAGAACAAGCACCTGGAGGAAAAGCATTGATTTTCCTTAACGGTAAGAACCCTACCCGTTCTCTAATCCAAGCAGAATTGGAATATAATGTCTCTAAAGCATCTTGCTCTTTGTGTTCCCATTGCATGTGTAATTGTTCATACATGGCCGGATCCCACCAAATATCCAATAACATTTCCGACCAAGCAGACCTTCTCATTAAGAAAGACCCTAAATTAAACCCTCCACAATCTTGAGTAATCACCATATCAATTGGCTGGGTATAATCCACATATGGCAACTCCGTTTCTAACTGTAATGGGTTGAAAAAATCCAAATTTCTATACGTAGCATTTTCCAAATCGTTTAAGAAATGAGTTTCCAAGGAGATTTGTGGTTCCATGATATATGTGTGTAAGTCCAACCACCAGAACCATTCGGCTTCAGGGAATTGTCTCATGGTTTGTTTCATAATATCAACTTTCTCCCAGCTTTCTCTCCATTCATGGGAGTATCTTTTTTTGACGGTCATATCTTTGATAGTCAAGCCATACCCATGACGTTTAGCGTAGTTCTTTTTATTGGCGATGGAAGATCTTTCTATGGACCATTCCTGAGGGCCTTTCCATTTTAACACCCCACCACCTTCGTTGGCGGCCAATATTATCACGACTTTGGGGCCAGAGCTCTTGAAATGGGGCAAAAACGGCACCGACGTGAAGAGCGAAAGGAACACAAGCGTGAGGAATCCAATCAAGAGTTTGTGGTAGCTGGAGGTGGACTGAAGGAACTGTTTGGCGGTGATTTTGGCCGAGTTTATGGCTCGGTTGGCGTTGGCGTACCGAGCATTGGGTTTGAATGTTTTGGAGTAGTTATCTTCCATGGTCAGTTGCTGTGCTGAAACTGAATGTGAGTCACTGGCTATGTGGAGCTAGTGCTACTGGTGCTGGTGCTGGTGTTAGTGCTGGGCTACTGCTGGGCTAGTGCTGGGCTAGTGCTGTTTGTTTGGTGAAAAGTATTTTTTAGATCAACGACGTGCCCTCGCAAAACGCGACCATCTTTAAGCTGGGGGTAAGGATGTTTTACCCTGGGGTAAGGATGTTTCTAAACGATGTTAACACCAAGTAATTTGGTTTCTTACTATGACTAACTATGTATCAAAGTAACTATGTATCAAAGTGGTTTGTTAGTACTAACGTATGGTACTAGTATAATAGTTCTCTGAACTATCATTGGCTGTAATCTGATTCTATTCTCTAACCCCAAGGACATTGGTACCAAGTGGTACCAAGTGGTGCTAGGGCTACTGCCAGAATGGTGCCAGGCTAGCAACACTAGCACTACAACCAAATACTCCGATGGTCACGTGATCATCCTGGAACTTTGGATCACTTCTTTGATTTAACTTCTCTCGAAGAATTATGGTATTGGGCTTGGCCAGAGATAAGCTCCGCTCTGCCCAGCGTGGCACTAGCCCTGGTCCTAGCTTGCCCAGCTCCAGCAAACCTTATTCTTAGTTCAGATCTCTGATATCATTTGCGCTCTTTGCCTCAGCCGTAAGTCGTAAGTCGTAGCCGTACAACGGTGTTTCAGATTTCGCCTGATTCTGATGTTACTGGTTACTGGGCCGTTACTGGGCCGTTACTGGGCCGTTACTGGTTGGTGTGGCCTGTGGCCCTCACGGCCAAAAGGCACGGACAAGAAAAGCCAAGGACTAATATGATAGTTATTTGCGCCTGATTCTTATCAGGGTGAGTTTACCCGACACCCTAAATGTAGAAATTCTGTCGATAGTGGGAGGCTTAGGAGGTGGTGATTGCTGGAGTTGGTGATACTGTGGGGATGGCTAGAGGTGTTAGTAGACGTGTTAGTAGAGGTGTAGAGAGTAGAGATCTTGTTAGTAGAGGTCTAGCTCTGTTAGTAGAGGTCTAGTTCTGTTAGTAGAGGGTTAGACCAGGATTGTCATGATCAGCAGAAATATCTTGGCTTAAGGCATATTGATAGAAAACCCCTCTTACATCGGGAGACTATTTTTTGTGCCTGAGCCTGATAAGCAGGGTGTGTGAGCACCTGATAAGCAGGGTGCACTGGCATCTCATAGGTGTGGCTAGTAAAACCATTGACTGGATCTCTTACAGATCCAAGTAGATCCACAGATCCAAGTCAATCCAAGTAATGTATTACTGCTATCATAATTATCCACTATCGGTCTAATTGTCATTGTTACGAGGCGTTCAATTTCAAATCCCGTTAAGTTAGTGCCGTGCGATAAATGGCCTTTCCTGAAATAATTTCTTGAGGGTTCACCTGGCGAAACCAATATTGCATGTTGGGGTTATCCAACCTGCATATTGCTTGTTTTCGCTGCAAAAATGACTGCAAAAAAAAACCACCTTTGTTACAAGAAAAAAATCTTGATAGATTAGACAGAAAGCTTGGTATGTTATTTTGAGCCATTCTTCGAGTGGTCGTACAATTATAGTGTTATCAGCTGTTAAATATTTCTTGGTATGATCCGTTCACCTGACAGGACCCGGGTTATCAATGGGCCTCTCTATCAATAGGCTTCTATCAGTTTATCAGTGTCTATCAATTTGTTATCTTTTTAGGTCTTAATTCTCGTATATATTAACCCGGAAGAACCCATAAATTGAATTTGAGTTTTTTTCTAGTATTGTTAGTATTGTTGTCAATATGACTGAGAAATCAGAAAATATCGCCGTCGCTAGTATTACTAGTAGATCTAGTAATCCTCTTGACTCCAATGAAATTGACTTACAAGCTGTCACTTCTAACCCAGTTTCCATTGGTGAAGTTGGGGGGAACTTAAGTTTCGAAGAAAAACAATTTGTCTTAAAGAGATTAAACTATGAAGGGTTAATGTCTTTAGATGATTTGCCTATCGGAGCTGCTTTCATGTTGGATAAAATTGAAAATATTACTGAAGCTGAAAGTATTGAAATCTTGAAACAAGCTGTGATTGATCATAGAGATGATGTCAACTTTCCTACCAGCGACTATGACTTGTTTTTGAAATTAATTGATATGGCTCCTGCTGATATGTACAATAGTGATGCCAAAAAACAATTATTAAAAAACTTGGGTGAAAAGGAAAAGGTTGAAGTAGAAAATGTTGGTGAAATGGAAGCTGACTCCTCTTCTTTAGAGGCTGCAACTTCTGGGTCTTACTATGATGTTCCTCATTGGGGATTACAAGTTAGAATTGAAGCTGCTTTAGTTGCTTTCCACTCTCCTTACCCAGAAGTCAGAGCTATTTCTGATTGTTATGATGATCCAACCATGTATGTGGAAACTCCCAGAGTTTATTTATTGGGGTTGATTTGGACTGCTGTTGGGGCTTTTATTAATCAATTTTTCGCTGAAAGACAACCTTCCATTTCTTTAAGTGCTTCGGTTGTTCAATTATTATTATATCCTTCTGGGTTATTGGCGGCTGCTATTTTACCTAAATGGAAATTCAAAATTTGGAAAATCAATTTGGACTTAAATCCTGGTCCTTGGAATCACAAGGAACAAATGTTGACTACTATCTTTTATTCCGTTTCTGCTGGTGTTTCTTATGTTTCTTATAACATTCATGTTCAAAAATTAGAAAGATTCTATAATAATCAATGGGCTGACTTTGGTTATCAAACTTTGTTGATTTTGGCTACTAATTTCATGGGTTTCGGGTTTGCTGGGATTATGAGAAAATTTACCATTTACCCTATTAAATCTATTTGGCCTTCTATCTTACCAACTTTAGCTTTAAATGCTGCTTTGATGAAACCAGAAAGAAAAGAAAATATCAACGGTTGGAAATTGTCAAGATATCATTTCTTCTTTATTTTCTTTGTTGCTTCTTTCTTGTACAATTGGATTCCTTATTACTTGTTCCAAGCATTGTCTGTGTTTAACTGGATGACTTGGATCAACCCTAATAACTTCAACTTGGCTGCTATTACTGGTACTAATTTCGGTTTGGGAATGAACCCAATTCCTACTTTTGATTGGAATGTCATCAACTTTAACTTGGCTTTAACTATCCCATTCTATTCTCAACTTAACCAATACATGGGTACTTTCATTGGGTTTTTCATTGTTGTGGGGATTTACTGGACCAACAATAACTGGTCTGCTTATATTCCTATCAACTCCTCCTCATTGTTTACTCAACAAGGTGATTATTATGATGTCAAAGCCATTGTGGATGACAGATCATTATTTGATAATGCTAAATATAATGAAGTTGGGCCACCATACTATTCTGCTGCTAACTTATTGGTTTACGGTGCTTTCTTTGCTTTATATCCTTTTGCAATTGTTTATGAATGTTATATGAATTATGTTCCAATGAGAGATGCTTTGTTGGGATTAGGAAAATCCTTAAAGAACTTCAGAAGATCCACTTATGAAGGGTTCAATGATCCTCACACCAAAATGATGAGACATTATAAGGAAGTTCCTGATTGGGCTTTCTTGGTGGTTCTTGTGATGTCTATTGTATTGGCCATTATTTGTGTTCAAGTATATCCTGCTCAAACTCCTGTCTGGGGTATCTTCTTCACTGTCGCTATCAATTTCCTTTTCTTGATTCCTTTGACTGCTGTTTACTCCACTACTGGGTTCCAATTCGGTCTTAATGTGTTGGTTGAATTAATTATTGGTTATGCCATGCCAGGTAACGGGTTAGCTTTGAACTTCTTGAAAGCTTTAGGTTATAACATTAATGGTCAAGCTCAAAACTATATCTCCGATCAAAAGATGGGACACTATGCCAAAATCCCTCCAAGAGCCATGTTCCGTTGTCAAATGCTTTCTGTGTTTGTTACTTCTTTCATTGGTTTAGCTGTTTTGAATTTCCAAATTAACAATATTAAAGACTATTGTGAACCTTACCAAACTCAGAAATTCACTTGTCCTTCATCCACTGTTTTCTATAACGCTTCTATTTTCTGGGGGGTTATTGGTCCAAAGAAAGGTTTCGGTGTCTACCCAATCTTAGAATATTGTTTCTTAATTGGGGCTTTATTACCAATTCCTTGTATTCTTTTCAAGAAATTTGGTCCTAGAAAGATTACCAAATATTTCCAACCTACTTTGATTATTGGTGGTATGTTAACTTACGCTCCTTATAACTTGTCGTATGTGACTGGAGGTCTTTATGCCTCTTTTGCTTTCATGTACTATATTAGAAAGAGATACATCACATGGTGGGAAAAATACACTTATACATTGACTGGTGCTTTGGATGCTGGTGTTGCTTTCAGTTCTATTATCATTTTCTTTGCCGTGGTTTATAATGATTACCTTATTGACTGGTGGGGAAATAATGTTCCTTGGACTGGAATCGAAGGTGGTGCTGGAAGACAATCCAGACTTGATGCTTCACTGGCTCCTGATGGTTACTTTGGTGTTAGAAAGGGTGACTATCCTTAGATATATACTCTCGTTTTTAATTGTGTATCAAATATAAGTATATTTTAATTTATAAATTTAGAACCACATAGATGTTTTTATAGAAATAAGTAGATTTTTGACATCAAGCTTAATTTTTAGAATAGAAGTTGGATTTGGATATAAGTGTGATTCTGGAAGCTTGATTCGGATAAAAGAGTGTTCTGATAGAAGAGGGCCAAGAACTTATATTCTACGGATAGAACGGGTGTCGTTGGGGTGCAGATAATGGTGCATAAATTTCGCAGCCATTTCCCAATTGAGCAGAATGCAACCACGCAAATCTTTTTCGATGCAATACATAAACTGCATAACCAGTACCAATTTCTGACCTAGTACTAGTCAATATTGGCTAAGTTATCAGTTAGCATTGTTTAGATAGGACAGACTCAGTTGAACCATCTGGAAGGGCTACAATAAAGGGTTTATATAAATCATATTATTATTAAATAGGAGTAAAACTAAATTTCAAAATCTGCTAGACTTACTTAGGATAGTCAGTAGGGTCTAAACCATAGTATCCTTTTTCAAGAGTACTAACATTCAATCTTGCGGCTAAATAGTCACCTTCTACCCCACCGTACATCACTTCATTACCCCACCAGCTGATAGATTTATCATGGTAGAAGACAGCAAAGAAAATAATGATGGAACTGAAAGCAACACCAGCATCTAAAGAACCAGATAACACATAAGTGTATTTTTCCCACCAGGTCAAATAATGTTTCTTGATGTAGTACATGAAAGCGAATGAAGCATAGACCCCACCAGTAACATAAGTTAAGTTATAAGGAGCGTAAATCAAGAACCCACCAATCACTAAAGTAGGTTGGAAGAATTTGGTCATTTTCTTTGGTCCGAATTTCTTGAAAAGAATACAAGGAATTGGTAATAAGGCACCAATTAAGAAACAGTATTGTAATAATGGGTATAAACCATTGAACACTTTCTTTGGTCCAATAACCCCCCATAAGATAGAAGCATTGTAGAAAACTCTTGAGTTTGGACAAGTGAATTTTTGAGGTTGCAATTGATCACAGTAACCATCAATGCTAGTAATAGTAAAATTCATGACGGCTAAGGAGATGAAAGAAGCAACAAACACAGACAACAATTGACAACGGAACATGGCTCTTGGAGGAAGTTTGGCGTAATGACCCATTTTTTGATCGGAGATATAGTTTTGAGCTTGACCATTAATGTTATAACCAAATGCCTTTAAGAAGTTCAAAGCCAAACCGTTACCTGGTAAAGCGTAACCAATAATCAATTCAACCAACACATTAAGACCGAATTGGAACCCAGTGGTGGAGTAAACAGCAGTCAAAGGAATTAAGAAGACAAAGTTAATCCCGATGGTGAAGAAAAGACCCCACACTGGAGTTTCAGCAGGATAAACTTTAACACAAATAATACCAAAGACTAAAGCAAGAACCAAGATGATAAAGAAACACCAATCTGGAACTTCTTTATATTTTCTCATCATTTGAGTATGAGGATCACTGAACCCTTCATAAGTAGATCTTCTGAAGTTCTTAATAGATTTACCTAATCCAAGAATAGCATTTTTCATTGGAGCAAAGTTGATGAAACATTCGTAGATAATGGCAAAAGGATAAATGGCAAAGAAAGCTCCATAAAGAACCAAGTTAGCAGCAGAATAATATGGTGGACCGACTTGAGCGAATTTTTCTGGATCAAACAAAGAACGTTCATTAACAATTGCTTTGACATCATAAGTTTGGGCAGTGTTGGTAAATAATGAAGAAGAATTGATTGGAAGGTATCCGGACCAGTATTTGTTGGTCCAGTTAACACCAATAATACAGAAGAAAGCAATGAAGGATCCAATGTATTGATTCATTTGAGAATAGAAAGGAATGGTCAAGGCATAATTGAAATTGATAATATTCCAGTCAAAAGTTGGAATTGGATTTAATCCCAACCCGTAGAAAGTACCAGTGATAGCAGCCAAATTAAAGTTGTCAGGTTTGATCCAAGTCATCCAGTTGAAAGCAGATAAGGCTTGGAATAAGTAATCTGGAATCCAGAAATATAAGAAGGAAGCAGCAAAACAGATGAAGAAAAAGTGATATCTTGAAATGGTCCATCCATTAAGGTTTTCTTTTCTTTCTGGTTTCATTAAAGCAGCATTCAAAGCTAAGGTAGGTAAGATAGATGGCCAAATAGATTTAATTGGATACACAGTAAACTTTCTCATGATACCAGCAAATCCAAACCCTAAGAAGTTATTGGATAAGATTAACAAAATTTGGTAACCCCAGTCAGCCCATTGATTATTATAGAATTGTTCCACCTTTTGAACGTGAATATTATAAGACACATAAGGAGTACCAGCAGAAACGGAGTAAAAGATAGTAGTTAACATTTGTTCCTTGTGATTCCAAGGACCAGGGTTGAAATCCAAAGTATATTTCCAAATTTTTAATTTCCATTTAGGTAAAACAGCAGCAGCCAATAAACCAGAAGGATATAATAATAATTGAACAACCGAAGCAGGCAAAGTAATAGAAGGTTGTCTTTCAGCGAAAAATTGATTAATAAAAGCCCCAACAGCAGTCCAAATTAAACCCAAAAGGTAGACTCTAGGAGTTTCCACGTAAATAGATGGATCATCATAACAATCGGAAACAGCTCTAACTTCTGGGTAAGGAGAATGGAAAGCGATCAAAGCAGCTTCAATTTTTGTTTGTAATTTCCAGTTGATAACCTCATAATAATTGACTTCATTTGCTTCTAAGGAAGAAGCAGAATCAGCAGCAATTTCATCGGTGAAATTTTCAGCTTCTTTCTTTTCCATGGCGTCTTCAAGTTTCTCTGAAACGGTTGGGACTTCATCTTGATGTTCAGGAGCCATCTCAACCAATTTTTCAATCAAGTCATAAACTTGAGATGGGAAATTAACATCTTCTTCGTGCTCTTTCAAAGCATCTTTCAAGATTTGCACAGCTTCAGTCACAGGTAAGTTTTGGATTTTCTCAATCATAAAAGAAACCCCAATAGGTAAATCTTCCATAGATTCTAAATGTTCATGACCCAATCTTCTTAAGATAAAGAATTTTTGGTCAGTAGTTAATTCCTGACCGACTCCCCCAAGAGAAATTGGGTTGGAAGCAATTTGTTGCAAATCAACTTGGTGTTCCGAAATGGCAGTGTCCAAGTTGTTGTCATTATGGCTTCTGACACTGGTTAATTTGTCAGCTCTATCCATCTTGAATATACCAGTATATTAGACAAATACAAGTTACAAGAAAGAAACAAAAAGAAGATTTTGGAAGGAAGGGACTTCTGCCGTATTTAAATAGTTTTTTAGATACACAATGAGGCATCTGTTCTACATGAATGGCGGCACTTTGAAACGGACTAAAATGAGTCTTATCTTTATCAAGGAGCCTTTTGCAGTCAAACAATAGTGCTTGATTGGGAAATTGTCCAGATTTACGAGAGGTGTAATCAAAAGAAAAAGAAAATTAACCTTTCCTATCAGTACCCGTTAGGTCTACGGCTCTAACCCTTACTGACCGCCATTAAATCATCAGACAATTGCGGAGTAACAATTAAGGCAAAAATATTGATAAATATCCCGATAATACAGGTGTGCGTCTGCAGCTGCCTGAGGGTTTTTCTTTACTGGTTTGAGCGCTTGAGTCCTTTGTAACGGGATTGATAACGGAGAATTCCATATAACAAAGGATTTTGATCAACAACCATAAGCTGGTTGTAGTTTCGAGATCTAATAACTTGGTGGGACCTTTGACTAAGTATGGTACTCTCTTATTGCACCCTGTGATGCGTTGTCATGCAAAAAAAAGTAGGCTTTGAGTTTGGCTTAGGCCCAATATAAAGTCTCCGCCTAAGCGAACTGAGAATTCACATACAACTGCAGATCGTGCCACACGGTTGACTGTTAAAATAGTCAGCTCTCTTTGTTTTATCTTTTGTTTTTTGCCTTTAAAGCCTCTTCAGCACAAGGGGCATTTCCTGATTCCCGTTCAAGATACACACCTTGCCTATATATTGTAGCCCTCATGTTATGGAGATTTGGTAGCATTACCTGGTACTGAAGAAATGAACTCGCTCATTGACAAAGTCTCAGGAAGAGCGATATCTCCTGTTAACACAGGTCTCCTACCCTAGCCTGCGTATCTTATCTGTCACCAGTCGAAATTTTCTTGGATATGTCAACCTTGGACGGCTCCTGCTTGGCATTTTCTGACTGGATTTTGGTGATGGCACACTCCTTCGTATTGGTATTTTGCCAATCCAATGTTTCACATTAGAGCTTTGTCATGGTTGTAAAGTTGTTAAAGAGATATCACCAAGGCGTACTATGAGGTTCCCATGATCTGACATTGACAAATCCGGAAGTTAATCTGATATGGTTATGAAATCCAAGATGAATTAAGATGGATTTTGGTACGGGCTCTCCTAACCGGGATACCGATTCCGAACGGCTTCCGGTGCGGTCAAATATGCGCTTTTGTCCCTGCCTATTTGCAGACTCTGTCTAGAATAGCGCTATTTTAAGTAGTGATCTTCTCTTTAGCTCACTATGGGTCTAGTTATTGCATTTTATGTAATTTGCAGTCTTGCCCAAACCTGCGACCTTGACTTTGCAGCCAACTCTTTCTATCCACTCTCTTTTCCCACTATTCACTATTAGGAAAGAAATATTAAATGGAGCATTTGTGAAAGGGATTTGTTAATTTATTGATTTTTGATGGTGATAGGACAGTATGACCCTTCTTTATTCGATATTCAATTGTAGTCATCGTATGAATGTCGGTGGTGATATGGTTTTATTGGTGTTGATTTTCAGGTGATGAGCCCAGTGGTGTATTTACTAACAAATGCCGTATTACTTTCAATCTCAAATAAATATCAAACAACTCCACTGTGTCCACTAACAATAAGACATGCTTATTCAACTGGCATGACCAAGGGCTTGAGTTAAGATATAATTTGGCCTACTCTACATAGTTACAGTACTTGTGCCGGTTCCGTTAGGAGGTAACCGAAAACGACCATTCAGGAGTACGGACGCCCGCTTTACTCAAAAGATTGGGGCTTATTCAATTGTTACCCAAATTCCGATTCTAATTGCGTTACTATTGGTGGAAACTCTTTTACCCCACAATTAGACAGCACAAAGGGGATTGTATGACGCAGGGCCGTTGGCAGGACACATGGCCGTTGACAGCATCTGATTTCCTATTTGGTATAACTAGGCTACTAATAAGGGGCATTGGGTTGTGAAACTGGCTATTAATAGGGTAAACCAGTGGTGGGGTCGACAGAAAACCCCCACCTATTTAATTTCCCGCTAAGTATCTTGCTACTTTAATGGTATGGCTATTGTTCTTGCTACAAACATAGTTACCAGAAAGGACTCCGCTCCGTCGCTTCTCCAACCAAAGTATTCTCTTCTTGGAAGCCTTAATCTTTGGGTATTAAGGCCTTTCTAAAGGCTGCTGCGGTCGTCACTACCACAACTAGTTGTCAGCAAGCTTATCTACAATAGATCTAGTCAATTGGATTGGTTAGTTCCGGTGATCGGCTCTTTACGGCATTCCTGCAAGATCAAAGCTGTCAAACCCGTCAAAGGAAGTTGCGAAAAAAGACAATGCCAAAAGAAGACAATGTCAACCCCACAGAAATGCCCCTATTACATAGCCATGACGCTATAAGATGCTGATTGTTAAATGTATAAATAGCAGTAGATGTAGCCTGAAATGAATACCGGCACTACACCATGTTTAAATTGTGGTTCTTGTGGCTAGCTATTGTGAGGGCTGCTCTTATTCTTGACACACAGTCAGATGGGTTCCCTTTATATGGCGAAGGGAGTAACTCAACCCAATTGTTCATTGATCCAGAAGACTGGCCTGGTGTTAACAGGGCAGCCAATGATTTGGTGACAGATTTTGGGAAAGTCACCGGTAATAATGATTCACTTGTGTTGGTCAATTCGTCTTCAAATTTCTGTACTGATGCTCCTACCATTGTGGTTGGTACCATTGGCAAGTCTTCCTTGATCGACCAGCTCATTGAAGAAAAAAGTCTTGATGTTAGTGAAATTGAAGGAAAGTGGGAATCTTATATAATCACCACTTTAGATTCTTGTAATACCTTGGTTATTGTTGGTAGCGATAAAAGAGGTTCTATCTATGGAATCTACTCGATTTCAGAGCAAATTGGAGTAAGTCCCTGGTACTTCTGGGGAGATGTGCCTGTTGAGTCCCATTCTTCTATTTATTTCGACAAGTCAAAGCCAGTAGTACAAGGAGAGCCATCGGTCAAATATAGAGGAATTTTTATTAATGATGAGGAACCTTGTTTGACTCTATGGGTCAATAACACCTGTCCGGAAGGAAAATACACTCACTTTGTTCATGAGTTTTATGTTTCTGTGTTTGAATTGATATTACGGCTGAAGGGTAATTTATTATGGCCTGCAATGTGGGCGGCCATGTTTGGACTTGATGATCCTGAAAACCAATATTGGGCTGACTATTATGGGGTAGTGATGTCAACCTCTCATACGGAGCCATTGCAAAGGGCTAGTAATGAATGGTTATATGACGGCCATGGGGCCTGGGATTACACCACCAATAAAGAAAACATTACTGAATTCTGGAAAGCTGGTATTGAAAGAGGTAAAGACTATGAGGGAGTTTGGACCGAAGGGATGAGAGGTTTTGGGGATAGACCAATGACAGGTGATGAACAAACTGCCTTGTTAGAAGAAGTCATAGAAAACCAAAGAACTTTATTGGTGAATGGATTTGGGAATGGGACAAACATCTCCAGTATTCCTCAAGTTTGGTGCTTATATATGGAAGTTCAAGGCTACTATGAACAAGGTATGAAAGTTCCTGATGATATTATTTTGCTTTGGACTGATGATAATTGGGGAAACCTCAGAAGGTTGCCTTTAGCAAATGAAACCTCAAGACCAGGAGGTGCCGGGGTTTACTATCATTTTGATTATGTGGGTAATCCACGGGATTATAAATGGATTAACACCGCTTCTTTGACTCGTACTTGGGAGCAGCTCCATTTGGCCCATGAAAAGGAAGCAAATGAAATGTGGATTGTTAACGTGGGGGATTTAAAGGGTCAAGAGATTCCTATCTCCTTCTTCATTGACCTTGCCTACGACTTTGATAAGTATGGGACTCCTGATTCTGTTTCTCAATGGACTAAAGATTGGGCCAAAAAGCTGTTTGGTGCTTTTACTAAAGACAATTCTACAGACGATATTGCTGAGCTTGTTGATACCTACAGCTTCTTAGCAAGTCGTAGAAAATATGAATTACTTAACAGTACTCTTTTTTCAGTTATTAACTATAACGAAGCTGCCAATGTTCTTAAGGATTGGGCAGACCTTTCATATAAAGCTTGGGATATTTATAATAACTCGCTTGGTGATGCAGCCAAACCAGCCTTTTTTGAAATGATTTTGCACCCATCGCATGCTGGGTATCTTGTGTATGATTTATACATTTCAGCAGCCAAAAATGAATTTTATACTTATCAAAAGAGAAACCAAGTCAATTATCTAGCAGATCATGTGAGAGACGTTTTTTATGCCGATTACGACTGGAAGATGACTTGGGATAACTTACTTGATGGTAAATGGAAACATATGATGGACCAGACTCATTTAGGGTTTACTTATTGGCAGCAACCACCTCGTGATGCTATGCCTCCAGTTGCTGAGCTTATATTAGGTCAAGAATCATTAGCTGGATCTTTTGCTGCTGCCGTTGATCAATCTATGGGAGTGGTCCCAGGTGATGACCTCCACAACGCTGTTGCATACAATAACGATACCATTATTATGCCTCAACTTGATCCATACTTGGATCATACTTGGATCGAATTGTTCAATCGTGGGGTGGAAGACTTTGAGTTTACCATTACTCCGTGGAATGATCATGTTAAGGTATCGCCATCCACAGGTAAGATAAGTGCTTCCAATGACTCGATATGGAATTCGGTGTTTGTCAATGTCACAGTTGATTTTAAAAACCTTGATGAAGGAGCAGGAACAGAGCTTATTAATATTACCACCAATGTGTCACAGGTATTTTATCAGATACCTGTGGTTTTGAGTTTACCAATTAATAATACGAAATTGCCAGAAGACGTGATGTCTCCACTGAATGGCAGTTCGATGTATAATTCTTCAAAGCCTTTCAAAGGATTTGTCGAATCCCAAGGTTATGTCTCCATTGAAGCTGAACACTTTACATCAAATTGTTCACAAAATGATACCCATTATGTGGTGATCAACAACTTCGGACTCACAAAATCTGGGGTAACTTTATTTCCCGTTACCAGTGACACCCAAACAGCTTCGGAGAATGCTTCTTATTTGGAATATGACTTCTATGCCTTTACTGGATCCAACATGACCAATATCAGTGCTACGTTTTCTCCAAGTTTAAGTATCCGTCCCCACAAACCATTGTCTTATGCTATTTCTATTGATGATGAAGATCCCAAGATTGTTGACCTTTACAAGCTCCCGGAACTGGTGGGTTCTTATCCTGCAGGGGAACCTGCTGTAATCAAAAATGCATGGATAAAGGAAACCATGCACGATATCGGTCCTGGAAAGCACAAAATGAAGATTTGGTTATTGGAAGTCAATGTCTCATTGCAAAAAATTGTCATTGACTTTGGAGGTGTTAAAGAGAGTTACTTTGGACCCCCTGAAAGTTTCTTAATGGAGTAGTTGCAGTTTATTTTGTGTCCTTATTTTTTATAGCTTTTTTTTCTTTTCTTACTAGTCTAGTTATTTTCAATTTTCGATTATAAATTTTATCAATATATGAACAAAAGTTTTTTCCTCAATTAATGTCTTTCTATATACTATATGGTTTAACATTGGACATCAGTTGCATGGTGTCCCAATTAGGCGTACTATGGCTTGTGAGTCCAAATTATAAAGTCGTTTATTAAGTACACTCTAGAACTACTAATCGCAGTCTATCAAATAGTTTATATAACTCCTAAATCACAATTGACTTCATTATAATACACCGAAAAATTATCATATGCTAGCTTATTTTCCAACAGCAGATTTGATGGATGTCACTGCTTCTAAATTGTTGTCATCTTTGAGACCAGTTGGACCCATAGAAGCTAATTTTCTATCATATTCTTCTCTTTCAACTCTTTCTCTTTCCATTTCGACGTGCAAGTTTCTGAATTGGAGATAAAATAACCCAGCGAATAAGAATCCAACAACAGCCATAGCAACGAAAGCCCAGATAATATGTGGATCAACTAAAGCTGGAGTAATGGCTTGGGAAAGGGCAGCAGCAAGAGCAGACATAAACAAACAAATGGCCATAACCAAGGATTTCAAATGTGGTGGGGATCTGGTGTAAGCTAATTCGTAAGAAGTCACCATAGCAAAACATTCAGACATGGCTTGAGTACTGAACAAAACAACTTCAACCCAAGCGGAGATTGGAGCAACTCCTTCTTCACAAGTAGTAGCATGGTCTCCACAAGGAGATTTCTGGTAAATGAAATGTTGAATAACGGCACCAGCAATTTGGGAAGAAGCGGCGATACAGAAACCTAAAGTGATTCTGTAAACTGGTTTGAAATCAATATGGTGTTTTCTTAAAAATGGGTAGATAAAGTAATCTAAAATTGGAATGAACACAATAATAGTTAAAGGATTGAAATTGTTAAATAAATCATTTGGAACCCCGTTTAAAGACATAGAACCAGCTTGGGAAGTTTGAATAGTACCAATACCACCATCATTCATAATGAAAATTGGGAAGTAGATAAACACTTTACAAGCATTAATAGTTTGTTTGACATCTAAAACCCATTGGTTGGTCCAGTCGACAGGTTTATTCTTACTATAAGTGGTAACACCTCTTTCTTCCATATTAGAAGGTTTGGCCCATTCCCAGAATTCCCCATTTCTTAATCTTTTAACCCAACCTTTTTGATAAGAAACTCTGATAATCTTGAAGAAATTAGATAACACTGAACCTTCAGTTTGTTCAATGTGAAATTTAGGTCCAAGGAAAAGTAAAACAATTGGCAAAATCATATACAAAACAATTGGCACAAAGAAGGCTAACCAGAAACCAACATCTCTGGCACAATAGGAAGTAGCTAATTGAAAGAAAGCACCAATGTTAATGGCCCAGTAGAATACTAAAGTCATTCTTTCTAAGGTTTTAGCTCTATCCACAATAACTTTTTCACCGGTTGGCAACACTTTAACCACATCAGTTTTGAATCTATATTGGTCCATTAATAATGGTAATAAACATGGTTTAATGAAACCAGTACCCACACACAAAGTCAAAATGGCTAAGATGGTTGGCACAACAGCGTGTCCTCCAGCAATAACTTGAGGAATACCAGCAATGATGAATAAAACATGAGCAACAAAACCAGCGATGGTACCAATCCAAATACATTTCAATTTCCCAAGTTTGGTATCAGACAAGTAACCAGCATACACTGGAACCACATAAGCTAAGAAAGTCAATAATAAAGTCAAGGCAGTGGCAGTTTGTAAACCCAAGTCTAAAGCCCCAGCAGATTCATTTTCGTGTTCTTTACCTTTTGGTGGAGCCCCAGTTGTAGAACCTTCAGGTAAAGGTCTTTGAACAAAATTGGCTAATAAACCGGTAGTGGAGAAATAAGAAGCTCTTTCAGCTAATTCAACCAAACAAATCATATAAACAGCATAAGGAGCTCTTCCTAAGATTCTTCTTAAAGTAGCAGATTCTTCTTTAGTAGGTAATCTTAACCCTCTGGGGTTATATTCATCGGTATAAAGAACATTATAGTTTCTCTCGTCATCAAAGTCATAATCTTCAGAGATGGCGTCAGAGTATGATACTTCATTCAACCCCGAAGAGGCTTTCTCTGGTGCTGCTTGCACTTGCTTTTCATCTACACTAGACATTATATTAGAACTAGTTTAAATATCAAAAAAAAAGTTACTAGTGGGGGAGAAGAAGGCTATTTATATGGATTCTGTTATCAGAACCCCCAGAGGCGATTGACAACAGAAAAGATGCCATATGAAATACGAAAGGGAGTCCGAAGGGCTGCAAACAGGAAATGCGGCAAAAATGCTACAGGAAAACCACCCCCAACCATGTCAAACGGTGATGCCGTATGAGTTATAATCGGTCCTAAGCGGAGGTAACGATCATAACCCAATCAATACCTTCTATCAGAAACTGATCTACCAATGAGTTTTTCCGTACTTTAATGCCGTAGCCAAATTAGCGACTTTTTACGTAACCACCCTGTACATATCGCTTCAAATAAGCCTTACGGGGCGATCCTTCAAACAATTAGAGCAAATTAGTCATAGGTTTGATACAAAAAAATTAGTAATCGCATCAATATAAGTATCAACACTCTTATCCATATATTGGCTCTTTGGCTATCTTAATCTACACTTGTCTATTTACCAAGAGGTTCAACTACTGAATCATAGCTCGTCATTCACCAAACTAAGAATGCTTGCATGCTCGGTATGCTAAAAAAGAATATGCTCCGCACCCTCCGAGTAGATGAATTTGCAAGGAACTGTTGGTTTTCCAGATCTGTATCTGTCACCATATGATCTTGAAACTTGATAAGAACGGATGATAAGACGTGCTTGTTGTGGTTTGCCTCCTCAGCTCGTTTTAAATTGCCATAGGGTATTATGTCGCAGAAAGGTATCCTGTATAATATCCCTGCATGTGCGGCTTTGACATCTTTGACAGGTCGGATTTGCGAGCGACGTGCGTTGGCGATAATTTGACAATACGCCATAGACATTTTGCTGGTGGAGAATCTGGAGTATGCAATAACTAAAACAATTACAGTTTAGATCTCGCTTACTGTCTTTAATGGGAACTTGCTTAGTCGAGAAATAGGCAATTTCAAAAGGACTAAAACAAATGGCTTACCCGAGTGGTTGCAAAAGTTAAAAATTATTACATTAATTTATTTATATGTTGCTCATCGATATATCTATTTACCAACAGCTGATTTGATGGAGGTTACAGCAGCTAAATTCTTTTCATCATCCACAGCTCCGTGGGAAATAAGGGAAGTCATGTTTCTTTCAGCGGTTTCTCTGTCAATTCTTTCTTGTTCCATTTCAACGTGTAATTTTCTGAAATGAATGAAGAACAAGATGGCAAATAAGAATCCGACACAAGCCATAGCAGTGAAAGCCCAGATGATATTTGGATCGTATAAAGCTGGAGTAACGGCTTGGGAAAGGGCAGCAGCAAGAGCAGACATAAACAAACAAATGGCCATAACCAAAGACTTCAAATGTGGTGGGGATCTGGTGTAAGCCAATTCATAAGAAGTGGTGTTGGCGAAACATTCAGACATAGCTTGAGAACAGTACAAAGTAATTTCAACCCAAGCGGAAATTGGGGCAACTCCTTTTTCACAAGTAGTAGCACGGTCTCCACATGGAGATTTTTGGTAAATGAAATGTTGAATGACGGCACCAGCAACTTGGGAAGCAGCAGCAATACAGAACCCTAAAGTAATTCTGTAAACTGGTTTGAAATCAATATGGCGTTTTCTTAAAGCTGGGTAGATTAAGTAATCTAAGATTGGAATGAAAATGATAATAGTTAAAGGATTGAAATTGTTAAATAAATCATTTGGAACCCCGTTTAAAGACATGGAACCAGCTTGGGAAGTTTGGATACTACCAATACCACCATCGTTCATCATATAAATTGGGAAATAGATAAACACTTTACAGGCATTGACGGTTTGTTTGATATCTAACACAGCTTGGTCTGTCCAACTAACTGATAAGTTCTTCCTACCATAAGTGGTGACACCTCTTTCCACCATTTTGGTTGGCATAGCATATTCCCAAAAGCTTCCATTTCTGAATCTGGCAATCCACCCTTTTTGGTAGGTAACTTTCCAGATTTTCATGATATCAGTCAAAACAGAACCTTGAATTTCTTCCTTGTGTAATTTAGGACGGACATATAATAGCACAATTGGCAAAAGTAAATACATGATAATTGGAACGAAAAAGGCTAACCAGAAACCAACATCTCTGGCACAATATGAGGTAGCTAATTGGAAGAAGGCACCAATATTAATACACCAGTAAAAGAATAAAGTCATTCTTTCAAAGGTTTTGGTTCTATCGACAATAACTTTCTCACCAGAAGGTAAGACTTTAACCACATCGGTTTTGAATCTGTATTGGTCCATAATTAATGGTAATAAATTTGGTTTAATGAAACCAGTACCCACACACAAAGATAAAATAGCCAAAATGGTTGGAGCAATGGCATGTCCACCAGCAATGACCTGGGGAATACCAGCGACGATAAATAAAACATGAGAAACGAACCCAGCAATGGTTCCAACCCAGATGGCTTTATATTTCCCGAGTTTGGTATCAGCAACATACCCAGCGAAAACAGGAACCACATAAGCCAAGAAAGTCAATAACAAGTTCAAAGCAGTTGCAGCTTGCAAACCCATATCCAAAGCACCAGCAGATTCATTTTCATGTTCTTTACCTTTTGGTGGAGCCCCAGTGGTAGAACCTTCAGGTAAAGGTCTTTGAATAAAATTGGTCAATAAACCAGTGGTAGAATAATAAGAAGCTCTTTCAGCTAATTCGACCAAACAAATTAAATAAACTGAGTAAGGAGCTCTACCCAAGATTCTTCTTAAACTGACAGATTCTTCAGCAGTTGGCATTCTTAAACCCTTTGGATTATATTCATCAACATAAGCGGTGTTATATTGGAAACCTTCGAAGTCATCTTCAGAGACTGAATCAGACCAAGTGGCTTCATTCATGTTGGCACTCTTTTCAGCATCTTCGACAACCACATGTTGGTCGACAGCTTGTTCGGTAGCAATTTTAGTGTCAGACATTGTAACTAAATCACTGAAGAAGAAAAGAACAAAAGAGAATCGGATAGAAGAAACTAAGGAAATATCAGGGATTTAAATACAATTACCTGTCGAGATCTTGCCCTTCATCTAACTCAAAATATTTTGCCCAAACGTGATAAGGCATCAGGCATCCCATACAATAGAGAAGTGTGGCATTTTCATTTTCTGCCTTATCGACATTTTGCTGCTATTCCTGATAAGTTTATTGTTTCAGTTCCTGTATATTTCTTTTTTTGTGCTATTTGGCCCTATGGCGTTTTTACAATGCGTCCGTTCAAAGCGATTTGTGGTAAAAAGATTTTGTCTTGTGAAGGGTATGCCGTGATGGGTATGCCGTGATGGGTATAGCTAGCTCTCCCCAAATTATCTACTTCAAAATCCTGATTTTAGCCATAGAATTACAGTCGATAAGATAAGCTTTTGAGGGATATAAATCCTGTGCTTGCAACGTTACATGTGGTCGAGAAGGGGCATTTCATTATCTGGTTTTGAGAGCCCCAACAGTTTCGAGGCTTTTCTTATCTTGCAGGAAATCATGTCCTATCAACGACTCCTGCCGGGTATTGACGGCAATATCGCAAATCACAATGAAGGTTTAACCGAATGTCATCATTACATAATAGCCGCCTCGAATCTTACGGTTTCTGGTATCCGTCTCTGTAATTTAACTGCAAGTTGTCTCAAAGCCCCTATAGACTCCCCAAAAGATTCCTATAAGCTTCCTATAGGTTTCCTAGACCAACTGTTGTAATGACGGAAGCAAATCAGAATGTCGAAATTTTGTCGCATGCTGAAACAGTGCAATATGCATGCAAATCCTTTTTGACAGGCCTTTGACGCATGTCGCATAGACCGAAAATCGAGCAGATCCGGTCGGAAACATAGATGTTTTCGAACAAAGTTCCTAACCGAATGTCAGATCTTTTAGTCATTTGGTGTTAGGCGATGTCTATTGGTTGAACCGTTTGATGAGCCACTCGTATACACACTTAATACGAGGGTAAAGTATTAAAATTAGAAAACAATTACAAGAGAGTGGTTGTCGCAGTGCTGCAATTTTCCTAAAAAGTATTATCACGTTTATTAGCTATATTACAAGTTCTATGAAGCTCTTATTTACCAACAGCTGATTTGATGGAGGTAACAGCAGCCAAGTTTCTTTCATCATCCACAGCTCCGTGGGTAATGTAAGCGGAAGCAGCCATTCTTCTGTCAGCTTCTTCTCTGGCAATTCTTTCTTGTTCCATTTCAACGTGTAATTTTCTGAAATGAATGAAGAACAAGATGGCGAATAAGAATCCAACACAAGCCATAGCAGTGAAAGCCCAGATGATATTTGGATCGACTAAAGCTGGAGTAATGGCTTGGGAAAGGGCAGCAGCAAGAGCAGACATGAACAAACAAATGGCCATGACTAAAGATTTCAAGTGTGGTGGGGATCTAGTGTAAGCTAATTCATAAGAAGTAGTGTTGGCGAAACATTCAGACATAGCTTGGGAACAGTACAAAGTAATTTCAACCCAAGCAGAAATTGGGGCAGTACCTTCTTCACAAGTAGTAGCGAATTTACCACATGGAGATTTTTGATAAATGAAATGTTGAATGACGGCACCAGCAACTTGGGAAGAAGCGGCAATACAGAAACCAAAAGTAATTCTGTAAACTGGTTTGAAATCAATCTTATACTTTCTTAAAGCTGGGTAGATAATGTAATCTAAAATTGGAATGAATACAATGATAGTTAAAGGATTGAAATTGTTGAATAAATCATTTGGAACCCCGTTTAAAGACATAGAACCGGCTTGGGAAGTTTGGATACTACCGACACCACCATCGTTCATCATATAAATTGGGAAATAGATAAACACTTTACAGGCATTGACAGTCTGTTTAATATCCAAAACCCATTGGTCAGTCCAGCTAACTGGTAATTGTTTTCTTCCGTAAGTGGTGACACCTCTTTCAGCCATTTTGGATGGCATAGCATAATCCCAGAAAGTTCCGTTTTTGTATCTGGCAATCCAACCTTTTTGATAAGCAACTTTCAAAATTTTGGCGAACCCAGTTAAAGCAGAACCTTCAATAACTTCTGGCCGTAATTTTGGACGAACAATCCATAAAATAAGTGGTAAAAACATGTACATGATGATTGGAACGAAAAAGGCTAACCAGAAACCAACATCTCTGGCACAATAAGAAGTAGCTAATTGAAAGAAAGCACCAATGTTAATACACCAGTAAAAGAATAAAGTCATCCTTTCGAAGGTCTTAGCTCTATCAACAATAACTTTTTCACCAGAAGGTAAAACTTGGACAACGTCAGTGTTAAACTTGTATTGATCCATAATTAATGGTAACAAGTTTGGTTTAATGAAACCAGTACCCAAACACAAAGTCAAAATGGCCAAGATGGTTGGGGCAATGGCGTTACCACCAGCAATGACTTGGGGAATACCAGCGACGATAAATAAAACGTGGGAAACGAAACCAGCAATGGTACCAATCCAAATACATTTATATTTCCCGAGTTTGGTATCAGCAACATACCCAGCGAAAACAGGAACCACATAAGCTAAGAAAGTTAATAATAAATTCAAAGCGGTGGCAGTTTGTAAACCCATATCTAAA
This sequence comes from Yamadazyma atlantica, assembly GCA_030561325.1. Taxonomy (NCBI): domain Eukaryota; kingdom Fungi; phylum Ascomycota; class Pichiomycetes; order Serinales; family Debaryomycetaceae; genus Yamadazyma; species Yamadazyma atlantica. Next base: position 88,149 of record JAKTXA010000012.1, read on the forward strand.
GCACCGGCAGAAACATCTTCGAATTCTTCCCCCCTTTGTGGAGCCCCAGTGGTGGATCCTTCAGGTAAAGGTCTTTGAATGAAGTTAGTTAATAATCCAATGGTGGAATAATAAGAAGCTCTTTCGGCTAATTCGACTAAACAAATCATATAAACGGCATAAGGAGCTTTCCCTAAAACTCTTCTTAAGGTTTCAGCTTCCTTTTTGGTAGGCATTCTAACCCCCTTTGGATTGTATTCATCAACATAACCAGTATCATAATGATGTTCTTGATCTAATTCTTCATCTTCAGAAACAGAATCGGACCAAGTAGCTTCGTTCAAGTTTGCAATTTTTTCATCTTGGACGGTGTCCACGGCGTTAGAAACCGCTTTAGTGTCTTTCAACTCTTCAGCCATATTAAAGTTTGTTTCTTTATCAGAATCATATTATTAGGGGATCACCACTATATTTATATCATGGAATGTAAGGTTCAACAGCCGCCCTGTGGCCCAGTGATAACCTATCCCCATTGGGATCTCTTATCAGAAATGGCTCTTGTAAGGCATTAGTCTATGGAACAGAGTTCAATGGCGTTTTGCATCTTATCAAGATTTTTCTTGGTGCTTTCAAGTAGGTTTTCTGGAGCCTGCGTACAGCTTGACACTAATAAGTTTCAACTGTTTTAAAGGTTGATAAGAGTTGCTAAGAGATTATCCCTAAAAACATATTCTACTCTTGATAAGTCAATGTAAGGCATGGTCTTCGTTATGGGTGTTTATGATATACTATTGCTGCTTTAGTAGGTAGTAGAGACATTTTTGGTTCATGGAAATGTGTCAGGATGCTAAGATTTTCACCTTAAAATTTACCGTGAGAAATAATTTTCTTGTCCTTGGAACAATAAAAATGTCTACTTCAGGGCAGCTAGGTGGAGGGACCTGGTTAGGGTTAATGGCAGATGGTTTGATGTCCTTGTATAGACATTCGTGTTTTAAAGTTCGAGATCAGTTGAAGAAATTATCATCAAGAAAGATAATATCAGGATAACAGGTAATAAAATTTATCAACGGTAGAACTGTGAGCACGAGCTATTGTAGAAACTTTACCTTAAAATAAAACTTCTTACACCTTGTGGTGGGGACAAACACCAGCTATGTCGATTCCATTACAAATTAAACCGTTCATACTCCCTTGGCATATATAAGAATCCGCACACGCTGGAGCAGAAGTCTACAGAGGCTTTGAATGTCAATTTGCAACCAATAACTGCATCAAGCTGCAGAAGAGATCAGCGGCGTTATGCAGAGCCGGAACTTGATATGTCGCGCGACATATGCTGGTCCTGCATACCTCCTGCAGGAACAAGAAAAAAAGAAATATGTGAAAAAGAAACTTGCGCCCTGCAATGCTGCCACACGAGTGAGAGGAGCTAATGTGGCTCCGGTGGAGGCACAATTCTGACCAATCAGAAGTCGTTAATTGCATAATTTGATGGGGGGCTTATTGTGAATTTTTCCGCCTTCTAGTGTCTGAATATAGCTAAATTGGTATTACCCATAAGGCGTTTTGAAGGGGTTTGGCGAAATAGGCATATTTTTTACGTGGGGCCCTCTGGGCTTACTGTCTCTAACTCCTGGGGCCGTTCGCTTGGGAATTTCTCCAAATGGCACCCATTAACACTTAAGGCATTCTGCTTGGCCGGAACTTTTTAATTCTGTCGATCCCAAATTTCTCTATTTAGTGGTTTGGACACGCCCGTTTGGTTTTAAAAAAGAATAGTATAGTTTAACCGGGAACAGACAATAAGCCATAAGCCATGGACCGTATTAGTAATTTGGCTTTGGTATGAATCAGTAGTAAAGTAGAGGTGTGTATACTGTAGTATCTACTGATAAGATAAAACGGAACTTCGAGATTGTAAGGCCATCGCTCTCAATTGCTCCTCTTTGTTTCGAACAATATGGCACCAGAGAACAAGCCAAATTCCATAATTTCATCTATCTAAGTGGGGGCGGTGGAGGTGGCACTGGAGATGGCACTGGAGATAGTGGCACTGGCACAAGATCTGATTGGGTGTTTTCGATAAGCTCTCTATAACCTTCCTTCACTTGGTCTCTCTTCCCTTCCTCTACCTCAGTCTCTCTTACAACTTCCCTAAATGCAACCTTACATTATTTATTGCAACTATTTTATATACTACTCTCTTAATCACCTTCAATCGCCGACTCTTCTTATCCAATTACTTATCATATCTTGCTTATCGTTTCTTATCGTTAGTCATTTTCATTCTTGTCGTCTTTTTTCTTATCGTATCCCAAATCATTGAATTTTTTACTAAGGGCCCTTCTTATATCTGGCGAGCTTAAAGATAATGTTTGGTCTGTCATGCTATGATTGGAAGATCCGGACCCTGCCGATTTGGTCACATTGGCATCTTTTAATCGATTCAATCCAATGTATGAACTAGTTAACGAATTGTTCTGTGACCTTCTGGGCAAATTTGCTCGTTCTTGTTCAAGACTTTTACTGTTACCATCTTCTTCCATAGTATGAGAGAACGTGGGGGTTTGGTATCCAGTATACCCACCTATTTCATAATCACTATCAAAGCTTTCAAACATTTCATAGATATTCAGACTGCCATTCAAGTCTATTCCCATTCCTGTTTCTTCATCATCGGCTTCTGTTTCTTCTTCTTCTGCTTCGTCTTCTTCTTTTCCTTGCTCTTCTTCTTCTGCTTCTTCTTCTACTTCGCCCTCCTCGTCTTCTTTTTCTTGATCTTTTGGTGGGGTTAGTTCGGCCTTTTGTTCCACTTCGAGGTCAACATCCCCCTCGAGATACGGATTGTGTTTCCACGCTGGAATTCGGCTGGCCTGGTACTTCTGGTTAATGGGACTGTCGTCTTGAAGTTGAAAGTTCCCAGAACTTTTGGCTTTCCGAATCTTCCCACTACTGCTTCTCCGACCATGGTAGTCACTGTAGGCTCTTTGGGCTAGTGGCATATCCTTTTTATTTGGAGTGGTATAGCTTGAATACCCCATGGCTGATAATGACGTGGTTGAATTCCTTTCATTGACTCCTTTTATGGGATGATTCATCAGTTGAAAGTTACTGATGGAGTTCCTTTGTCTTCTATGTGCTTTATCTCCAGATAAGTAATCATTGGCGGAGTTTCTTCTTTGAATACTAGGGATATTTCTATGAGCAGAACTAACTCTTCTTCGTTCGGGAGTAATGGGCAATTGTTTCTGGTCATAGACACTAGTGTTCACATGTAAATTCAAATTCTTCTTATCAGTTCCTTCTTTGCTACCATTTGAGTCCTCTGATTTACATGCATCATTGGTAATATCCCTAGTTAAAGTGGCTCCTGAATTATTGATTGAGTTCACTACCAAAGGACTTCTAATCGAAGATTTGGCGTTGGAAGAATAAATCAATCTACCCCTTAATTGAGTGATAGCCTTATCCAATTCAAATTCCACCCCACAATGGTTATTAATCAAGGTGATTTTGGGCCAAGTGGCTCTAGCCCCTCTAATAATAAAGTCAGCAATAAACTCTGGAGTTGGATTAACAAATATCTTTTGGAAATCTGAAACCTTATAATTAGGTAAGATAGTAATATCCCCACTATATCGTTGGGAGAATACAGATATAAGTTTTGATGACCAGTTTTTATACACATTCATTTCGTTAAGGATTTGTAAGTAATGAACAAATTCACTAGTGAAGTAGTCATAAACATTATTCAAAACTCCCTTGAATCTTGTGGTCAAATCATTTTCGGTTCCTCCTCCTGGATTACTCACAGAAATCTTTAGAATTGGCACCACATGTGGATTGACTTGTACCGCTATAATATGATCAACGTTAAACATTTCCAGGAGTCTGGTAATTGGAAGATCATTATCAACAGATCCATCCACAAATTTGATAGAAGAATCGTTATTCCATTTCTGAATCTTATTGGTACGAGGGTTCTTTTCATAAATCGAAGTAGAGGGGAAAACTCCTGGTAAGGAACAAGAAGCACAAACAGCAGACCAAATTAAACAATTAGGAGCTGTCAAGTAATTTAACAACCTTGTTTGGTCGTGCATGGCAGCTGGAGAAACAGTGATGTTTAAGATTTTCCCTGTCCGGTTATAAGCTTCTCTAAATGTAAGATCTCCTACAAAACCTTTGATAGTTCTCTTCAAGCCTTCCATTTTAAAAAAGGTTCCGTATTTCAAAAAGTGTCCTACACCTTTCAATAATCTTCTGAATTGGTTTTTCTTTTGTTCTTGGGTATTTTCTGAAGTATTACCATCTTTACTAGTGGTAGATTCCTCACGCAAGGCTTCACTAGTAAATATTTCAAACTCTTTTTCACTCAAGGTTTCAATCAAAATTCGGTTTTCTTCATTGTTATGACAACAAAGAATAGAAGCCACTATAGACCCAGCAGATGAGCCACTGATAATCCGAGGTAATAAGTTAACTTCTAATAATGATAAAAGTACACCAATGTGAAACATTCCAAAAGTACTACCTCCCGATAACACCAAGGCAGTTCTTCCTATATTTTTTCGGGTTTGAATCAACATCCCTAATAAATATCTATCATCCAAATTGACGTTTTTGTCATTAATCAAATACTGCAATGATAATTGACATTCTGAAATATACTCTTCAATCAAGTGTTTAGTCCCCACAAATGAATGCTTGTAAAGCGAAATATCACCCATATTACCCATGTTCCGAACCCATTTGGTTCTTATCAAGTACAAAAGCAACTTATAATTTTTCAGAAGCCTGGCCTGTTTCATTTCTTCAAGACTATTACGTAACAATTCATAGTCATACAAATTACTTTCAGGTTCTTGCTTCCATTGTTCGTGGTCCATAAGCTCATCAAGCTTGTTGGCTATTTCATACCATTCGCTGTATGAGCTAGCAGATGTTTTCCTGTCTAACAATTCATTGATTTGAGCCGTCTTTTCATCAATACTAGGTATCAACCGATTAAGTATGGGGATTCTCTGCGCATATGATATTATAGCAGGCACTTCTTTATTCTGGTTATATTCATCAGAAAGAAACTCCCGGTACTGGTGGATAAGTGATTCTATCAACTCTCCTAGCTCATTCTCACTATCTTTGGATTCATAATTTGTTTCTTTAGCTGGGGCCCCATCATTCATTCTGTGGTGCTGGTGTCTTATCAGTTTCTCCAGATATTCTTTGTGTGAAATACTTTGTGTCACTTTTCGCACCTCATCGAGTCGTTAACCATCTGTTCAAAGATCTAATATAGAAGGTACTAGCTCACTTTACCAGAAAGTTTATAAAGATCTAAGAGACATATAGTACAAGAGGTTGTAAAGCTGTAGTGCTGTGTTTCTTATTCCTTTAAATTTCTGTTTTGTTCAAGGTGCGTTGGATAAATACATCGGTGTCTAGAGCCAAATCAACCTTCTTCTTCTCCGACTTTAGTGAGTCATTTTTAGGTAATAGACGGTGTTTAGCGAGTGGCGTGCACCATTTTTCTACAGGTGGTAACAGAAAACCAAAGAAGAAGAAGAAGAAGAGGCAGATTATTGGTGCTCACGCTTTGTCACCCCAACTTTTTGAGTCATATTCACAGTATTTAAATCTTTACGAAAAGTACATTGATTTTAAAAAATTCACCACAACCATGTTTTCGGTAACTACTATCAGCCATAAGACTTACGACTCACAACACCCGTTGTTGATGGTTACTAATAGAGAGGGTAATCGGTATTTCTTTGGTAAAGTAGGAGAAGGGTCTCAAAGAGTTCTTAATGAAAATCGGTTTAGGCTAGGTAAATTGAAGGGTATTTTTTTGACAGGGACCTTGAATAGCTGGTCTCAAATTGGTGGATTGCCTGGTTTGTTTTTGACCATTAGTGACTCCACAAAGAAAAATATTGATGTTTATACGAATTCTGGTAAGATTTTAAGCTATATCGTGGCTACTTGGAGATATTTTGTCTTTAGAAAGGGTGTGGAAATCAAAATAATAGATGCTGATGAAAACAAGTTCATCGCCGATAGTAATTTAATAATCAGACCAATCAAGATTGCTCCTAATCAATCTAGCGGCTCCATAACTTCTTCTGATGCTGACGATACAATTTATAAGAAATTGAAGAATTTAGTATCTTTGATGTTCCCATTGGATACATCTAAAGTCAATGATCCAGATCCAAATTCATATAAGAGTGATCCTGCTGACAATGATGTCCAGACTCATGTATCCATTGAGGACGTAGAATTGAATCCAGAGACTCAGTCTTCATTGAATTATTTAATCAGATTCCAGCCTATTAGAGGAAAGTTTGATCCAGTTAGAGCCAAACAATTAGGAATAAAACCAGGTGTAGATTTCAGACATTTAACCCAAGGACAAGCTGTAGCAAATGATAAAGGTGAAATGATCCAACCAAATCAAGTTATGGGTGAATCGAAACATTTTCAAAAGGTTTTGATTTTGGATATTCCCAGCAATTTGTTCTTGAAAAACACCATGGAGTGTACATCTTTCTTTGACACTAAAGATGAAGGATCGGGGCATGAACATATCGGTATTGTATATCACCTTCTAGGAGACGAAATCAATTTTGAACTGAATGAATATCTTGAATTTATTAAAAGGTTTCCTTCTGATTGTCAACATGTAATCAGTCACAGCAAGATTTCAAGTAACACCATTATTTTTAGAACATTTTCTATTGACTTATTGAAATTGAAATCGATAGCAAATGACAACTTCAACTTGCCATATAATGAAGAGTATTCCCCGCTGTTGACTAACATTGCTGGTGAATTGAAAGATAAAAAAACCGTCAACAAATTGCATCAACTACAACAATTTGTCATTAATTCTGACTCTGTTGAATTAGATGAATCTTTAGTTTCCGATAACACTTGGTCTTCCATATATGATAAATATGTGGCTCCGTTAAAACAAACCACAAAGGAAGTTGCTTCTAAAAGTGAAACTACTAATAATAAGCCCCTCTCCCTTGGCCTATTAAATGATTATAAACTTTTGAAAGATAATGTCCAAATCACTACCCTAGGAACTGGATCAGCTTTACCTTCCATTTATAGAAACGTTTTATCTAATTTAATTAGAATTCCTATTAAACAAGCTGGTACTGGGGAAATAAAATTTACATCCATATTATTGGATGCTGGTGAAAATACCCTTGGGACTTTATTAAGAACTTTCGGCCATGGAAAACAATATGAGACTATTTTCAAGGAACTTAAGTTGATTTATTTGAGTCACTTGCATGCGGACCATCACTTGGGGATTATTTCAGTGGTAAACAAATGGTTTGAAGTGAATAAGGATTCTGATGATTTGTTACACTTGGTGATACCTTGGCAATATGATCATTTCATGACTGAATGGTATAAATTAGAAGGACATAACTCTTCGATTGATATGTCAAGAATTAATTATATCAGTTGTGAGGAGTTCCTGAAAATTAGAGCTCCCGAGTACAAACGATTCAGTCTTGATCATTTTCTGGAAAATATAACCAGTAATGGTCCTAAGTTGGAATTGGTAAGAGACAACTTGAAACCTTTGAGTCATGCCAAAATTTCCAAGTTATATAAAGACTTGAGTATCAGCGAGTTGAACACTTGCAGGGCCATTCATTGTTATTGGTCATATTCTGTCAGTATTAATTTTAACTTGAGTGATGATGAAACGTTTAAAGTATCATATTCTGGTGATACCAGACCAAGTACTAGATTTGTGGACATCGGTTACAATAGTGACTTATTATTACATGAAAGCACTTTGGATAACGAATTAATTGAAGAGGCTATCAGTAAAAAACATTCTACTATGATTGAAGCCATAAATGTTGCCAAGTATATGAACTGTAAAAAACTTATACTTACCCATTTCAGTACCAGGTATAGTAACAGAGGAGATTTCATTCTTGATAAGGCCGAGTTCGATAAATTGTCCTACGATATGAAAAACTATTTGAAAGAATACGATGGGAATTTGAATTCACAATCCAATATCTTTTCATTGGATTTGGCTCCAAACTCGAAACCACGTATTGAAGATTTCAATGATTTGGAGATTTTGTATGCATTTGATACATTAATCACTCGATTGAGTAAAATCCATGAGCAGAAACAATATATCCATTTGGTCAATCAAATAATGGATGATGCAGTCAATGTTGACGAGATGGCTGGAGAAGAGAATACAACGGAGGTTAAAGCATTAAAAGAATTGGAAAAGCAAAGAATCAAAAGAGAAGCTAAAAGAATCCAACGGTTGTCGATTCAAAAGAGAAGGAAGGTAAGTAGTGACGAAGAAGCTTCTTAGGTTATTCTTCTTGTTTATAGAAATTTTTCATATCTCTTGTATATATAAATCAATAGCCCATGAAGGTATAAAATGAAAAACGCGTAATCTAATTTAATCAAATCTGAAAGAGAGTGGTGATGCCTCAAGCTCCACAACCATTAGTGTTTCAGGACCAATGGCTTCTAAAAAGTATAACCCATTATATCGATCCAGTTGCCAGCTATTCCAATGCCGTCGTTAAAAAGGGTTATATAAAAAAAGGTAGAACTTGTGGTGGTTCAGGAAAAAGTGCCATCTTGAGGATCAATCAATTTTTCAAGATCACCAAAGCTGGAGGTATAACTGCCGTATTATCCGATAGCCAGCACAAGATTTTAGCGAATTTCGTCTTTGATACGGCAATTCAGCGTTTTGAAAATAAGTATAGACAGAGAATCACATATCAGAGCATAAATTCATTGATAATGATCAAGCAAGCCGACTTGAAATTCATCAGTAAATTTGACTTGATGCACAATTATGACAAATCATTTAATAGCAAACAAGAAGTAGCAATTTTAGATGTTCATGAATGTGAGATCTTTCAACGAGATCAGGTGATGTTTAACTTCAAGTACCAGAACTCTCTTTCATTCATTTATCAAGATAAAAGCTATATAAAAGCATGTAGTATTCCCTTACGACTTAGACAACACGACACCGAAGACGACGGCACTGATAAAGTCAATGCCATGATTAATGTCGATTATGATGATATGATTTCTATTTAAGTTTGTATATAGATAAAATAGACAATTATGAAGAATTATAAGTAATAAATCTTAACTAGGCTAGTAGAAATAGTAAAAACTGCGAGTAGTGCAAGGAGAAAATGGTCAAATAGGTGCCAAAATCACAAAAATGGGTAACAAAGCAACCAAAAAATCGTAAAAATTCTAAAAAAAATCAGGGATGTTCCCAAGAGCTGAATGAACAGATTACAGAGATAATATTGACTATTAGCGAAATATTCAACCTTTTATGGTCATATAATAGTTTGAGCTTGACTAGATTTCGCAGTCAAGGTTGCAAAATGGCTGCATAAGGAGAGATTTAATGCAAAAGAACATGCAACATATACGAATGTTACAAATCCTCCCACAAACCAAATCCTACACACCCGTAAACCAATCAGGTTCTTCAAACACCATAATGTCTAGAAACAAGTCTAGAAACAAGGCTATAAATCACATTCTTGCCGCGTGTCTCTACCATGTAACAGGAGATTATTCTTGATCTTAACTGCAGGAAATACACGAAAGTTTTATTGTAAATATTTATTGAAAGGAGTAAGTATATATGCAAGGAGACACACAAATAGTCGCTTACAGAACCGAAACATATGAAGAAATGAGTAGAAAACAGTAACTAAAGTCCAAAGAACAAGAAAATACCGAAACATTGATTCGAAACATAGAAACACTATCGAAGGGCCATAGACTCAACCACCGACAGATTCACCATTTAAAAACTGGTAGAATTCCAAGCACTGGTAGTATTAAAACCGGTGTAACTGGTAGGAGCCACCGAGCTGGAGGTTATAGGAACTGGAGTTTCGGTGGTTATGGTCTGAGTAGAAGTGACATCAACAAACGAAGTAATTGTAGTTGTTAAGTCATCACTAGTAAACTCAGCCGTAATTGGGTATGAAGTAGTCATGGTCGAAGTTAAGTAAAGGGTGGAGTAAGAAATTGAGTCAGGAGCCTCTGTAGTAGCATCATCATCACCACCCGATACGTATTTAGTTTCAGTTTCAGTAGTAGTTTCAGTAATTGTCTCTGGAGTACACTGATCATTTTCATTTGCAGCCACTGAAGCAGAAGGTTTTGTAACCGATACAGAGGTCATAGTGACAGGAACAGAAGTCACTTGGTCATCTGAAGTAATGGTTTGATAAGAAGTAATCACTGAAGTGATAGTACTTAACAGTTCTTTACTAATGTAAGAAGATACAAAATCCAATTGACTAGTAGCACTAGTTGGAATCACCAAGGTAGTACTTGGTAAGTAAACCGTAGTATAAGCATCGACCGTAGTGGTGGAAGTAGTATTGTAGACATCAGAAGAACTAGCAGGAGCCACCGAAGTCGAATTATCGAACCTCTTGTAAGGAGTGGCCGTCACTAATGGCAATAAGAAAGGAATGAATTTAAAACAATTAACCATCATGACAAAAGGATTCTGCAAAGGAATGGACGCGATTAGATACGCAAAAGGTAAGGTGTTAAGGCAGTTAATTAAATTATCAAGAGTAAGAGAAGTAGGATACTTGTTCTATTTATAAGAGTTTTGCAATTACCCCCCCAAAAAAAGAAAAAAAAAATTAAATAACTCGGCAGGCATTTGACGATGTTTCAAGATAAAATTAAGGCATTTTTAGTGAGCATTCCTGTAATATGAGCCCGTTAAGGTTCGGGAAAGGGGTCAATGACAGCAACCATTTTGGGTCGTAAGAGTGAATTGGCGATAAGGAATGCACCACCACACCACTAGCATTCCAACCAACGCTTCACCAGGGTATTTATATACTCAAGTGGTGATTTACCCGTCATTTTGAACGCTTCATCTGAGAACTTTTACAGCCGAAAAATTGAGACGCCAAATTTTAAGGGGCCATATAAACCTTAGCATCAGCGGAGTATTTGCTGCGGATGAGCAAGGACTACGGATGGTGTATTTGACTGCGGATGAGGACGAAGAATGTAAAAATAGAATGTAGAGAAAGGCGTACAGTAGAAAATCGTTTCATTGAATAAATAAATAGGTCGTGCAATCGTTACTCTAAATCAAAGGAATGTTTTAATCATCTTGATGTTTCAAACTTTCATAATAGTCTAGATCATTGTCTATCAACTTTTCTTCTAAAAAGTCATTGATTAAGTTATATTTGTCTTGTTGTAGAACATCGAATCTAGCGGTGAACATTGAAGGTTTAGAATTGAAAGGTTTGGCATGATTAGTATAATCATTAGCCATGAAATTGGAATCATTAAATTTGGGTAAATCCAAAAACCGAATTGGTCTATCAATAAATGAATTGTTGGTAGATACCGTGGTGGATCTAGTTAAAGACATCATCAAGGAATTATCATCATCAGTAGGAGAAGAAGTTCTAGATAATTGAGGTGAATCCATGACATCATCATCAAATTCATCTTCATCATCCACCATATAATCAGACAAGAGTTTATCATCTCTAGTCAATTCAGTCTTTTCATCGGTGTTAAGGTCTAGATCTTTTTGGTCAACTTTACTATTGAATATATCTGTGGATTGTAATTCTTCATCATTGTTCTCATGTTTTGGAGATTCTTCAGGGTCAACAACTTCATTAAAAGATCTCTTTTTACTATTGTAATCATTATTTATCACCAATTGTTTCAATAATTTATAATCATTGATCAAGGTCAATAGTTTTTTCTTCAAGTCTTGGTTCTCATGGTCAATCACCAGGATGTTTTTAGTTAGGGTATCTGACTCGTTAGACATGGTGCCATATCATAGACCTCAGTGTTAATAAATCAACAAATATCAACAATATCAACAATATCAAGCACCAAGTGCAAGTAAGGGGCCTTGGAACAAACAGGAGTCAACTAGAGGTTATAAACAGCAAAAATGCCTGGAATTTACAATAAATAGTCACTATTAATCTACTATATATCCCCCGTAAACAACCTTATTACCTTTAGGTGGTATATGGTATTTATATGAAAAATTTTCTGTCCGGGTAAGCCGTATAATCCCGGCGGGTGGAACCGGGAAGGTGAGACACGGGCCAATATCCAATCACCGAGACACCATTTATAAGGTACCAATTGGTCAATCTGTTTCCCCAGTTTTAGCATATGATCCTTTACACCTTAAGAGGTTGGGGTTATATGGGGTTAAAATGCCCTAGAATTCATTAAATTCATTAAATTCTTCCTAACATCCCTGTTATCTATGATAATCGGGTGATAAAGATCCATGAGTTGGTGAAAGATTTTCTTTTTTCTGATGTTCGATTGCTTCGTATTTGTCACAGTACAATGGGGCCGGATGTTTGTTCCCGGTCCCGTTTTTGGCGTGGCCGGTGCGACAACGGGCCCAGCTTCCCGTGTACCCGATCATATGGCACCGCAACTTCGGCATTAACCAATGCCATATGCTACGCCAATTCTAAACGCCATATTCTAAACCCCTTTGGGCAACAAGTACAATTGATGAATCAATTCATCGTACCATGTCTCCAAGCATTTATCTATTGCCTAATTACGGTAATCTTGCCAGGGGGGTGGTTCTATTGTATTGGATCTGTAGTAGGGGCTTAATATGAAAATTTAAATTAATGAAATTGTCGTGCCAAAACCAGAACATTCCAGCTCTCGTGTGTCTAGTCACTCGCAGAAAGTACATAATCAATAATAGGAGGGATGGCCGAGTGGTCTAAGGCGGCAGATTCAAGCGCAAGCTTGCCCGAGCATACTCGGGTTCCATTGGATACTCTGTTGGCGATAGCCGCGCGAGTTCGAATCTCGCTCTCTTCATTATTTTTTTGCATTTTCTGGCATTGATCTGCCGAGACACTACCTTTCTATTTGGCTTCCTACATCCATATACCTTTTGGATTCTTTACATCCATATACCTGGTATTCTTAACATACATATACTACTGGTGTTCACTACATTCAACTCATATACCCTATTTCTCTCTACATCCATATCCTTGACCAATCCTACAATATATTCCCTTGATATTTTATTTCCTATGTATATAACTATCGATTATGGCTAATTTTGAATTGGCATACTGGTAGATGGGGTGATGTATTCAAATTCATCAGTTCTCCATAAACTAGTAATGGTTTTTGGTTGAGTCAAGAAAGTAACTCCGGCTTTCCCGTAAAAATTCAAATCTCCCAAGAATGATCCTTTGTTACCAGTGAAAGAAAACATTGGTAATGGAACTGGAATTGGTACATTAACACCTACTTGACCACAAGCAATGTTTTTAGTGAATTTTTGTGCAGAAGATCCTGATTTGGTGAATAATGCAACCCCATTACCATATTTGTTACTGTTAACCACACTAATGGCTTCATCTAAAGTATCCACATTAACAATACTTAAAACTGGACCAAAGATTTCTTCATCGTAACATCTCATACCTGGTTTGACATTATTAATAACAGTTGGGAATAAATAGTTTCCTTTATCAAATGGTGCTGCTAAAGTGTTTTCACTACCATCTAATAACACTTCTCCTCCTTGTTTAGCACTATCTTTAATAATTTCTTTGGCTTTTTCAACACTAGCTGGGTTAATTAATGGACCCAAATCACTTTTACCATCAAATCCACTTCCAACAACCAATTTTTTGGCATCAGCTACAATGTCTTGAATCCATTCTTGAGTTTTACCAACAGTAACCAAGACAGAAATAGCCATACATCTTTGACCAGCAGCCCCAAAAGCAGCCCCATTGACAGCATTAATAAATTGGGCTTTATCAGCATCTGGTAATACAATTAAATGATTCTTAGCTCCCATATTAGATTGGACTCTTTTACCTGAGGCAGTTCCCTTTTCATAAATATATTTCCCAGCATTATCACCACCAACAAAAGTAATAGCTTTAATTCTTGAATCATCCAAAATCTTATTAACACTATCATGTTTCCCATGAATAATGTTTAAGACCCCAGCTGGAACCCCAGCTTCTTTAAGTAATTCACAAATAATCATAGCAGCCCCAGGAACTCTTTCACTTGGTTTAATAACAGCAGTGTTACCAGTAACTAAAATCAAAGGAATAGACCATAATGGCACCATAGCCGGGAAATTAAATGGACAAATTGATGCCACAACTCCTAAAGGTTCTCTAATCATTTTAGTTTCCATATCAGTAGCCACTTCCAAAGTTTCACCCTTCATATCATTGGTGATATTACAAGAAGCTTCAGCCACTTGTAACCCTCTTAAGACATCTCCTTTAGCATCTTGGAAAGTTTTACCTTGTTCCAATACAATCATTCCTGCCAATCTATCCATATTAAGTTTTAATAATTCCACAAACTTAAAGGCAATACCTTGACGTTTGATGATACTGAAGTTTTTCCAAGTGTGAAATGCTTCATCGGCAGAGGCAATTGCTAATTCCATTTCTTCAGCAGTTGATTGAGGCACTTGAGAAATCACATTATTGGTAGCAGGATCATGAATATCATACCATACTGTAGAGTCTGACTTGAAAAACTCATTGTTGATGAAACTAGGAGTGGTGTAAGGTTCCACATCATGACTTTTTGGAAAGTTGTTGGTAGTAGAATTCAAAGATAAGAATCTAGCCCCGATCCCGGCAACCTTGACAGGTCTTGCGGTTCTAGCACCAGCATACACAGTTCTTGGAACCGAAGGTAACAAATTTTTAAACATTGTTAGGACTTGTAACGACTTATTCAACTATATAAAGCAACTAGATCACCAGAATAACAGCAGAGTCGATGGTTTTATAGGTGAAAAATTAATTGTAAATTATCGGTATTCCCTTTCCGTTCCCCCACAATTCTCTCAATAATTGTTTCTGTCATGTGACGAGACTCGGTTTTCGGATCCAAGATATCCCCGGTTACTTGAATATGCCACCTTACCCCTCACCTTGAGTATATATACAATCGTGTTTCCATACCATTAACAATCCATACAATCCATACAATCCATCAATAACTCTACCATTACTTCTATGTATATATTTTCTAAGTACTCTAACTAGGGAAATCCAATTCCGCTCCAGTGCGGCTGAAGGCTTATCCGATGAGGTTGGTGGATCCGATAAGGATGGTGAATCCGATTACTTGTAAAGACCATTCCATAAATCGAAATACAAGTCTAACAAACAAGATGAACTCCAGGCTTGGGTAGGACTCGAGTCGTCACACAAGTCTCCATCCTTATTGGTCAATTCAGTCAAACCAGCCCAAGGACTAGTCTTAATCCAGTTAATATGATGTTGAATCTTTTCATTTAAATCCGTCAAAAGACCAATAGATGGTTCGGTACTAGACATGGTACTAGCCTCATGCTTGAAGTTGAAGATCAAATATGCTCTTAAAAAGTATCCTCTTAACCAACACCATTCAGGCCCTTGATGGTAATTTCTACCTTTAGAGGTAGCAAAGTCTTCATTATCAATGGAATTGTAATAAAATGGCCTGTAATTCCAGTCACTTGGATCTAATGTTCTCATACCAATAGGTCCTCTAATGATTTCGTCTGCCATAGTGATAGCTGTTAATCCATGTTTTGGATCAAATAACTCGGGAGCAACCGTCATAGCAATAGGGAAATTGGCTCTTAATTGATAATCTTCATATGGTTTACCAGATTTATACAAATCCTTATAGATTCCTCTTCTATTAACAATCAGAGAATCAACTTCATATTGTGAATCTTCCAGAGCATCAGTAGGGATATAGAAACATCTTTCAAAGTTATTGGCAACCAATTTTTCCCAATCTTTGAAACTAATAACCTCACCGTCTGGCTTTTCAACTTGACTGAATCCGAATTTATCTCCTAACTTATTAACAAACCTTAATGAGGATTTTAATAACCCTTGAATCTCCACGGCAGCTCCATCTCTTGGAGTTCCTGGGTAACCTCTATTACCTGCTTTTTCACTTTCTCCCATTTTATCCATCCAGGTTCCACAATTGAATTGTTGACCTCCGAATATTAAACCATTATTCCAATCAACATTGACTTCTACATTAAACCCAATATCTTTCATTTGTGAATCCAAATTAGGCCCAGCGTTAGCTTCTCTATACTTGATCCCTTTGGCGTGTCTTTGGAAGATTTCAAACATAATTTCTCTAATAGAACTCTCGTAACTAAATGCCTCAGGATCATCATGTTTGACATAAGTGTCGTCCAATGGGAATCTTCTGGACACCTTCTCATCCAAAATCTTTTCACCTCCTGGAACGGTTTCAACATAATCTTGAATTGCTTGTAAGAAAAACCAAGCAGCATCTCTAGCATTATATCTAGGATTTCTCCCAGCATCCAATAAATTAGGAATCAACCCATGTTTCAAGGTTTTGGCGAATCCCAAAATATGATTTTTGGCATCTTCGTATCTTTTGGTAACTATCAAAAGCCCTCTAAAAGAAATGAAAACATCTCTACCCCAACATCTCATATAATCGTTGGAAAAGTGTGGTAATCCTGCCGCTAAAGATGGAACTTGATCGAATGGGAACAAGGAGGTATTTTTCATATATCCCACCATTTGAATTGAAGTTAATCCTAAACTTTGAATAAAGTTCGTAGAAGATTGGAATTCACTAGCCAATAATCTAACACTTCTAAATCTACAGGCTTCATAAGCAGTTCCAACCACCAAGGCAAAGAAATGTGGTCTTAAAAAGTAGGGTACTGGTCTAATGGCATCCATTCTAGATTTCAACCATTCTTGGAATTTAGCCAATCCTTTGGAAGTAGCTGAGTAATTATCTAACCGATTAATCACATAGTCTAAGGCCCAAGGACCTTGTCTTAAGTGATCACTGACCGGATGAGCCAAGTTGTTTTCCCAAACCACATTTTTCAACACCGAATTCCAACCTTCTAATCCACCATAGACCAAATTCCCATAGTTAGGGATATTATAAGTCCCTTCAGAACCACCACTGAAATCACGTTCTTCAGGTTCACAACGGTAGAGAATAGCATTCAAGTCGTATAAGTCTAAATCAAGAGTAGCTTCAATCCCACCTTCTTTAACAAAGTTATCCAAGTTGATATCAACATCTGGTAACTCAGTAGAATAAACAGCTATCGAACCAGGAGGGAAGTAGTTTCCCAATGTTAAAGTGGATTCCCTTGAGTTCTCATCAAAGTAAGGCTCTGGAACATCCAATTCTTCTAACTGAGTAGGAACAGAAGTAAGAAACTTCTCATCAGACTTGTACTCACCAGTCTTTTTCAAAGCATAGGAAAACTCTTTTTTGACCTTGGTTCCACTCAATACAACAGGATTCAAGGATTGTCCAGAATCACCCTCATTGAATTTAGTTCTAGCAATTAAGAACCACCCTTTAGCAGTTCTGGCATTGTATCTTTGAATGGTAATATACTCACCTTCATGATGGATATACATTTCGTGATCCCTTAAGATGTCCTCACTTTCTTCTGACAATAACTTTCTAATATGATGTAACTTGCTTTTGGCTACCGCAATTCCTTGATCTTTACTGAAACTATATTGTCTTGTTTCACCAACCACATCTAACAATTCTGGGTAACACTCGTCATATCCAAATACAGATCCAATGGCAGACGAACAAAAGGCAACTAAAGCAGCATTAGGTAAGGTGTCTTCCACGGTTCTCTTCTGACTAGGCATTTCATTATCGTGAGTACAATCCATAAATAAAGCATGTGGAGCTTGATTGGTCAAAGCTCTAGGGATTTCTAAAGTGTTTGATTTTGGTTCTTCTGTGGCTGGATAAGCAAACTCATCCAATGGCATCCAAGTGAATGATCCAATTGGTCTACCACCATGTTTATGAACTAATCTAGAAAGTTCTTCCACACTCCAAGATTGCATAGCCTCTCTGATTAAACTGTTGATTCCTAATCTTTCTACAAAGATTTTATCCATTTCTTCAGAACCACTGAACAATTCAGCAACAACATATAAATCAGGATTCACGTTTCTGGCAGCATCTAATAGAGCTTCTCCCACATGTAATGGAGTGGAATGACAGTTATCAATTCTAAACCCATTAAAGGTCTTAGCACAGATTTCAGTGTATTTAATCATTCTTTCCCACAAGTGTGGAGAGTCCTCAGGTCCTTTACCATATCTTAATTTGACACAATCACTCCAGACAATAACCTCTCTTCTTAAATAAGCTTTAGACTCAGACGAAGCAAAATCAACCAAAGGATTACCACCCCAAATCCATCCATTATTGGCCAAAGCATACTCTGTACCATCTTTGGTGAAAGTGGTGAAATAATTTTCAATTAAGCGGTTTTCTTTAGTAACCTCTCCCATTTTAGGACCATTGGAGTCTAATCTTAAAAATCTAATTCTATCTTTCAACTGAGCTTTTATAGCAGCCATATCATCATCATATGTCTTATATAAATTGAGATTAATCTCATCGATAATAGCAGAAGCCTTATTTTCTAAAGTGTTGAATTCAATATTAGACAAGTCTTGATTAAATAACCCAGCTAATGTTCCTAAAAACTTACTGGTTTCCAATTTATTACTGAACCGGTCTTCCAAAACAACATCTTCATGGACATTTGCAGTTTTCAATACAAAACTGGCCAACAGTTTAATATCAGAAGGATTCACATCAGAAGGAATATCAATTGGTTTAATATCGTTGAAGTTTTGATGGTACTCCTTATCAAGTTTTCCCAAAGTGTCTTGCTTATTGAACACATAATATTGCCACAACTCCAAAGGAATCAAAACATGGTCCCTAATACCAGAAACAATAGCTTCCAAATCATCAGTAGATTTGATATCAGTGGGCAAGTTATAATCAGCCAATTGATCAGAAAATTCCAATAATTTTTTTTCCAATTCCATGGCAGCGATTAAGTGAGGAGCAGTTTCCTGATTATACCCCACATCAGGAAATTCTCTTATCCACTCGGAGTTATCAGCAGTATGATTCCACACCACATCAGTTAAAGATAACAAATGGTATTTCTTCATCAACTTATGAATAAAATCAATAGCCGAGTCAGTAGATTCAAAAATTTCAGGATCAAAAGTCAATTGGTCAAAGATCGAATAAGGAGAATTCGAAAGACCCCGTTGTTGCAAGGGAGTAAAATGAATCATATTATAACCTTTTTCTCCGATATACTTAAAAACCGAATCCCAATTATCCAAGGGTCCTGCCCATTTAGAGATAACTGATTGGATGTTAATAGAATTGAACGGAACAAATTTATCATCAATACGTAAATTAGGAGGAACATTGAAATAATGTTGTTTGGTAGATAAGCTCTTATCTTCCCCATCTTTATACTTAATATAAAAGCAATAAGATCCTGGTTGATATATAGGAATTTCAATGGTGATATCTTGGTGGAAAGAGCTAGTAATTGGAAATTCTTGAAATTTGTCTCTCTTGAATTTCCCATCCTGTTTAGTCACATTCAGATATACCACCCCTTCTCTTGACACTTTAGAAGCAGCATTCAATTTTAAACTCAATTTGAACAAAACATCCCCTTTAGAATAACCAGAAGGCAATGCCACAGAAGGTAAGATCAAAACCCCATTAGCAACAGAATTATTATTGATAGGGTCCCCATTATCGGAGAGTCTTAAAATAACCGTATTAGAATCCATGGTAAAGTCTAAAAAACTGCAACACAGAAACGAATGATTACTGTAGAACACCAACTAACACCAGGAATGGAATTGTTTAATATTTCAATAGGTTAATAAGGTAATTGCTAGTGCCCGCCCTAGTGTTATCCGTTGCTACAAAGACCCTTTTTCGCAGTTTTTCAGCCGCAAACTGGAGTGTTCCGAAAATGCCACGAGCCGTATTTTGGAATTAGCGACGCATTGTCACCTTAGTAAGGCTTGACAAGGTAAAACAAGAGATCAGGTTGGTTCTGGGGAACAATAGGGGTAGATTGATGTAAAAAAAAACACATAAATCGGCATAAAAACATAGCTTCCCCACCAGGACTCGAACCTGGAATCTTCTGGTTCCAGAAGTGGTACGACAAATCGTAGCCAGACGCCTTGACCATTGGGCCATGAGGAACGAAGCTATGCCAAAAGTTGATTAAAAATAAGTCCCATGTGAACTGGGTGAGACGCAAAAATTTTCTTTTGCTGATCTGGCAGTTATTTGGGCTATTTTAAAGAATCAAATGATTTGGGATAAAATAATGTGGTTCAAAGATTTGCCAAGACGCAGTAATTTAGCTCGCAAAGCTCAAATGGAGGAATAGAAGGAATATGTAAAAATGAGCTCTTTCTGGTACATGGAATTTGGCATTGAAAATATAGGTCAAAAGAAGAAACGGTTAAATTTAATTATTTAGTTGGAAAAGTATATCCTATTTGACTATTACCGGTCAACAAGACGAAGTGAAGAGAAGGAAATTCAACTATTGGGTTTGGCTGCAAACCTGGGATAATACTGAACAGATTGCACTACAGTCAATCAAACAAACATAATGCTTTCCAAAATACTGCTTAAGGAACAAAATGCTCCAAAATACCAACAAAGCACTTCTTTTCTCTACATTGTCTTATAAACTTTCCTTGTCCTCAACAGCCTTATCAATTTTGCAGCACCCATCTGGCAGATGAGCTTCGCGGAATTCGATTTCAGAATTGATATTCCATAGAAAGCCTTATCAATGGATTATAGGAATTATCAGCCGGTAATCTCCCTATCGAATGACTTGTCCAAGCTCATTCCAGTAGGAACATTACACTTCTACAATCTTCCCAACACCAAAACTGACTTAGGAGGACTACCCTGTAATAATGAAGCTGAATCTCAAGATAATAAGACAGGTAATGATTGGAAATGGTTAGATATTGATTTCTTAATTCAGATTTGCAACAACAAGGTCCATCCTCTGTTACTTGACATTCAATTCCTAATGATATTCAGATATATCATGGCCACCTATAAGATAATACGGTTGGGTGACTTATTGATAGCCAAAGTGAGAATATTTGCCATTCCCCTTGATATGGAAGGGTCTCGATTTTTCATTGATTGGAGATCTACTAGACGACAAAAGTTAGATATTACCAGAAGGCACAAAAGGGCATGGTTAAATCTCATGAGACTTCTAGACTTTTCACCCAGTAATTGGACTAAGTTAAATTTGAACCGTCTTTTGTTACTTCCTTGTATTTCATCAGAGCAGCCAGAAACGGGATTACAATCAGAAAACAACGAAGATCTCAATTTTCATTTGGACCGATGGTCCACCAATAGCGGCCTCTATTTACCTAAGGATGATAGTGACGAGACCTTGACTCAGAAAATTCTGACTATTTATAATAGTATTCCTTCCCCAGATGTATCTAAATATTATAACAAGTCGATTTCCAGAACCAATACCAATTTAGTCCCCAGCTCAGAGGACACTATAATCGGTTTGATAAATAATATGCTGGATGGCAATAATTCTATCCCTGGAGTGAAAACCCAACTTTATCCATTTCAAATCAAATCTTTAACAAAAATGTATGAAAAGGAATCGATACCCGGTAAAACATTGGTTCCCAATTTCCTTGAACTAAAAGCTCCATGCTCAGAAACAAATTATTATTTTGATATCACTACTTTTGAATTATATATGAAGCCCGAACTTTTCCAACAACCGAGAGGTGGTATATTAGCAGAAAATATGGGTTTGGGTAAGACTTTGATTTGTTTGAGTTTAATATGTCTCACTAAATGGGAAATTTCCACTTTGCCCAAAGATTATCTCATATTTGTAGAGAACAAGGGAGAGGAAGAAGAAGAAAAGGTCTCTAACGACGGCCATGTTCTTCAACCAGCGACTCCTATAGAACCCTCGCCCGTTAAAAAGCTTGCAGACTTTTGCAAAGATTGCATAGCTCAAAATTCATTGCCGTGGAAATACTACATTAATGATCTTCCGGAATCTGTTATCAGTATACTTAACTCCTCGCCAGGTTATTTCAGAATTCCATTGGAAAATTCTGAGTACTTGTCACCATTCAGTGTTAAACGAAGTAGAAGATCCGAGAGAATTAAATTCTTCGAGAGGGAAATACCAATGGAAGGAAAACATTTCAGGACGTTATACTATTGTAACACGACTTTGATCGTGGTTCCAGATAATTTGTTCCACCAATGGAACACCGAATTGAAAAAGCACATTCACGGGAATTATTTGAAGAAACTCTTCATTTCCAATCAATTCAAAAAGAAAATCGAAACTGACGAAGCAGTATTTACCAATGAAGTCAATGATGATCCAAAGTATTTAATAAAATTCGATTTAATAGTAGTATCGCTTTCCATATTATCCAAACAATTCGAATTTAAGGAAGACAATGCATTTTTAAATATATTCTGGAAAAGATTAATTATTGATGAAGGTCATAGCATGAACTCCAAGAGTTCAAGAGCTGGTCTCCTATGTCGTGAAATGCATTCAGAGAGAAGATGGGCTGTAACAGGAACCCCCACTTCAGGACTTACCAGGCTACACATGGATGAAGAGGATGAAGAGGGAAAGTCAGTTGAGGATTCTCCTTCTAAGAGAAAGAATAAGTATGTGGTTAAAAACCAGTTCAATGAAAGAGATGATTTAGTGAAACTAGGAAACATCATGTCAAACTTCCTCAAGATTGAACCATTCCACTCACAGCCAAAATTATGGCAAAGTACAATGATAAGACCGCTTCTAACCAATGTTTACGGGTCAAGTTCTAGTTTATCTCACCTTTTAAATTCGACAGTGGTAAGACATTCTTTAGATGAAGTTGAAAGAGATATCAAATTGCCCCAATTGCACCATGTTTCGGTTTTCTTAAAACCTTCTTTTCATAATAAGTTGGCAATCAATATCTTCACTTCTGTTTTGGCAGTGAATGCTGTTTCATCCGAAAGAAAGGATATCGATTATATGTTTCATCCAGCGAATAGACAACAACTAAGAAGATTAATTACTAATTTGCAAAGAGCAACGTTTCATTGGACGGGGTTTAAACAAGAAGACATAGAGGCTTTAATTCATATCTGTAAAGTATCCCTTCAGAAACGGAAAGCTAACGGACAGTCTGTTTATAATAAAAAAGATTTAAACTTGTTAGAGAAATCTATGGAAACAGCCCAGTCAGCCCTAAATAATCAGAGATGGAGAACCATTGCTTTACTTCATGAAATGAATTATTATGTGGATGGGTTACCAGATGTTTTCACCAAGACTTTTGGAACTGGAGTGTTGGAATCGACTAAGGATGATGGAAGCCAAAATGATATTGGAATCTTTGGAGCTCCTCATATAAACTCCTTACAAGAATTTTTCTATAAGAATAGATTTATAGATATGAATAATGACAATCTGTTGATAGAAAAGCTTGAAGCCCAATCGAAGCCTTTTTGGGAAAATTATTGGAAGGATACCATGAGAAAGAACACCCAAAAGTTCAACAAGCAAGATAAAAATGAGGATTTCAATACTGATATTGTCCAGCAAAGAGTTATCAATGCTGTAGATGCACCAAATGTCAGAGAATCTCCCAAGAAAAATGCTCCTAATGGGAACGGCCATAAGAGACGTAATCTGGGATCTAATCAAAATTATAAAGAAGATATGAAAAAGCTAAATGAACAATCAAGAAAAGAATTAGGTAGAGAGGATGGTGAAGGGTTAAAGATCACCAACGAGGTGAACACTCTTTACTCATTAGCTCGACATAACATTTCATATGATAAAATCAAGAATGCTACTATTCTTGGTACAGCATCATCCAAGCTATCTTATCTTAGTAGTAAATTATTAGAAAATCAACAGGAAAAAACCAAATCCATTGTGTTTTTCGAGTTTGAAGACAGTGCTTATTATCTAACGGAATTGCTTGATATATTAGGAGTTAATTATATTCTTTATGCTACCTTTATAAACCCTGCCCAAAGGGCTGCTAATTTATCTGAGTTTAGCGACTTTCCTAGCGAAAAGGACGGAGGGATTACCTTAATAATGGATTTAAGACTAGCATCCCATGGGTTAACCATTATTGCTGCTACAAAAGTGTATTTTATAAGTCCAGTTTGGCAAAGGTCAGTAGAAGCACAAGCTATAAAGAGAGCTCATAGAATTGGCCAGACAGAAGAGGTATATGTGGAAACTTTAGTGTTGGAGGATACTTTGGAAGAGGAGATTTATAGAAAACGACTTAAAGAAGGACAAGAGGAAGATACTAGCGACGCAAAGAAGAAATATGTCATTGATGATACTGGAATGCAAGATTTCATTTTAAGACATAACTTCTTACCAGTGGATCCAAATGAACCCGAGTATTCACCGTTCGTAGCATCTACGAACAACAAAGAAGCTTATATTAAAAAGGAAGAATTTGATGACCCTTCAGCTTTAAGCCAACATGAAGACTCGGTATACACCAATGACCATAACCAGCTCATGAGACAGTGGGAAGTATTTTTATTCAATGGCGACAATTTGGCCAAATTGAATTCTCTTAAAAACCAAAAGCTCACCAAAGAGTTTTTGAAAAATCAATTTATCAAAAGCATGGTTTATGATAAAGACGATGAAGAAGACGAAGAAATGAACCGTAGACGGAAGAGGAAAAAGGAAGGACCAGCAAGGAAGAAAGTTCGGTTCTAAAGACATTTATGAATTATGATATTAATATACACTTATAGACATTAGGCTCAATACTCTCGTACAATTATCGTACCATCCAAAGAAGTAGACATGACGATCTTTTCTGTAGGGTGAACCGAAATATCTAGCACTGATCCTTCATGACCAGGGAATTTATCCATCACCTTTCTAGAAGTAACATCCCACATAGTAACGGTTTTATCGTCAGAACCAGAAAATATATTGATATTATCATTACTGAAGCATGATCTTATCAATTTGTATTCATTATTAGAAGGAGCCCCGTCAAACATATATGGACTAGGACGAGATGAGGTTTCAGGAATGATATCTTTAGCATTGTATGTATTCACCGATCCTCGCATAGATCTTGATACAAGCATTGAATCGTCATTGTTGATAGCCAAAGAAACTATCGAATCTATGGGTCCGGAACAGGTCCATAGCGGACTAGCAGAATTCCGTATATCAAAAGCATTCACAGTTGGATCTATTCCCGAGAAATAAAGGTTGGAACCCAGGTTATTGAAAGTACAAGAAAGTATGGGATATTCTGTTTCTACGGTGAAGACAGGAAGCTTCTCTCGTTTATCCCATAACTTTACCTTTCCATCGTCATCTCCCGATAGTATCAAAGAACTAGCGTCATTATAATCTATGTCATTTATTATGGCTTGGTTTTTGCAGTTCTTGACCTTTTTTCCGGTTTCAATATCCCATAATGCTAATGTCATATCACCACTTGCACTAGCCAATTCATAATCATCTGCCATCCAGGTGATACTAGTGATTCCACTTTTGTGGCCTTGGATATATCCTAGGTTAATGGAATCGTCGTCTGCTTCGACCGGCAATTTCCAAAGGTTTATGGCTTTATCAGCACCTCCAGATACAATCAAAGTTCCATCCTGGTTAAAATCACCACAATAAACGGCCCCTTGGTGTCCCTGTAGGGCTACAGCGGAACTGTGAAGTATTCTACCCGAGCTGACCGCTTCGTCGTCACCTATGCCCCCACCATTGGTGCCATTCACCTTCTGTTTCTTCACTAAAGACATGCTAGAGTTATCACTGAATCGCATCGCATCGCGAACACTGATACGCTATTACTATACGATCTTGTACTTATCTTAGATATGTTATTCTATACAAACAATACAGAGCTAGCAATCAGGCAATATACTCATAATTCAAATTATCAATACGTTTCATATACTCTCTTTCAATCAAAGTAGTTATGACCTTTTTTACATCGGTATTTTTGGCATGAAATCTTGATAACGATTGAGTAACCACTTCGTTATATAATTCAGTATGAGAAATAGTTTTCCTAGCTTTTAATATTCTAACAATACAAGCCTCAAGGTAATGTTTCCGGCTTTCGTCAATTTCTTTATTAGCATCATCATCCTCTTGTC
The DNA here is from genome assembly GCA_030561325.1 of Yamadazyma atlantica. Taxonomy (NCBI): domain Eukaryota; kingdom Fungi; phylum Ascomycota; class Pichiomycetes; order Serinales; family Debaryomycetaceae; genus Yamadazyma; species Yamadazyma atlantica. The sequence goes on from JAKTXA010000012.1 coordinate 114,324, forward strand.
TTTGTTCACTTCTTAAGGAACTGACGAAATTGACTTTTAATTTTCTCGATTTGTATTCATCGACAATGGTGAAGGTGGTTTGGGGTTTATTTTGGAATTCTGACCCACTAGGATTTTGTTCAAATAATTTATATTTAACCATTGGAGCAATTTGGTTATCCAATAAATGTTCCGGACATCCAACAATGGATTTTAAATCGGCAAAAGTATGAGTCTTCTTTTGATTAAATGCCAATAAAATCAATAATTGCACATTGGTAACAATAAATGTGAATGATGGTTTACCCTTTCTGGCAAGATTAGCCTTAACTTCACTTCTCCCATGATTCCATAACCAATCTAATTGTCTCCCATTATGGGCACTGGTATACAAGGATTGAAATTTATCTAAAATTTCTTGTAAATCAGCTGGGAAAGTTAAAGTATAATCTGGAACTTTTTGAAATGGCCACATACTACTGGCCAAAATAAGGGGAGTGAAATCTTTTAATGGAGAATTTAAATTATCCAATTCATCTTTCATTTTGATTCTAAGATCATCAGATGATTTCATATCCACAAACATTTTGGTCATTTTAGAGGTATACTCTAAAGAATTTTCTTCTTGTAATCTCTTGATAACACTTTCTTCTAATTCTTCACTTTTACTGGTATTATTAATTAATCTTTTAGCCAACAGACGACGGTAATGTTCTTCAAACGCATCTTTTTCTTCTACAAATTTGAATATTATCATCAAATTATCAGCATTCATATCATAGATTTCTGCCTCTTTGGAACTAACCTTCAAGAATGTATCAGCGTATCTAGCTAAAATATCAGAAGTTCTAGATGCGGATTTGGGAGTAGGAACAGCAATTGAATTCTTGTTAACGAAAAACCGACAAGCATTATCTAATGACTTAATGAATATAGGATCTTTTTGGAATGCATTATTTACCACTTCATTAAATTTCAAATAGACTGCAATTAAACTATGCACATAAGTTTTAGGATTGACAGGACCTGAGCCTGCTTTTCTAACTGGTTTTGTAGGTTCTTTGGTAGTAGACTCATCCTTATTAGTGGATTCCCCACCCTTTTTAATCTCTTCAATAACATTAGCAGCATCTGATTTAATATATTTTTCAAAAGAATCCGCCAAAGGTTCTAAAGTAGATGGGACTCGGGATAATAATTTATACATTCTTTGAATATCATCAATTTCATTAAGCTCCAACAATTGAATGAATTTATCATACATCAAATCGGCATGATCCTTAATCAAGGTTTCATTCAAAGTTTCCACCAAACACTTGCTGGTATGAGTTTCCAAGTAATTATTGGATCTAGAGATTTCTTCATTTAATCTAGTTTCACATTTCTTCATGTAATCAACCACATTATAATCTTCAAGAAGATTAGTACTTTCTTGTTTATAATACTTTGTGGTTTCTGTTATAAAATGGTTTTCGAAATAATTGATGTAAACATATAAGTTTGGTTTTTTCAAATCTTGAGGATCAATACCTAAATAAACCAAGGATTTGACGGCCACAGAAATCAAATTTGTATCAACAATTTCATTATTTCTTTGTTTTTCGATCTGGATCAAAATCTCTTCAATCAATTGGTCTGAATGGTTATTGAACATGTTATTCTTCCATTTTAATATACATAAAGTACTGACATCATAAATATCTCTTCTCCCATCAGACCGTTCTTTTTGAACCCAATATCTATTCATATAATCAAAAACATTATTCATGTAACCAGCCCCAATAGTAAACCGTTTCCAAGTTCTTACGTAAAACTCCAAAAACGATTCATTAGGAGCAGCTTCTAAATCATTAATGAATTTGACTAAATAATCTTCTAATTTGGCATAGATCTCGGCCCCGGCCAAAGAATAGGAATTGGTGGCAGCAGCCGATCCGCTTCCCACCGCAGTGGCAGAAGACCCGTTCCGGGACTTGTTGGTACAATAGTTGTAAATTGCCGTGTAGCAATGCATATATACTTTGGAGGTGACTCCTTGATCTCCCAGAGATCCAAGAATCAACCCAAGACTTGGTTGAATGAAAGACCAAGTTCCATTGAGATCGCTGGAAACCGGCAAGGATTGTGACATGGTATATGGGGGCCTACTAGAAATACAAACGCCTCAACACACCAATCAATTCAATCAGTGGTAGTGGTTGGGGGAGATGTGTTTGTAGGTGGAGGTAGCTAGAATGAACTTTGTTATTTGCCTCACCGATTTGATCGCGCACGATATAAAGTACTATGAGAGTATTGTGAGTTACTATAAGTACTATGACAAGAACTATGAACTATGAACTTAACTAGTAGAATGACAAGTAACGTAGAGTACAGTTATCCAAAGTGTATATTAAATTAATCCTTTTGTCCTATCACAGACACTCTATCCACCACCCGTATAATACTAATTGTAAATGTTAATACCCATAAACTGAGAACTAGAAATAAAAATGCCGTTAATGCTCTTTGTCTTTCACATATTGAACTGACTGTTGGTACGAAATCATCTGATCTATGGGACCCCGAATCTGTTCCATCTTGACATACCCATTGGTCATCGTATAATGTATTGAAAGTTAAAGATAAATTGGCCGATGAAAAGATTATGAATAATAAGTCCAACATGATTAATTTCATTTTCCCTAAAGGATCTCTTAACCCCAATGGTTTCCCACTATACTCATCGTATGAAATATAACACACATAGACTATAGCACAACATTGCACTACTATAGCCATGATAGTACTAGGTTGTTGAGTAATCTTTACTCCTTGATATTCTCTATCTGAAAATTCATAGATTGTACTGGCTAATCCCAAAGCACATCCAGAAAAGAAAATAATACATATTCTTAATGCCAATGGAACTAATGGATTTATAACAAAGATTCTTTTTAATGATGGTAATAAATCTGCTCTTTTTTCATCAGACATCCAATATCCAGCTTTGGAGCGGACTTTAGGGGCATTTTCAGCCAGTTTACTCCGGTCCTTTTTAGGTCTTTTAAACAATGCCAGGAAGAGTCCCATTCCTCCTTCATTAACATAGGTGTCTTCATCACTTGAGGGACTTCCTAATAATGCAAACTTCAACCGTTCTTCTCCTCCCCAACTCCCATCTAATTTATTCTCAAAAACCGTATCTTTATCGAAATTTATAAGGTTTTTGTGGTATGTAGTAGGTTGTTTTATGGAAGAAGTAAACTTATGCCAGTCATTGCCCATTGATTTAACGAACGGATCGTTGGCAAATGTGAGATATTCGTCGTCTTTTGGTTGGTCCGAGTGGTCGGGATTGGTTTGTCCATTGGTTTGGGTTTGTATGTGTCCACTGGCTAGTGTCTCTCCTTGTCCTCGTAACTCATTTGGTATATGAACATCCTGTTGGTTACTATTGGTGTTTTGATTGTTTAATTGATCCTTATAATGTACTTGTGATAAAGCATCTAGCACATAAGGCGGTACGAAATTGGGCCGATGATTATATGCTTTAACTTTTGTGGTTTCGAACGGGTTTTCAAGTTTCGAGGTTCCTTCACTTTCGGTGCTGCTTAGACCCTTACTGGGGTGGCCCACCGATGGGGAATGAGTGTCCATGGTCTGGGGTCAATCCAATGTTAGTTGATTGCGATTTATTGTAAACAGTTGCGCACAAATGAAATTGATGCAAAAAATGCTTAGCCGTCAAAATCTGCTGGTATAAAAGGGGACAAGTTGCCAATGTCTGCTGGTGAGAAGTGTCTTCAAATAGGCCGAGGATTGAATCCAAATGTCTGATGGTCTGCCTATTTGTTTGGCAGTGGACTTAGGCTGTGAGTGGGCCGTTAAGTTGTGCTGGTCAAAAAGTATATTGGCTGCGCGAAAAGCTTATGAAAGTGTCATATTTTGCTCATAGAAATGATGAAATTTAGAGGTTCAACAGGCCTAGTAGCGCCAATACCCTTGGCGATGGGACCAGATTATGGTAGAACGTTTGTACGGAACCATGGCACCATTCGACCCAACTCCATTTTCGTGATTTCTCTTCCAATAACCACCCAAAAATCATTTATTTATTGCAACCATAAACCTAAATCCATACTTGATCCTTCCCAGCTTAAAAACACTCCGATTATCACCAAAATTGAAAATAAAGCCACTCAGTTTGCCGTAAAGGGCTGGACCAAATTGTCTACCTCGAAACTTTCTGTTAATATTAAGGTCACTCAGTTTGTAAAACGATTGCTCGATACCATACCTTATGAAGAAAGTAGTCTTAGATCTTTCCCATCAAAGAATTCCATGATCAGAGAGATTAATAAAGAGACAATGGACTCAGAAAAGTCTAAACCATTGATTCAAACCGAAATCGATTCCTTACAGATTCCTACCAATCAAATCAAACCCATTCCTTTATATCATCCAACGTTTCAGAATGTTGATAATATCTTAACTCAATTGTATCGATTCAGAGACGAAAACTATGCCACTTACCGTAAGTACACAATTTTATGTGCAATTGGGATACCTGTCTCGTTACCATTTGCTATAGTGCCAGTGATTCCTAACATTCCTGGATTTTATATTGCTTACCGATTTTATTGTAATCTTAAGGCTTTGTTAGGGATAAAACATTTGGATTATTTATTGGCCAGACCAGAAGATCTGACTTCTTCAGACACACAGCATTTAACATTTGTTTCCCAATCAATAATTGATGATATTTACCAGAAATACAATTCCAAACACGAATTAATAGTTGATAGCGTCCAAGAAGAAGAGAGGCTTATTATAACCCAAGAAATTATAGATCAAGTGACTAAACAACTTGAATTACCCCAAATTCATGAAGATTTGTCCAAGGCATTAAGACAAGAAACTAAACGGTTAGGGAAAGATATTAAAGTAGAAGATGCGGTTCAATAGGGAAGCATATGAGTAAAGTAGTAATAAGTAGCATTACATAGTAATAGTAATAGTAATATGAATATGAAAGTAATTGAACCAGTAGCACTAATAGTAACAGGCATTAACAGTTGAATCCTGTCAAGAAGATTAGCAGTATGGTTTCCCAAAATGGTAAGGTCCTGTACACGTGATCCGCATGCTGCACCTTTTTGCTGTCTCAAAACGCAGTCACATCCACCAAAGCCAGTTAGTCTTAATAATGCAGCAAAAATTGGATTATTTATCATTGACAGAGTAACACAGCACTCTATAATACCTTTAAACACCTCATATACCGTTTAGAAACCTCCAAACACCCATAACTGTAGCCCATTAAATAGTAAATCGGACTTTGATTCATGCACCTTAATAGGGTTAGTGCATTAAAGGTGTGTCGTGCATACACCACACAGCGAAAAAATCTCATTGAAAATTCAGTGAGTGACACTCGAAGTTTCTCTCTTTTCTTTCTTCTTTTCTTTCCAGTACCGAATTTATCAATCATGAGAGATAAATGGAGAAAAAAGAGAGTAAGAAGATTAAAGAGAAAGAGACGGAAGGTTAGAGCTAGATCTAAGTAATCTAATCGGACACTCGTAGACACTATGTGATTTGGCCAGGGGTATCTTTTTGACTGAAAATTTGTTCCCGATTTTGAAACAAGTTTGGGATTGCTGAATACTTCTTTGTTGTTACCATTGGTGATAACTTGGACACAAAAACAAAAGGAAGCTTGGACTGTTGCATTGCTGTCGTCTCAAGAATCTATGTCATTTTATAGTTTAAATAGTCCGCAAATACATAATTGTATTTAACATGCCGACGTAGCTTGCTTTGACCTCTTGAAATGTTCTTATTTTTACGGTAAGAATGACAATCGAAACGAACTACTTACACGATTAACAATATATGGGATATGACCAAACTATACCCCATCCACAATCTATATCTACAACATCCTACCGCCAAACCATCAGATCTTTGACCTAAACCATTGGTCACACTATCCTGAGAGGAGACCGCACTCGATTTGCTGCTGCAAAACCGTTTTGTGAGAGAAAATAGTTTTGTGAGAATGGCTGCAACAGAAAGCTCTCACGCTAAAACCAGCTTGCAACGACCAATGGAGGAGTACAGACCCGTTAAAACAGCCCCAATGGATTATGAGGCAGAAAAGGGGTCTGTGGGCTTTAAAAACACTCGATTCAAGACCTCAGGAGCAGAATTTAAGCCCCATTGGAGTGAGGGTTCTCGGGTGCAAAGTCTAGTTAATAAACGTAGTGTTTCTGAACCATATAAAAACCAGAAACCATCGTCAGATGATGATATGTTCTCATTCATAGCCAGTCCTCCCATACACGTGAAGAACCAGCCCCAAAAAGTCTATGCGTCGTTGACAATTCCTCAGTATTCTGGTTCTATCTTGCTGCCTATTGATAATAATATTGTTCCCACCCTGGCACCAGTAAGCCATGTTCTTTCAAAGTCTAACAAATCAGTAGGTTCAGGGACAAAACCCTTCCCGACAATAAGATCTAACGGAAGAATCGATTCATTGGGCTCCTTCCCTGTTAACCAGTTTGTGGCTACCGACTACGAAGCGCAAGACGAATTAGATCAAGAATTGAACCAAAATTTGGATGATGAGTCCAGTGGATCTTTTGAAATCGATTCTGGAGAAAGTGTAGAGCTGGTGTACAGTCCATTCTTTCAGCAGCCAAGGCCAATTCTGCAATCGAACGAGCCGAAATTCCCTGACTTCTCTAGACACGCTTCTCAAATAAGACTGTCCTTATTAGTCCAACCAAATCTCTTTACTGTAGACACGTTTCAAGATTTCATGGAAGAAAGATTAGTTCGGTGGAGACCTAGTGATTCCCAGCATAACACTACCCTTATTACTGAAGGGCTTCACCCATACGCTGAGAATAACTTTGGCAAGAAACCAGCACCTAAAAAGACTGGATCTTTGAATATATTCAATTGGTTTAGCAGTAGACCAAACTCGAATGTCGACTTGGAAAAACAGGAGATTCAAACCGAAGCTTACTACACGGCACAACCTGCCACCTTTAATGAACCAGACAGCACTTCAAACAATCCAAGTAATGAATTGGATATGGCATTAAGATCAGTAGCTTTGAACGCCAAACAAAATAGTTCAAACTCCATTTTGCCTAGAACGCTTTCAAGAATGGCCCATACCAATTCGGCCACTTATACCCCAGAGTATATCTTAGACAATACAAAGCACCATAACACCTTGAAAAATGACAATACCCTTGAACCAGCCAATAATCAGCATTCAGCGACTTCCATTGGACCGTCTTACACTCCTAAAGCCATTCCATTCTCAGACTTTGAATTGAACTTTAATACTAGACATCCTGACCCCATGGACACCACCAATGGGATTGACTCATTTGGCAACGACGTGCTTGAGTTGATCAATGGCACAGATAACTTCTTCACCTCCTGTTTAGATTTCTTCAGGTGTTAACTAGTAGTAAGTAATTGAATATCTGATTTGACTATGTAATCTAAATAAAATCTTCAAACTATAAACTTTGATTGTACGTAAAATTAGAAGAATATAAAGGCAATTAGAATTAAAGTGATGAAAAAAGATGCATTTATTCTGAAGCTTCAGCAAATCTATCAGAGATTTTGGTTAACAAAGTATTGTATTCCTCAATCCCAGCATCTTTACCCTTAGAAGGTTCAAAGAATTTGGCAGAAGAAACTGCATGTTTAACATCACCAGTAGCTTCAGCTAATTTAGACCATTGGGCCCCGTTAGCAATAGCCTTTTGAGATTCATCATGATAAGCCATGAAAGCTCTCATCATATCATAAGTCTTCCAAATAGGACAGAATTGATCATAAGTAGAATAACCATTTTGTTGTAAGAAATCTTCTTTAATCAAATTACAAACATCCAAAGTAATTTTGTCCGAATCAGATAAAGCAGATTTACCAACCAATTGAACCACTTGTTCTAATTCTTCAGCATTAGATAAAATTTCTCTAATTCTATCTCTTAACACTGGGAATTCAGGATAATTTTGATCATAAAATTTATCTAAAACTGTGTTATATTTAGAATAAGAAACAGCAGTGTTAATAGATGGGAAATGTTTTCTTTGAGCCAATTTTTTATCTAACCCCCAGAAAACTTGAGTAATACCTAAAGTAGAAGTAGTAACTGGATCAGAGAAATCACCACCAGCTGGAGATACAGCAGCCACAATAGAAACAGACCCAATTCTTTCAGGAGATCCTAAAGAAACAGCTTTACCGGCACGTTCATAGAAAGAAGCTAATTTAGACCCCAAATAAGCCGGGAACCCTTGATCAGCAGGCATTTCCCCTAATCTACCAGAAATTTCTCTTAAAGCTTCAGCCCAACGAGAAGAAGAATCAGCAATCATAGAAACATCTTTACCTTGATCTCTGAAATATTCAGCCAAAGTAATCCCAGTATAAATAGAAGCTTCTCTAGCAGCGACTGGCATATTGGAAGTATTAGCCACCAATGCAGTTCTCTTCATAATAGGTTCTTTTCTTCCACTGATTTCAGTATATAATTCAGGGAAATCCATCAACACTTCAGCCATTTCATTACCACGTTCACCACATCCAACATAAACAATGACATCCGAGTTAGAGAATTTAGATAAGGATTGAGAAATGACAGTTTTACCACATCCAAAAGCACCAGGAATACAAGTAGTACCCCCTTGAACACAAGGAAATAAAGCATCCAACACTCTTTGACCAGTTAATAAAGGATGGTCAGCAGTTAATTTTTCAGCCACTGGTCTTGGAACTCTAACAGGCCAAGTGTGCATCATGGAATAAGAATGTTTCTTTCCATCGAATTCCACTTCCAAAAGTGGTTCTTCAACATTATAAGACCCAGCTTCAGCAATAGAAGTAATGGTACCTTTAGCTCTTGGAGGAACCAAAATTGGGTGATTATCTAATAAAGAATTTTCAAACACAGATCCAAAGGAATCCCCACCAGTCACATGATCCCCGACTTTTAAATTACCTGGAGTGAAATCATATTTGACGGTTCTAGATAAAGCTGGAGTGTCAATACCTCTTGGAATATAAATCGATTGAGATTCTTCCTTAATGGCTTTTAAAGGTCTTTGAATCCCATCATAAATGGTTTCCATCAACCCAGGACCTAATTCAACCGATAATGGTTTCCCAGTTCTAATAACTGGATCACCAACGGTAACACCAGCAGTTTCTTCATAAACTTGAATGGTGGCTTTATCACCGTTAATACGAATGACTTCCCCCACCAAACTGTCATGACCAACCTTGACCAATTCGTACATGGCACAACCAATCATGTTTTCAGCCACCACCACAGGCCCAGACACAGAGAAGATTTGTCCGTATTGGGACTCTTTTACATCATCTAACGAGAGACGTTTAACCTCTTTACGAGCGTTTTCCATAGCACCAGCCTAGAGGGTTAGTATTTGGGATAGGACGAGGGGACAGACGAGGCGGGATAGGACAAGGGGCGGGGACAAGGACAACTGGTATAAGGACTAGGGCGAGTGGTAAGGATACGAGCCAGCTGGCGGGAAATGAGGCCACAAAGCCAGGTTCAATTCCACCAAATCCATCGCTCTTGTCGCTATTTAGGGCCAGAAACCATTCCAGCCACCGCCAGAAGTATATAAACCTCTAACATCCGTTAAGTACATACCATTTTGATGAAATGCTAATTCTATTGCCTAGTTATTAATCAAGGGGTTTCTTTGGACGAGAACAAATTTCAAAGAACGAGCGAGGGTCGTGGCGCGCCGAAAAGTACTAGATATGAGATCCTATTCAGATTAAGATACTAAAGCTACACTATAGCTATACAATATAGATTGGTTTAACGGTATAGATAAGATAATGTTTATTAGATGTTATTGGGTGTTATAATTTTGCTCCCAACTTCTTCGCCCTATCAAGAGCTATATCACACATGGCATTAAATGCTTCCTTTCTCTCTGCCACAATATCATTTCTATTTATTCTCTCAGTCATATTGTTCATAATAACTTCCCGGGACCGACCATTGACAAAAACGACATACCGTAAGCCGGGGAATGTCGTTTCATATTTGTCGTTCAATGCCACCAACTTTTCGGCTTCTTCTTTAGTTCCTTGTAGCGACTTTTGCTCACTGGAAGAATGGTCACTTAAGGCTCCAGTATTTGGCTTAGCAGGTCCTAACCTGGGATGGGCAGAGATTATTTCGGCGATTTCCGGTCTGATTTGTCCTTTTGCCTGCTCTGATTCATCTAAATACTTCAATAGTTCAACTCTAGATGTTTCTATAAGATCTTTATAAGAAGTATATTGCTGGCCATTGAATAATTTAGCAGTTAAAATGGCTGTTAAGGTGGGACATGGTTCGAATAAGTTGTCTAACACTTTGACTTTGTCTGAGTGGTTTAATTGTGGCACGTCTTTTATACCAGGAAGTGAAAATGGCATTGTTGCTTTGGATTTGATTGGGGATATTGGGTGTTTTATATGATCCAGTAGCTTATCGGGCATCGCCGACGCAGGAATGCTTATGTAAGAAATGCTTATATAAGCAGAATATTCAAAACTGTTCTCACTCTTACAACTACTACAACTACTACAAGTACTACACTTCTCCTACAAGTAACTGAATGCAATATAAATTTGTCTAATAAAGTACAGATTAAGTAAAGTGTTGGATTTCCCGCAATTTTTTGGCTTCTTTGGAAGTAGAAGAAGAAGAACCCTGTTGAGAAATCAAAGGATGTCTCCAGTATTTCACATAAGAAAATAACACTTCAGCCAATCTGGTAGTATCATTTATTCCCAAGTCTTTGAAAGTAAGAGCATTTGGGTCAATCACTTGGTTAATGACATGTCTTTGAATTTGATCAGAATTGGTCATTTGCCAATAAGCTAATTGTTTAACATCAGCTACAAGTTTAGCTATTGGTAAAGGTATTTGATAATCAGCAAATTTGTAAGAAAATGGCCCCACTTGGGAGAAATCTTGAGTTATCCCATGACACATTTCTCTGATTTGTCTGAAGGTTAATTTTTCAGGTCCATATAATTCAAAAGTTTTCCCCACCGTAGAATCATCATAACCGATTTTTTCTAATCCTCTGGCCACATCAAGAACGTGTACTGGGTAAACTTCTTTGGCGTTTCTATTTGGAGTCCACATTTTTAATTTAGGTCCTAAATAATTCAACAAATTATCTTCACGTCCATACATAGGACTTGGTCTGATAATAGTAGCATCAGGTAATTTATCTCTAACCAATTGTTCACCAATTCCTTTAGTAGCATAGTAAATGGATTTGGAATTTGGATTAGCATTATAAGAAGAAACATGAACAAATCTTGGATTTCCTGCTTCTTTAACCGCATCCACGATTCTTTCAGTAACTCCCACATTAACGTCAGCCATAGAAAAGTTTTTGGTGTCATAATCAGCACCCACACAGTTAAACACAATATCTGAATGAGCTACTGATTCTTGGATGGATTGAATGTTTCTTGGATCCCATTCCACAAAGTTAACTACTCCTAAATCCCCAGAAACTTTTAAAAATCTCTTCTTCATTTCATCTCTATAAGGAACCATGGTAATAGTCCCGTGCTTAGCCAATCTACTGGTTAAATAACGACCCAAAAACCCACTGGCACCAAAGACGGTAGCCACATATCCAGTTCTGGAAGAACGGCCTCCTGGACCGACTGCCACATTAACTTTCCCGGTTCTGGTGATATTAATGTCTTCAGCCAAAGCTGGGGTGGAGAAGTATCTGATGCTGGTACCGGACACTGGTTTCCGGGCAGAGGCCACGGTTAAACGTGGTGGTAAAGCGGATACTTTCAACATGGTATTATAGTGAAGTTTTGATTGATGAGAAATGTTCAATTCTGGTTGGTTAAAATTGAGATGGTAGAGACACGAAAAAAAAAAGATTATAAGGTCAGATCTTAGTGCACTAGTATTAGAACTAGAACTAGTGCTAGTAGTAGTGCTAGTACACTACCACTGGTCTACAACAATCACAAACAGTATACATAAACAAACTAACAAAACGAGTCGTCATTACACCACATAGTGGCCATTAAGTTACAAATCATCGATAGCTAAACAAACAAATTCTTTTCGTCATAATCATAAGAAATAATCTGGAGTCTTTCTTGTAACCGTAGGTTCCCCAGGTCTTACCGAAGGATCATACTGTAAGAATTGTCTATTATGCATTTCATCCACTTCCATTATGGCGGCTTGGTTCCCACATCTATAACAATAATTAGGAGCCGAGAATATCGTCACCACTGATTCTTGATGGGACCAAGAATATCCTTCCATAACCAATTGATGGGCTCTAGCAATTAAACTTAAATCATTTGTATGATTGAATTGTTCCAGAATATCTTGACCAAAAGTGAAACCAGCACCTCTTGGAGAAATCCCCCATCCACCTCTATCATCAGGATCTGACCATAATAAATCACACATAGGTCCTTCATGAGGAACTTCTTGGATTCTATTTAATTCTCTTACTTGATCAATGGTTTCAATCATTGGGGATAATCCTCCATGAAGACAGAAAATCCGATTATCTACCAAGGCAGTAATTGGGAAATAATCAAATAAATCAGTAAATAATTTCCAAACAGTAGCACTTCCATATTTTCTTAAACATTCATCATAAAATCCATATACTTGAGTGATTTGTCTTGATTCATGATTCCCTCTTAAAATCGTGATTCTATTTGGATATCTAACCTTCATACATACCAAAAATGACACGGTTTCCACGGAGTAATATCCTCTATCCACATAATCTCCCATGAATAAATAATTAGTATCAGGACATGGCCCCCCAATTTTAAATAATTCCATTAAATCGTGGAATTGCCCATGTACATCTCCACAAATAGTTACCGGTACTTGAACTGGTTGAACATTTTCTTCAAATTGTAACACATCAATAGCCATATCACATAATTTTTTCACATCTTGCTCTGCTAACGGTTCACAATTTGATAATTTGGTGATCCATTGGTCTAATTGACCAATAGCTGGAGCAGACAAATCTTGAGGTTTGGACTTAAGACCAGTTTTCAGTTGGTAACCTTGTTGATGGTCTTCACTGACATCCTCCATTGGCACATCTGTATCTAAATCCATGATAACTTAGGTATATGCCGATGCTGATAAATGAATAAATGAGAAAAAAAGAATTAACTATGCAAAAACGTTAAATTCGTTGCAACAGGGAATTTGACCAATTTAGTATGGAAAACGAAACCCAAAATTTATACAACCAAACAAACTGTAACCAACAAAATCCACTGTAGTACAATGATAGGTTCTACTATTGGATGAATTGCCCTTGACTATCAGTTTAGACTAAGGAGATTGCTGTTTGACGAATGGCGACTGATTTCGGGGAGGAAAACAAGTGCGAAAATTCTTCAACAACTAGTACGCACACGACCGGTGGAATTCTGACCCTACGTCAGATATGACTTAGATCTCCTTTGTTCTAAGATCTATGGCTAGATTATGGTTAGAGGGGTCGGGGATAAGAAGGTGGGATATATGTGGCTAGAGAATTGATTATTGGTCAATTGAGAGGAGAGTGGTGTTTGTGGTGTTTGTGGTGTTTGTGGTGTTTGGTGGTGTTTTAGGTGGTGTGAGATTTAAATGTGTGTGAGCCTTAACTATGGTGAAATTACATTGGTGAGAATTACTATGAGCCTTAACTATGGTGAGAATTAACTGGGGTAATTTATGTTATGCCATGTTATATTGTCCCTCTATCTGTTGATAATCAATTCTATGGTTTCTTGTCTCTTTTATCTAGTCTCTTGTCTCTTTTCTCTAGTCCCAAGTCCCTAGTCCAGTCCCTAGCGGGTTGGTCTCTGGGGAGCATACAATTTCTGTGAATTTTGCAACATGCGGAATTTGCTACTACACCATTGGCTACAAAAATCACCAAGACCATCTTAGACACACTTTGCTAATTACTTGCTTGAGACAATAGTTTCCAGAAACGGTAACATTGACCAACGGTCGAACCCATGTGCTACAATTGCCCAGACTATATTGTTATCGTATTTCACTAGTTTGAATCTAAAAGGAGAGATGTAATAGTCGTAAGCGCTTGCCAACGTTTCGCTTAACATTCTTTAGTCACTTATACTCAAAGTTAGCTCCAACGTGGGTGTCTTTATAACGGAGTGTGGGTGAATGAATATATGGAGGACAGACCTTGGTGGTTGCAAACCGCACTCTGGCTTTACTATATAAGCTTCAGTTCACCTCTCTACTGACCATTTCTTATACCAAGTATCATATACATGGTACATAAGATCCTAGCAGTCTCAGCACCTATATCTTCATCAAAGTCTTGAAAAATCAGAGCAAAACTGCAAAAATAACTCTGTCGTATCGGGATCCCATAACCAGTACTAAGAAAAGATCAAGAAAATCGCAGCGGCAGAATGGCTGCAATTTGCACCTTGAATTTCTTGGTACCTGAAGCGGCACAACTTTGGATTCTATTACAATTAGGAGAGGATAGGGTTAGTATTAGAACATGTGGGCCATGATGCCTTGGAGTATATAAGGAGCCTCAATTCCTAACCATCTTTCTACTGCTCAATAATTCAAACTCCAAAGATCCCAGATCCCAATGATCAGTTCAAGAATCCTCGTTTTAATTGCCTTATTTTTAGCCAACGTCGTAGTGGCTGCTCCAGCTGCTCCATACTACGACCCACTCCACAAAAAGAACATCATCATGGTGATTCCAGATGGGTTCGGTCAAACTGGTATGACTTTGGCCAGACAAGCTAAGCAACAAGAATTGAATGCCACCAATGACGATGAGTTTGTGTTACATATGGATGCCGATGTGGTTGGGACCGTTAGAACCAAATCCTTATCGTCCTTGATCACCGACTCCGCTGCTGCTGGGACCGCTTTGTCTTCTGGGTATAAAACCATCAATGGATACATTGGAATGGATGAGGATAAGAAGTTCAGAGGAACCATTTTAGAAGCATTGAAACTTCAAGGGTATAAGACTGGGCTTGTGGTCACTTCCACCATGACTCACGCTACCCCTGGTGCTTACGCTGGACATGTGGAAGACCGTGACTTCCAAGATATCATTGCTGAACAAATGATTGCTTATGGAGACTTCAATCCTTTTGGAACTGTGGTTGATTACATGTCTGGAGGAGGTAAGTGTTATTGGACCCCACAAAACGCTACTGATTCTTGTAGAGAAGACGACAAGGATTTAATTAAGGATGCCAAAGAAAAAGGGTTCAATTACTTTGAAACCAGAGAAGAATTCGATAACTATTATAACAATGGTGGTTTAACTTTACCAGCTTTGAGTTTCTGGGCCAATGATGGTCACATTGATTATGAAATCGATAGAAACTCCACCACCACTCCAAGTTTGGCTGAACAATCCAAATTAGCAGTTGATACTTTAAGTAACGCTACCAAGGATTCTGATCAAGGGTTCTTCCTTATGGTGGAAGGATCTAGAATTGATCATGCTGGACACGATAATGATCCTGCTACTTATTATAGAGAAATCATTGCCCTTGATGACGCCTATGCCGTTCTTAAGAACTTTGCTCAAGAATCTCCTGTTGATACCATTGTGGTTGTGGCTGCTGACCACGAAACTGGTGGAGTTTCCTTAGGGTACGATGACCAACCAAGTTGGTACCCAGAAATGTTACTTAACGTCAGCAGTTCTTTTGAAGTTTTTGCTGATGCCGTCACTGAAATGAACTCTACTGATGCTGACAATAGTACCATTTCCAAATTTGCCAATGAATGGATCACTGAACACTTGAAGATTGACAATTCTACTGAAGAACAACTTAGTGCTATTGTTGAAGCTGTTAGAGGGGATAAAAACATCAAACATACTTTAACCCCAATCATTTCTGAAAGAGCTGCCATTGGTTGGACTACTGGAGGTCACACCAACACTGATATTACCAGTGTCGCCTATGCCAATTCTCCACTTTTAAATGATTATATTAATAGAGGCGAACAAGGATCTGGTCTTAAAGGGTCTCATGATAATACCAATTTGAATGCATTTTTGGCTGAAATCTCGGGGGCTGATTTAGATGCTGCTACTGAAAAATTGGCTGAATTCCAAAAGTAATGGTTCCATTAATTTTCAATTCTATTTTATTTTGTTTCAATCGTCCCGAGTTTTTATTTTCGATCGGCCTAAAGATTTACAACCGTTAACCGTGCATCAAATATGCATGTAATTATGTATCCTAATTAGGGTTATGTTAGCTAAAAATATACAGTTGTTTTATTTTGTGCGTAACCTGCAAAATCCCACACCCTCAAAACCGGCCCATGTGGTAGCACCAACTACAACATAGCTCCACGTTTTGATGCCGTTCGAGAAAAGGGGTAACATAGTTTTAAGCTTCAAAAGACAATCAGCTTTGAGACATGGGCCTTTTGGGTTAAGGAATCGGGGCTTAAGGTGGCTGAAATCGAGTAGAGATCAAGGGTTTTTGGAACCCTAGTGGTACTGAGATCTTATTCAGGTACAACTTCTGAAACTAAATTCCAATGAATTTGCACCCATTGAGCCAACTCCCCGATGCCAAACACTTCCTTGACAACCTACACCTGATTAACGACTAACTGACACCGCTTGCCAAGAATTGTGCCAGAGCTTATTGTTTGACAAGACGGTATGGGTTTATTAGCCTAAAACGGTAGAGACACTCCCAGTTTTTTGCTGCAAAAAAAAAGCTCCCAGTATACGCTTAGTACAGAAGCAAATAAAAGGAGGAATGAGCTACAACAGCAAGCCGAAAGAGGGAATGGCAATACCTTAATTCGTTCGAGGTGAAATATTTTCGGGTGTTTCTTTTTGATGATTCCATGTGGTCTAATACAGAGTTTGTAATACCTTCTAATAGAGTGGGTCGACCGAGATCCATAGGTATTGTCTGCGTGGTCAATGGCTCTGATTTACGAGATGTCACAAAACATAAAACTATAAAAAGGCATGATCTCCTTCGTTATATGATTTTTCTTCAACTCCAAATATCTAGAACAATATCCTAGAAAGATGATCTTCAATCAAAGTATCTTTTTATTACTTGCCTTAGCTTTAGTCAAGCTTGTGGTTGCTGCTCCAGCCCCTTCTTACCATGACCCACTTCACAAAAAGAACGTGATCATGGTCATCCCTGATGGGTTTGGACCTTCTGGGTTAACTTTGGCTAGAACTGCCAAACAAGTCGAAAACAATTTGGATCCTATTGAATCTGTGTTGAACTTAGACAAATACATTTGGGGAAATGTTAGAACCAGATCTGCTTCTTCTTTGATCACTGATTCTGCTGCTGCTGGGACCGCTTACTCCACTGGATTCAAAACCTATAACGGGGCCATTGGGATGGATGAAAACAAGATTCCAAAAGGAACTTTGATGGAAGGATTGAAACTTCAAGGGTACAAAACCGGATTGGTGGTCAAATCCACCTTAACTGATGCCACTCCTTCTGTGTGGGCTGCTCATGTTGATGACAGAGACAAACAAGATGAAATTGCTGAACAAATGATTGGGGAAGGAATGGAAAAACCATTTGGTCAAATCGTCGATTACATGTCAGGAGGAGGAAAGTGTTGGTGGGTCCCTCAAGGTCAAGAAGATTCTTGTAGAAAAGATGATAAAGATATGATTGCCGTTGCTAAAGAAAAAGGGTTCAATTACTTTGAAACCAAAGAAGAATTCGATGACTACTTAGCCAATGGGTTAAGTTTACCAGCTTTAAGTTTCTGGGGTAATGAAGATGTGGATTACGCTATTGATAGAAATGCTTCTACCACTCCTACTTTAGGAGAACAAGCCGAATTAGCTTTGAACACTTTAAGTAATGCCACCAAGGATTCCGACCAAGGGTTCTTCCTTATGTTAGAAGGGTCATTAATTGACCACGCCGGCCATGCCAATGACCCTGCTACTCATTACAGAGAAACCATTGAATTCGATGAAGCTTTTGGTGTAATTCAAAAATTCGCTGAAGATTCAGATGTTGATACCATTGTGGTTGTAGCTGCTGACCACGAAACCGGTGGGCTTGCCTTGGGATGGCACGATCATCCTACTTGGAACCCAGAAGTTCTTTTCAATGTGACTCACTCTTTACAATGGTTTTCTGATGAAGTAACCAAATTAAATGCTACTGATGCTGATAACAGTACTATCACCAAATTTGCCAATGATTGGATCACGGAAAACTTAAAGATCGATAACTCTACTGAAGAACAACTTGGAGTGGTTTTAGAAGCCATTAGAGCTGATGATAATATCATGCACGCTGTCAGTCCTATTATCTCTGAAAGAGCTGTCATTGGCTGGACTTCTGGAGGACACACTGATGTGGATATTCTTTCTTTTGCTTACTCCAACTCCGAGTACTTGACTAATTATATGTTGAGAAGAGAACAAGGATCTGGGCTTAAGGGATCTCAAGATAATACCAACATCAATGCTTTCTTGGCTGAAATTACCGGGGTTGATTTGGAAGAAGTCACCAAAAAGTTGGCTGCCTAGTTCAGTTCATCTAGTGCTGGAGCACTATCGTTTTTCGTAGAACATCGTTTTCGTATAGATAATACACTGTTACTTTTACATTGTTACTTCTACACTAGATTTTAGCCTCTTTGCAGCCATTACCCTGAAGATGGTCCATTCCACTGAAGACCATTCACCTGAAGATTGGTCCATTGACACCGAGGACTTGTCACCAAAGCAAGCCATTTCTAAGCAATATCACCAACATTCTAACATCTCTTGTCCCTTAGAAATGAGTTAGGGAAGATATCAAATTCCAGAACAAATTACAGGTTAGCGAAAGATGCCCCTACGATCGGTTACGACCGCCGAGTGGCTCTCCTGAACCGGGATTCTAAAGCGTCACAAGACCCTTGAACTATGTTGTTGGGAAACACGTGTGATACCCCAGAATTGGGATGGAATCTCACTAGATAGGTAATCCGGATATGTCAGGGGCTGACGCAATACTATGCATGGATCCACATTGCATAGTTTAAGCCCCTATCTAAGCCAACAATAGTCTACAAGTACAATAATCTACGATAATCTACGATGAGCTACAATCAACATAAGCCTCTAAGCATATACAAATTGATACCACACTATCCATTATTGTATCAATTCTATCAACCCTAGAGCCTCTGGCCCAAAGCCTCTGGGATCTACCTATCTGTCAATCATCTGTCAGGCAAATCCCATCCAACCTGCCGCCAAGATATTGACCACACGTTGAGGATCTTACAAACCAGGATCTCAAACCAGACTCAAAACCTTTCTAATCGGGATTGCGACCAACGGCATTTTTTGCAGTAATTGAATCCTCATAATTAGGTTCCAAACAATGTTACTCGAGTAAAGCAATAGAACATGTGGTAAAATACGGTTAATGAACAATACGTTGTTAGGAACACAAAACCATCGATTAATGCACTATCATTGACTAAATATGCTATCGTAAACACTGAAAAGTATATAAACCCCCCAAATCTCCAATAAACCTAACCAAATACCACACTCAACAATATGGTTTTCAACAAGAATATCTTGACTCTTATCGCTTTGTCTTTCTTCAACTTGATTTTGGCCGCTCCAGTAGCTGAAGGAAAGAAAAATGTCATTATTATGGTTCCAGATGGGTTTGGGCCTTCTGGGTTAAACTTAGCCAGAACTTACAAGCAACAAAAGTTTGGGTTAGATATCAATGAAAGATTACATTTGGATCCTCAATTGATTGGAACCTTAAGAACCAGATCCAATTCTTCTTTGATCACTGATTCTGCTGCTTCTGGGTCTGCTTACGCTACTGGGTTCAAGACTTTCAACGGTGCCATCTCCGTAGGGCCAAATGGAGCTCCCAGAGGAACTCTTATGGAAGCTTTAAAAGCTCAAGGGTACAAAACTGGACTTGTGGTCAAATCCACCTTAACTGATGCTACTCCTGCTGTGTTTGCTTCTCATATTGAAGACAGAGACTACGAAGACAAAATCGCTGAGCAATTGGTAGGATTAGGTAAATTGGGGCATGTGGTGGATTACATGTCCGGAGGAGGTAAATGTTGGTTTATTCCTCAAGACCAAAAGGGTTCTTGTAGAGAAGACGATGTTGATTTGATCTCCCAGGCCAAAGATATGGGATACCAATACTTTGAAACCAGAGAACAATTTGATGAATACGCTAAAAATGGTTTGTCTTTGCCAGCTTTAAGTTTCTGGGATAACAAAGAAATTCCCTATGATTTGGACAGAGATTCTTCTGTGACTCCAAGTTTGGCCGAACAAGCCAAGTTAGCTTTGAATACCTTAGAAGAAGCATCCAAAGACTCCGATAAAGGGTTTATTGTGATGATAGAAGGGTCCCAAATCGATGAGTGTGCCCATGGGTCAGACGCTGCTTGTCTTGCGCAAGAAGCCATTGAGTTTGACGATGCTTTCAAAGCTGTAAAAGACTTTATTGACCAATCAGCCACCGAATCGGTTGTGGTGGTAGCTGCTGACCACGACACCGGTGGGTTGGGCTTAGGCTGGAACGATCTTGATACCTGGAAACCAGAAGTGTTATTAAACGTCAAAAAGACTTCTTTTATTTTTGAAAAAATGATTACTGACAAGTTTGAAGAAACTCAGAACAACGCTACGTTGGTGCCTGAAATCAAGAACTGGATTGTGAACAACTTGAACATCAATGATGCCACGGAAGAAGAGGTTCAAAAGGTGTTGGATGCCGTCTGGGAAGACGAGAATATCGCCAATAAGTTGTCTGAGATTGTGAATGCCCGGGCCCAGATCAGTTTCCTGACTTATGGCCATACCAGTGTTGATATTAACTGTCATTTCTATACCAACAGTGAAGAAATGAGTAAGGTGTTTAACTCTGTGGAAGTTCTGAAGGGATTGAAGGGGAATCACGATAACACTGAATTGAATGATGTTTTGGCTGCTATCACCAATGCTGATTTAGAGGCTATTACCAAAAAGTTGAACGAGTAATTGTTTAGATTTGTAGAGTCAATGAATAGTGTATATTCGTATACATTTATATTAGGCCAGAAATGGTCTTAACTGGGTCTGTTCAGGGGGCTAGCACAGAGCTAGCACATACTAGCACAGAGCTAGTACCAGATTTAGGGCCAGCACAGGCTAGCACTAGAGCTGACTCTCTAGTGCTAGGCTACCTCTTCAACGCAGCAAACCGTGCCTTCAACGCATCCAATTCACTAACCTCTGTCTTCTTAGGCTCAACCCCCTCAGCCACAGCCTCCTTATTCTTAACCCCCTCACCACTCCCTGGTTCATCATCATCCTCGTCCCCCTCTTCATCAAGAATCTCCTTCTCATCAGGCAATAAATCAGCCAAACCAGAATAAGGAGCCTGATACGCCTTTGCAATCTCACACAAATACAAATTCACCAACTCCGCCGCCGGTGGGGGAACCTTACACCGTTTCACAATCTTCTCTGGCACCACGCCATCCTCGTTATCAATGGCTTTCTTACCAAATTCCGGCCCAAACTTGATAATAAATAACTCCCTAATTTGAGCCATCTCTTTTAATTCCGTATGAGGAGCAGAATACACCAAAGAACACACCGATTCCAATAAACTTTCGTCACAAGTCGCCTGGTCTGTCACCATAGTGATCCGTGCCAATACCAATTCACAGTATAACTCCAACATCTCCAACAATTCAATATAAATGTCGTCTCTGATGATATTCTCGACTCGAATCTTAGCACTAGATTCCTTGCCTTGGGACAACAAATCGGCCAATTGGCGTCTTTGTTGCTTGGTGAGGGCGCTTTTCTTCTCCTGAATGAACTGGAGTTTGCTGATGGCCATTTTGAGGGATGTTTTCAACCTGCTAGGGTTGAGGGGAGGAGGAGGCATCTTATCTACTAGTGCTATCTTCGTGCGATTTCATTTCATTCATAGTTAATATCACCCAAGCTTATGTAAGCATACTTAACACGATTACGTAAGCACGGAGTTGGGGGATTTGAATTCAATTAGTTAGGTATTGGAGACAATTAGTTAGGTAGTTGGAGTCTATGTTACTGCGTAACATAGACTTACACGTTCATTACATATATTACTATACATTAGTCGTCACGGCTGGCCATTATCCAACACTACGGTATGGTTATGTGGAGGAGTCCCCTTCACCAACACGTCATCTTCATCTTCTTCAAAGTTCACCCCTGCGTGCATGTTCTTATCACTCTTAACAATATGGTTTAGAGTACAACACTTGATCTCCTTGACCCAATCATCGTTCAAGATATCATCAAGAGTCGCTCTTTTATAAGGGTCTATTTGTAACATCTTGGAGATTATAGGTCTGGAGGCATGGGGAAGTAATCTCATCAACCGATACGGTCCTTTGATTTGTTTGTGACTCTTCTTCTTCCCCACTTCTTCATCATCGGATTCGCTGACTTCGTGTTTGGCGGATTTGACTTCTTGGAATTTTTGTTTCATTTCGTGTTTTTGGATTTCGAATTCTTCGAGTTTGGCTTCGATGGTTTTGAGTTCAGCCATGATTTGTTGAGTTTGGGGTTCGGTAAGAATGTCGTCATTGGGTTTGTCCCCTTTAGCCTCCAGGTCACCTTTATCCTCCAGGTCACCTTTTGGCTTAGGTCCATCTTCCATGTCATCGGGATGCCCTTCAGCCCCTGTTTCATTTACATTCTCATTGGTCTGGCTTGGTTCATTGGTCTGACTTGGTTCATTGGTTGGCTCATCAGTTTCCATTTTATCTTCCAGTTTCTTCTTCTTATTCAGCCGTACAATCATATTCTTTAACTTCCTTTGGTGCAACAACAATTGATGACACTCATTACTAATATTATAATCATGCCAATTATCATCTTCCATAGAATACAATTTGAAACTATTATCCTTTTCAGGACTAGGAATCTTCCAAGGAAACCTCTTCAATGTCATACAACAATATATAATGGCAATGGACCATAAATCTACCGGTTGAGGATTATAAGAATTTGAATTTCTCAACACTTCTGGGGCCAAATATGGATCACTTCCTACCACTCCATGGCATGGATGTATGGAATCCTTGGAATTACCATATTGATCATATGGATACTTAAAGATCACGGCACTGCCAAAATCAATAATTTTCAAAATCCCATCCATAGTTAACACACAATTATCTAGTTTCAAATCCCGATGGGCCAACCCTAAACTATGCAAATAACTTACTCCTTCAATGATTTGCTTCAAGCAACAATTGATTTCTTGTCGAGACATTTCTCCACTCATCACCACGGCAAAGAAATCAATGGGAGCGTATTCCATAATCTCATAATACCGGTTATTTTCATGGATTATATCAATGGTTTTAATAATATTGGGGTGTTTAAGTGTAGACCCAATACAATATTCGGCCGTACACTTTCTAGTGTAATCTTTTAAACTCTCGGTGTTTCTCCGAGGCCGGAACTCTTTGACCGCAAATGTCTTGGAGTCGGTAGGTCTTACAATTAATTTGACCGACCCACCGGCTCCGCTACCCAATTCTTTGCCGAGTTTCCCGTACCGTTGCACCAACACCGAATCATCATCGGTGAAGGGAGGTTTATGGTTTGGGCCCATGTTATTTAGCGACGCGTGGTGCAACAATTGGGTCGAGGTTTGGTTAATTAAAGCGGCCAAGGACGTAGAGGAATGTTCTCTACTATGCTGGGTACTATTGGGCCCAGAGCCTGGGTTTAACATCGATTGGTGCTGGACCTGGGCTTGGGCCTGGCCCGTGGTGGCCATGGGTGGGGGTGAATGCAATTTATTGTCGTAGTCACCTTTGCGGGACACAGTATTTTTTTTCATGGGCTTAAAGAATTTCTTTAGCTCCACCATGGAGTTTGATTTGAATGTGTGGTCGGCATTGGGGGAGTTAGGGGAGGTATGGACTGGGGAGGTTCCGGTGGAATGGACGGGGGCGGGGGAATGTACTGGAGCTGGGCCCAGGGGAGCTTGGACCAGGGCAGGAGTTGGGCCTTGTCCCTGTGCCTGGTCAGGATGGCTTACCACCGGAGACGTTAACGAATCCATCGAATCATGCTTCCCAATATGAAACCCCAAAAACTTCTTGCTCTGCGTTGATTGGTTGGAATTTGAAGGCGTCAACTCGTCATCATGTGACTTGTTGAAGTGGAACAACTTCATTTTATGTCTATCAGGCATAGTGAAATAATATGGTTCTTCTGGAGTTTAGAACTGGAGACCCTTAAATGTTATGCTGACCAATAGATCCAACTACCTAAAGGACTAACACCTAGTGAACTAGACTGCTACTAGGGACAATGGGACACGCTACACGGCAATCTGGCGGGCGGTGGAGGTCGAGGGATGGGCTAACAATTCACTAAGAAGATATTTAGCTCACTTCCTGGTCATTTGAGGGTGTTTCGCATTGAAAATTTTTAGACGCAATCTAATTTGACAGGCGTCACGTGACCGGCCAGGCCGCTAGGCTGGCACCAGTTTACCAGGCTATACTGGCACCACACACCACTAGCACAGCACCATTGTAGAGTATACTGGCAGTATGACCAAGTTATATTACTATACTTACTCACTTACTATCATTAGCTGCTTAGTGTATCTTAACTATGGATCTCACTAAGCTTAACTATGAGCCTCACTAAAACCTTAACTATGGAGCTTAACTATGAGCCTCAACCTTAACTATGTGAGCATAACAAAATAGCTTCCTTATCATTGTATATACATTCATTATATAACGTCTACACCAATAGTAGACTAGAGACTAGTCTAGTAGTACTATCTAGTAGTACACTCTAGTACACTCTAGAGTGTCTGGTGGTGACCCCGCTCACTCGTCCTTAATAGATGTCCCCCGAATATGCTTCTCTCTCTCAGAAACATAATTCACATTCTTCTTATGTCTATTATCATTACCCTCTCTTCTCTTTATAGAATTCACCTCTATAGCCTTAATCTCCTTAGCCTTCTTAACCGCCTTCGGTACATGTCTATGTCTAGCAATTCTCTTAATCTCTGGCATATGCTTATATCTTTCCTTTAAGGTATTATCATATTCCAATTTAGCTCTTTCTCTTGACGACTTAATCTTAGCTCTATCATTAGCCACAGCTCTCCATAATCGAATATTAAAATCATCACTTCCACTCAAAAGGTATTTGGAATCAGTAGAATATTTCACCACATGAACTCTTTGCATTCTTTTCGTATGATAAATGTCTCTAGAATGTCCTGATCTGGTTTTAAATATTCTTAATGTTTTGTCATAACTCCCCGTAACTAACTCTTCCCCAGTAGGTGAGAAATCTATATCCATTATCGCCGAAACATGATCCTTATATACATTTAAAGATCTTTTCAAATTCCTCATATCCCAGTAATACCCATTATGATCATCTCCTCCAGATGCAAAATTAAATGCTTCCATAGGGTTCCAACTGATAGCATTAGTCCGCAAATTGGTAACCACTTTTTGTATAGGAGAATTGGTTCTTATATCATACAAAACAATCGAGTTATCACTGCCAGCAGAGGCTATAATATTAGTTTCTGTCTTATTAAACTTCACAGTATTCACATTATCGGCTCCCCACGACAAATCAGACACATATTTCGACCTGTTCATATCCCATAGTTGAATCGACAACCCACCGGTGACAAAAGTCGGGTCGTTTTGGTGATGATCCAACCCTTTGAAAGCATGTTCTCCTAAATACGTCTTTACCAACCCAGAGTCATGAGTTTCATACACTTGATCGTCTTTTATAGCCAGATTAAAGTCATGTGATTTGACGGACCAGAGCTTAATGGTTTTGTCGTCTCCACAAGATAACATATGGTGGGTGTTAGGGGTGACTACCAAACCACTAACCATTCCATAATGAGCTTTAAAGCTAATAATCTCATCTCTTGAAGTCAAATCCCAGTACTTAATGACCCCATCTCCCGACCCAGTGGCGATTTGGTTAAGACTATCGAAGTTTCTGGCAATGGAATAAACTCCGTCCCGGTGCCCATCGCCTAACTGGCCAATGAACGGTTGGGCAAACATTCTTTCTAATTTTGTAGCATTCAAAGCACTGGTATACTCTCTGGCCCGTTCAAACGGATGGAGGGCGGGGTTTAAGTTCCGGGGCAACGACGATTCTTGCGTGTTCCTTACGGGCACATAGTCATCTGCTGACCTGCTAATTGTCTTGATCTTCATCCTTTAGACGAGTGGAGTAGTATGGAGTAGTATAAAATTTTATCGCGATGAGCTAAAATAGTATACCTCAGAACTACGCACTATCTACACAAACTACACTACACACTATACTAGAGACTAGTGTCTAGTATTGTGTCTAGTATTGTGTCTAGTAAAGTACTAGCAGAGCACTAGAGTCTACTACTCTAAATTACACCAAACAAGTTTGGTGTAATTAATTTGATGTTCTATCTATTCTCTACACACCGTCCAGCGAGCCAGCTCGCTACAACATCACATCCAACACCAACCCCACATCATCCACATTCGATTTGGATAAATCATGTAAAAACGGTAACAAATCCAACAATTCATTATCATGAGTATCACTAAACCATGATGAAATCGGTACCGAATGTTGAGGATGGAATATATATGATGCTGGGGAGTTGTCAATAATTATCGACTCATTTAAAGGTCGTCCTATTTGTGACAAGTTTTTAATAAAGTTCCCTTCATAGTTATAACATGAATCTCTGAATAATCTATGATGAACTGACTTATGAATATCCAATTTATCTAATAATGGATCCCCATATTTCAGAACTGAAGCGGTAAATACTACCACTTCATACCATTCACCAACTTTTTTCAAAAATTCATCAACTCCAGGTCTTTTGATCACATACACGTGATGCACTTGATTATCAATTTCCACCGGTATTACAAAATCAGCTGTTCGTAAATATTTAAATGAGGAATGAACTAACGTCTCATCTAAATCTAATATCAAACATTTCTTCTTCCCGTATTTAGCTTCTTTTTTCCCTAATAACCACCCAGTTTCAGGGTTTTGATATTGCCCTTCTTGAAACTTGGCTAAATCCATCAATGATTCTTCATCGAAATCTTGTAAATCCAAATCCACGGTATCTTCATGAGGTCCTGCTTGAGCAATAACCACATTATCATTAGCATCAGTCACCAGACCTTCATTATTTGGCACCGCCAGGCCATTGGCAGCCACAGGGTCAGAATTACTACTGCTGCTATTATAACTGGTATCATGCTCATTTACTTGAGTCCCTCGATCGTGGTCTTTGGAGGACCCTTCATTAGAATCACTATGGTTATTCTCTCCAGCGTTTCCTCCACCCACATGACGATTGCTATGCATGGTGGTAGGCGTTGGCTCTTCATTGGTATTAGCAATAGTATCAGTTTCATTAATAGAATTATCATCATAATCCAATTTCTCCCGTCTTTCCTTCTTCTTCTTACCAGGGTTATCAAGCAACATCTCATCATTGGCCTTTATCTCGCGGGTTCCCGGCTCTCTCCGGGGGTTCTGGTACTTGGCTTCATCGCCGTCGTCCCGAGTATCGGTGGAACAACAAAAAAGTGATGATAACATCTTAAAGGAAGGAATTAATAGTACAAACGGCAAAAAACGGGTTTAACAAGGTTTAACTAGAACACTTGAGTCTAGGGGTTGGTTCAGCCTCTAATCAGTATGGGTCCACTACTAAGCAGACACTCTTCGATATAGGGGGGATCTGTAGTTCTTTCCCACAATTACAATGGGGTTTAAGGGTTTTCTTAGTTAATTCTGGCTGTTTGTGGTGAGTGAAAATTTGCTGGCTTTGCGCGCATTGGAAGTGTCGGCCATTTGGCGAGCAGGAGAACCTTAACCAAGGGAGCAGCCACCTTAGATAGTAGGGAGAGACATTCGATAGGTTACTACAGGCCATGGAAGGCGAAATTGGACCTGGAAAAGGGATAGATGGGGTATATAGATCTGAAAATGATAGAGAAACCCTTAAAACCGGAGTTCCGGCGAACTCTGACGCTTTTTCGTGGTTGCGAAATATAATTCTGCTTCCTGCTGACATATTGTTGCAAATATTTGATCTTTTGGAGTCGGATTATATTAAAGAATTCTTTTTATACTGGCCTCCGACCAGAAGTCTCGTGGTGGACCGGTACTACAGCAAGGAACTCCACTGTATAGTCAGTCCGTTAGGGTTCCAACAACATGTGTGTGTGAATAAAGGTCCCTCGAATGCCATTTATGATTTATTTTACTATGGGGAAATCGATGATTTCTTTGCTAATAATCCAGATATTATCCCTAATAAGCTATTGTTTGTCACAGGGACTGATTTCTATTCCCTCTATGACTTGTTTCAAAAGTATCACCACCGGTTTCTTCAGTCTCAGAATATTGAGATTATTATGGAAGGGTGTAAGTATTCGCTTCCAGATCTCAAATTTGTATTGAGCACAGGTAACATTTCCAGGCTTCAATTGGCAAGGTTTAAATTCAAACAATTGAAACTGGTGCTTAATGAGTGCTTACCTAAGCTCACAAACTTAGCGGTGATTCAATTCTTGGGCCATGACGTGAATAATTGGGCGGATTATAGCTTTCCTCCTAATTTGAACAGCTTGGATTGTTCCTGGAATCGGTCTTCAATCGTGCTAGGAATGCCGTTCAATGAAAACCTCCAGGAATTGTATTTAAATGGGATAAACTTGAGTGATTCTTCATTACCACAGCTTTTACAAGAAATCCCTGCTTCATTAAAGATTCTCATGTTAACATATAATTCCATTACCGAATTCCCGTGTGGGTTGATTCCAAAAGGGTTGGAAAAGCTAGACATTCTGCATAATAAACTCATGTCGTTGGTATCAGACACTCCTGCCATTTTTGCTTCTGAGAAGTTAACTAGCATAAACTTAGGATTCAATTTATTGACAGATTCTTCTTTATCTCCCGTATCAAAGAAATCCTGGCCTCAGAGGTTGCACCAATTGAATCTCCTGCAGAACAAGATCCTGGACTTATACTATTTAAATAACTTACCTGATAGCTTAAAATCGCTAGATTTGTTTGCCAATGATATCCGCTTCAAAACTGAAAATAATGTCATTCTTCCGTTCAAGTTCCCTTATAGCTTGTCGTATCTCGTTCTAGACGATAATAGAAACTTGATAAGTGACTTCCAGGACTCAGACCAAACCAATAATCAAATTATCTTCCCGAACCATTTGAGAGAATTGAATTTGGGGAACTGTGGGCTTAAGACACTACGGTATTTTAAGTTTCCTATTTCCATGAGGGTATTGCATTTATCATATAACTATATAGAAGGGAACGGCGACTATGAGTATGAGGGGGGTGTTGAGATTATTAACATTGGCAGAAGAACTTTACATGGCTAGTGTAGGCTAGTGTAGGCTAGTGTAGGCTAGTGCTCACACAAGGAGAAATAGCGGTCAAAAGGGGGCACCAAGTCGTCATCAATGTCGATACCTCCCCCAACCTTAACATTTTCACTTTGAAGACCCGCTCGGTACCTTAAAACTTCATCTTGAACCGCCAAAGTTCGCTCATCCATCAATTGACATCGGATCTTATCCGCTTCCTCCAGAGATTTGGGCCAGTTTTCCGTCAAAGAAACAATGTCTCTTTTCAAATCTGGAGATAAAATACCACCCAAAGACTCAGAATCTTCCCACCATTGTTGCTGCTGAGGAGGAACATCTTTGGTAGTAATAACCAAATCATTATGAGGGTCCACCAAAAACAAACTCAAAAGTTTCTTATGGCCCAGTTTTGTCTTATCTTTCAACTTAAATCCATCGATATGGTGTTGGAAAATGTTGGGAAATACAAGCAACAGCCCTTCCCCGGTTTTTATAGATCCTATTCGTCTGTTCATTGGAACATCATTATTTAATCCGTAGAAATGGTCACAATAAAAGTCATCATCTTGCTCATAATAAGGCTCATCAAAAGTGCATCTGAATGAGATTTTCGAGTCGGTAACATTTTCACAGTCGTAGCAGTAGTGAATCGAGGCCACAATATCCTCATTTATGGTTCCATCAACGTGCCAGGATCCTCCTCGATAACTAGGATTCTCAGGAGTTAATTCTACATTTGATAACTTAACTATTACTTTCAAGGTTTCAAAGTTTTGTTTCAAGTTAAGGTGCTTTGTCTCCGGCTGTTTATACTCCAAAGTAACTGGACTGACATGGTGTGGCTTTTCTGCCATTAAAGAATCAAGTCTGGCAGCAAAATTAGCCTTTTTCAAATTCTCAAGGTTCTGCCAAAACTGGGTCATTTTCTCATTAAATTCTGCCAGGTAAGCATCTGACCCTCTCGAGACCTGGATCCTAATCAATTGGTCTGACTGGTACCGAGATAACATGAGCTCCAAAGCCGGTACCGAAGCGTTGAACACTCGCTCAATCAAGGTATAAAGCTGCGAATGGTTTGGGTGCAAATTATTAATATACGACTGAAGAGTATAAGCCCCAGTGGAATCCAAGCGGAACAAACTCGGAAGCCATTGGAACGACTTATAGTGGAAGTTCGGCGCCACTCCCGGCTTAAAAGTCATAATTTTCGGGTCATAAGCACTCATTTGTAATTTATTCTGTTTTAGTATAGGAGTTTTACCATATTGTAAGGGATACACCGAAGGATGAACCAAATCAACCACCTGACGGTCAGTGCCAGGTCGGTAGTCCAAGTGGCTGCCTAACAGTTCGTACAACCCCTTGGAAGCAGATTGTAACTGGAGTTTGGTGTCATTATCTACAGCCGATCCAGAAACCAATACCTTATCATCAAATTCAATGGTAAAGCCGTTATCTCCGATACCCTCACAAGCTTCCAAATTGGCATACCATTGCAACTCCCTGATTACATAATCAAACAATTCCTCAAATGGTAATAACTGACACTCAAACACCAGGCTCAGTTCCTGACGCCATTTGGCCACGACCTCCTTATCTTTGCGGTGCTGGGCCCAGCCAGGCTTCGACCTAAGGAATGCTGACATCTTAACTATAACCCATTCATCCACACAAAGAGCCATAGGGCCCATATCTGAATACGCTAGGTACCAGGGGTGAGGGAACACCGACATATTTGCTGAATGGCCTAGCGAGATCCTGTGGTATTATATAGAAAGCTGTGGGATTATTTTCTCGTATATAAACTCGCAAATACACCCAAAGGAGCCTGGAGCTATTTCAATTTCAGGCCAGTGCTAGTTCCATTTTGAAACTGGGCCAGGGCAGGTCCGCAATCTACTCCTAGGCCGAGCCCAGGCCGAGCCCAGGCCGATTCCTACGCCGCTAATCTTACGCCAATTCTAGGCACGGCAAACGATTTACTACTACAATAGAGTTAAGTTTAGGCGGCCTTACAAGGCCCCGCAAGTTTACGAGTTTCTCGTAAACCTTCATTTGATGTTACATTTGATCTTCACTCTAACTACTCTCTTACTAAGTACTCTCTTACTACTGACCTCTTACTAACTTGGATTTAGTGAGTGCTCAAATAGTGAGTACTACTTAGCCTTCGTGAACACTCGCACGCTTAGCTTTTGCCAGTCTTCCAGGTTAACTATCTCTCATTCTTAGATATTGCCTACTAACTACTAGCTAGACTGGTCCGGTGCTGGTATGTGCTGGTCTGGTGCCTTGTCTGGTGCCTCGTCCCTCTCTCCCTCTCTCCCTCGTGCGACATTCTCCGACATGTGGAGTGCGACACCCATCGCATCAATTTTTTTTCTTCTTTATCTAACATTAACCATGGCAAAGACTTCAAGAGGTAGAAGAGACCAGAAAAAAGAGAAAAAAGAAAAGAAGGAGGAGAACCAAGGAGTAGGGTTCATTATCGATGAACCAGCCCATGAACAAGCCCAAGAACAAGCCCCTGAGGTGGCAGAACCCATTAAACCTACCTTCTTTGGTCTTGTGGATTCTAATGAAATTGATTATTTCAAACAAGCTGAATCGACTCTTAATATAGATTCTTTTGAAGCCCCCGAGGAAAGAACTGGGTTTGTCAGTTCGGTGTTACAAGAATGTCGTGGAAAAGAATTAAAATTGGTTACCAATCAAATCTGTTCCAAGTTAATGGAAAGATTAGTGATGCTTGGGAAAGACAACCAAATCAAATATATTATGAAGCAATTCACAAACCATTTTGTGCAATTGGCAAGCCATAAATATTCCTCCCACGTACTCGAAACCTTATTGGTCAGAGTGGCAGCCTTGATTGAAAAGGAAATCGTTAATGATCCAGAAGCAGAAGAGGAAGAAGAGGAGGAAGAAGACGAAGAATTAAATCAAGCCGTGGATCATGTGACTACAGAACACTTATTTATTCAAATGTTAAACGAATTTAAACCTCATCTCAACATTATGGTTGACCACCAATACGCTTCCCACGTCTTAAGATTAGTGGTGTTGATTATTTCCGGTAAGGAATTACCTTCCACCACAGTATCAAATTCAACTTTAAGATCCAAGAAATCTAAAATCGCCAGAAAAATGATTGAAATTAAAGATAGTGATATTTTCAACAGAGCATTCCAAGTCCCTGGCAGTTTCAAAACCGAAATCAAAGAAGTGTGTCAAGCCATTACCAAAAATCAAACTCCTAATACCATGAGACAATTAGCCATCCACAAAATAGCGTCTCCTGTCATCCAACTTCTTATCCAAGTCGAAGGGATTGTTGACAAGGACAGAGCCATATGGCATTTGATTTTCTTAAAGGAAAACGAGGAAAAAGACCCTCAAGAAGAAGCATTTGTTGAGTACTTATTATCTGATTCGGTAGGGTCTCATTTCATGGAAAGTTTAATAAAGAACCAGGGAGTTAGAATGAAGTATATCGAGAGACTTTACAAGTTATATATGAAAGAGCGGGTGTTGAAGTTAGCCAAAAGATCTTCCACTGGAGTCTTTATCATTCAAGCATTATTATTCAAATTAAAACCTGGTGAAGTTCAATTTATGTTGGATCAGATTGTTCCAGAACTCACCAATTTGATATCTATTTCCGAAAACCAAAACTTGGAATTGAGTACTAAAGTTATTGATGCCTCAATCCAAAAGAAAAACTATAAACGGGACGAAATTATCAGCCAATTGTTCCAAAAGTTTGCTCCAAACTACAACCCTCAAGAGAACGAGTTCAACTCAGAAGACACCCAAGCCGAATTGTTTGAAAATGTCTTGAGATTATCTTCCTCTACATTAGGAAACACCAGAGACGACTGGCCTACTGCTGAAGAAAGAAGAAGATCGTTATTATTAGAGAAATTAATGGAATATGACTATTCGTTTGTGGTTTGTGTGTGGAATAACTTTTTGGTGATGCCTCAAGAGAGATTCTTTCAAATGTGTAAGCATGGAGTGTTCTCTCACGTGGTGGACCATAGTTTGAAGGTGATACCCGAAGAATCCAAAGACATTTCTTTATTAAGAAAACGGTTTTTAAATGTGTTTCAGAATCATATTGTGGATTTGGCCTGTAATTCGTATGGGTCTCATATAGTCGATAAGTTATGGGAGTTCACTATACTGCACAACATGTATAAAGATAGAATTGCCAATGAATTAGCATCTCAATCACACAAGGTTAAAGATAGTAACTATGGGAAAATGGTATGGAAGAATTGGTCAATGGAATTATTTTCCAGAAAGAAATATGATTGGAAGTCATTGATTAAGCAACAAGAGATCACGTTCTTTAACCCAGAGGCCAACCCAGAGGACGAGACCAGAGCAAAGAAGCCCATTGAGTTGAAGTTGGAACAAATGTACCAGCAGAAACAGAGAGAAGCCAAGAGAGCTATGGATAATGAAGAGGGATACAGAAAGAGACAAAGAACATAGAAAGGACAAGGTCTATTCACTATTTACAAGAAAGATAAGGTACATGGTCCATTTACTATTTACAAGAATTAATATATACTGAGGATCACTCTTTTAGTGATTTTATATAATACTCTTTCAATGTCTTCTTAGTCACTTCCGTAGGGCTTTCCACCACGGGATCAACGCCAGACTGGTTCTTGGGAAACGCAATGACATCACGAATACTATCGCTTCCAATAATCATAGCACACAACCGGTCAAAGCCAAGGGCCAAGCCGGCGTGGGGAGGACACCCCATACTTAAAGCGTGCAACAAATGGCCAAACAATTCGTTATAGTTATGGATTTGTAGAATCTCTTTGAAAATATAAGTTTGAAGTTTAGGATCGTGAACTCTTCGGGATCCTCCTCCAACCTCTACCCCATTCATGACCAAATCGTAATGTTCCCCTTTGGCTTGGAGAGGATCATGCTGGAGTTTGGTATAGTCTTCAGGTTTGACCATAGTAAACGGGTGGTGAGTTGATTCGAATTTAGAAAAATCATACACTGGATATTCGCCGGAGAGATTGTCATTATCTGGAGTGGTTTCAGCAACAGGGTTGAAGAGAGGAAAGTCATCCACCCATGTGACCACAAAGTAATCACCTTCAGGGGCTCCTTCATCTAGTTTCCGTTTCCAGGAATCAGGATACTCAGTGATAGCCAATTGTCTGAACCTCCCCAAAGGCGTAGGGTTCTCATAAGGAAGAGAGGCTCTATCAGAAAATGCCAAAACATCACCAGGTTGTAACTGAAGAACTGCTTGCAATTCCTGTTCATCAAAAGTGCTGGTCTTGGTGAACACCCCTTTCTCTACAAACTTCTTATACCAATCCTTGACATCTTTTTCGGTTTTAATAGGAATAACAAACGGTTTACGCTTGGAATAGTTATTGCCGTCAGTCAAAGACTTGGGAATCTTGCCCATATTTAATGCTTGTTTCAACACACAAGCCTCAAGGACTGGAAACAGGGAGTTTTTGGTAGGAGTGAAATGAGTTTCTAACGAAACAAATGAAAGGTCAGACCTTAAATCAGGCTTGTCTATTCCATACTTCGTCAACGCTTCAATGTATGGTAACCTGTAGAAGTTCTGGAAACTCTCTATGAGCTGCAAGTTCCCATTTCCATCAAGCGTGTACAACGTCTTTTTCACAATCTGTTTCCAGAGATTGTAAATGATATCCTCCACCACAAGCCCCACCTGAGCACTATCATTAACAAAACTCATTTCCAAATCTATTTGAGTGAACTCTGGCTGTCTATCAGACCTCAAGTCTTCGTCTCTGAAACACTTAGCCACTTGGAAATACTTGGTGAACCCAGAACTCATAAGGATCTGCTTGTATTGCTGAGGCGATTGGGGAAGAGCATAGAACGAGTTGGGGCTTCTTGTAGGCACCAAAAACTCCCTGGCTCCTTCTGGAGTCGATTTGAACAATAAAGGAGTTTCGATTTCCACGAAATCATGGTTGTCTACAAACACATTCCGGATCAAATTGGCAATTTTGCTCCTGGTACGCAAGGCATTCTGATAGTATGGAGTTCTTAGTTGAAGGTACCTGAATTGAGGAGGTAAAGTCTCCGGAGAAGAATGTTTAAGTTTATCTAATCTAGCAGCATCCAAATTAGCTTCATTTAGTACCTGGTAGTTAGTGACCAATAATTCCCATTCTTTGGCCTCTGACCGGCTTTCCTTCAGCTTCACGTGCCCGCTCACACTAACAGCTTCTTCAGGCACTGATTTTTCAAGGGTTTTAAACACTGAGTCATCAGTAGATTCTGGTGTGAGAATTAGTTGAACTATATCACCATTGGTGTCTCTGAACTCGGCAAAGGTATTTTTGGCCATGATCCGTGGTTTACGGTTCAAGTGACCATTGAGGGTTATGCTTAGCTTGTTTTCAATGTAAGTATCGACATCTCGTGATATTTGTTGAATGGTATGAGATGATACGGGAAACTTGAACTTCAGTAGTACTTCCGTTTCACGAGGGATTCCCGAGGAAAAACGGGCACCGACAATACCAGACCGTTTTGTGGCCCCAGAGCATCTATAAATGGGCCTAGGCCCGACCAAACACCGCCTACTGGCTGCTACCAAGCCCCAGCTTGTACTTCGAATCATATCTGGTGATATTTTTCACCGCGCTTTGCAACAACTGTACATACTATTTTACTATATACTATATACTAGATAACAAGATGGCATTATGGCACTATAGCACTATAGAGTACAATAGAGTACACTATAGTCAATTCGTGACTGTAGTGACTATAGTTGGTACAAAGCATCCAAAAAAGCCACGATAATCCTGTCAGCCACCCCCGCAGTCAGAATACTCCCAGCAACTCCATACAATGAAGCAGTTTCTCCCTTTACCTTGCTATCACTTTGTTTAGCGGTTTCAGTAGCTGAGATCACATCAGCAATCAATTCGTCCACTATTGGAACCGTTAAACGAGTAAACGCAAAGTGAAGAGCCGAAGGGTTCTGAAGACTGGCGAAATGCCAGCCTTTAGCAGTTAAAATATCCCCAACTTCGTAGACACTAAACCCCTTTTTCTTTGATTTAAATGCCACCACCGAAGCTATAGGATCTCCAACCACTTCCAACACCTCGGACAACCCCGGGTGGGATTGTATGGTATGTTTTAGTTTCATGGCTGCAGTCACAATCTCTTTACATGATTCAGTGTAGCCTGAAATACCAATATTCACAAGGGTAGCCCAACACCCTACCATTAAAGCCCCAGGTCTTGAACCGGCCAAAGTCGGCGACCCATACATCCCTCCTGTCCAATCAGATGAGATATAATATTGACATTGCCGTAATTGGCTGGTACGGTACATGATAATCGAAGACCCTTTAGGAGCAAATCCATATTTATGAGTATCACAAGAAATAGAGGTTACTCCCTGTAATCTGAAATCAAATAATGGCACTGTTTCATGAAGTTTAGCTCTTTCCAAGAACGAAACAATGAAAGATCCTAAACAAGCATCTACGTGTAAAGGAATTTTATATTTCACTGCCAATTTGGATAATCCCTGGATATCATCAATGATTCCATGGGGGTAATTTGGAGCAGACCCCACCAATAACACCGTATTGCTATTTATAAGTCTCTTCACCTTCTTTAAGTCTACCTGGTAAGTTTTTGGGTCCAAATCCACCTTATGTAACGTCATATTAAAGTAATAGCACGCTTTTTCAATCCCTGCGTGGACAGTAACAGGAGCAATAACTTCAGGTTTAATAATACCTTTAGTTTTCCTTCCAAATTCTCTAGCTGCCAACCCAGTCAACAATAAAGATTCTGTACCCCCAGACGTGGTAGACCCGCATCCCGATTCTGGAGCATTGAATATCTTTAATACCATAGAAACCACTTCAGATTCCATTTTTCTTACCCCAGGGAACACATCGGGGTGAAGTTGGTTGGCAATTGAGTATTTGTGGTAAGCATCAGATTGTAATTCCAATAAATCGTTTCCTCCGTGGTAAACGGCCCCACTGACTCTTCCTTTATCCCATTCAGAATGTTTCAACGTCTGTAAATTGTTCAATTCTTCCAAGATTTTGATATTGGATAACCCCTGTGGCGGGAGGTCTGGGAACTGAAGCAACTTATCGTCATTTAAAATGATTGAAGTATTGATTTTTTCAATGGCTTTCCCCAATTCTTTGTCCACAGTACTTTTCATGGGAGGTAAAGACAAGGCCAATTGAAACCCTTTCTTCAACACGGAATTAACCACCATTTGAATGGACCGGAATAACCCGTACCCCCACACATACAAAAATGTCTTGACCACAAACCCATAAACCACATATAAAAACACAAAGTCTCGGGCAAGATAAACCAAACCCCAGTCTTGGGTTATATAACTTTTGGCCTGAGCTACTGCCAACGGCACGAGTCTAGCCCAGTAGATTTGAACGTACGCCACGAGCTGGGGCCAGTCGGACGGCATGTACGGAGCCCCGTAGTATTTGTTCTGAAGCCATTGGTTGATTTCCATCGTCATAACTCAGACTATTGTGATATATTCCGAATCACCCAGTGCGTGCTCACAATGTATAGTGTGATTTTCACTAGAAGCTGCCAACTCACTATAGGCTGCGAACTAGCATAAGAACTGCTCATATATTCTATGTAACTTTATACTATGTAACTTTATACTATAGTACTTAGAGTACCATTGTTTGCTATAGGGAACAATGTCAGGTCTAGTACACTGACTTCAATAGAGTAGTAGTGCTGTTGAGTGCCTTAACTTGTATTATAGTAATTACATAGTAGTACATAGTTCGGACAGTCTAGGACAGTGTGGATGAGGACAGTGGATGAGGCCAGGTTGCTAGCCTGATACCAGTCCATCTGGACTCGTCCTGCGTCCATCTGGACTCGTCCTGCGTCCACCTGGACTTAGAAAGGAGTGGATGCTCTGCTCACACGGTTATTCCTACTCCCCCCACTTTGGTCCATCACTGCCTTACGGTCCACTATCAACCCCTCCAATTTCTCACTAAAGTAATCGGTCAAAAACTGGTTCTCCTTACGAAGCCTGGTCAACGTCTGCTCGTGAGTCCCAAGATCATCTTTCTTAATCAAAGTAGGAAGAGTTCGGATTCCAGGCCGGGTTGATTTGGTTTCTATAACGTCATTCTTTTGTTTCAACCTGGATATCTGACTCGTGTGTTGTAATGCCTCATTAGAACTCTCCTGGTACTGAGTCCTGAGAGTATCATTCTCCTGACTGAGTTTGGTATACTCTGTAGATAAATTCCCCTGATCTTTGGTCAATTCTTCTATTAACGCATTTTGTTCTTTAAGTTTCTCGTCTACTTCACTGTGTTCAAGTCTTGCCAAATGGTTTAACTTTTCGGTAAGATCAGTCTTTTGTTCCGTAAGACGGGTAATGTCATTATCTACTTTCATATGTTTTTTCTCAATAAAAGTAGCATCTTCATTTAATCGTTTCAACTTGAGGTAACTCTCTGCCACTGTCTCTTCATCTTTATCGTATTGAAGTTGACGAGCAGTTTCGTCTCGTTTGATTTTAGGCAAAATCTCTTTCAATTGAGCCATGGCCAATTCAATTTGGGTGATTCTATTGAATAAAAGCTCGGCCATTTTGGCCTTGATGGTCTGATAATTATACACATCCAAGGCAAAATCATCCTCAAATTTGGTTCCATTCACATCTATCAAATAAAATTGATCTAGTCTTTTGATCAATTTATCATCATTAAAATTCATTACCAATTTACCCCCAAACTTCTCCATAAATTGGGCTGGGTCTATAGGGAATCTGAGAGAGTCCCAATTAATAAACCATTGGTAGAACTTATCCATATTACTACCATAATTCGTGATGAAAAAGTCATTTTCCTCGTCATAAAGGTTATATCTATTAACAATCACAGTCTTCAACACCTGATGCTTCCAATTAGTCATTTCATTGGTATTAAATGAACTAGTAGATGGTTTTGGTATAAGGGTTTGAATATGGTCTATGGAAAAGATTGGAATCGGCATAATAATTGGAATCTTCATCCCGTCATTCTCATACACATTCTGAGCCTGGTTTCGTATTAATTCAATACTAGGACACTGGCTATCTAAATTCACATCAAATGACACAATCATCCGGAACTGAACTGAAGGATCTAGTACAGAAGTATAATTATTATACAATTGCAGGGACGTTATCAAATGTAAGCATACCACTGGTTTATGTTTCTGAGGTTTATTCAGAAACCGTTTCCTCCGTTTATATTCCGTTTCAGAGTCGGAATTCTTTTCCAGAGTATCATTTTGTGGGGTGTTTTGGTTGAAATGTGGGGGAATTCCTCGATTATCATCATAAAGTTTGGTAATACTAACATTTTCATAGTATAAGGGTTTACCTATAATCAACCCTTCAATCAATTCCAATTCTTTGACACTGTCAGCTATCACCAACATGTTATATACTGGGATTTCTGTGAATTTAACACTCCAGAAAAACTTCTCTACTAAAGCATCAATGATTCTGTTGAAAAGTTGGAATTTCCCTGACATGCTTATTAACCGTTCGTTGATTTCCAGGAGAAGAAGTTTCTTAGGAAGGAAATGGTCCACTAGGAGCGACGGGTGGTTTGTGGCTATGGATAATTGTTCAAAAAGGAAGTCCACCTGGTCCGAAAACGGGAGGTCTGGGCCGCCCCCCGCAGGGCCAGTACCAGTACTGGTGGTATCCCCATCATACTCTTCATCATCTAGTAAACTATTGATATTGGTTCTCAGCCGTTTATGATGAATTTCTTTAATGAACTGGGGCCCAAACACTCGTATAAACAATTCCATAAGATCTTTCTGAAGGTCTGTCAACACGGTGGGGAAGTAGTACACGCCGTTTGGGGGTTGGGTTTGGCTGGCCAGCGGGGCCGGGTCCACCGCGTCCAACACGGTGTTCATCGACTCGGCTTGGTACCGTTGAGACTCTCCACTTAACATATCCATCAAGTTCATGGTTGTGGTGGTTGTATGGGAGTTAATGTTGGTGATGTTGGTGATAGGATTGACATCGAGATGTGGTTGTCGCGGGTCGTGCGCGGGCAAGTGTATACCGATAGGATACTGAGGTTGTCGTACTAGCATTAGTACTAGTACGTAGCACCGGCACCGGCACCGTATGGCCATAGCACCGTACCGTAGTACTAGTATTAGTACGGCTAGCTCTTAGTACTAGGTAGTACACCACTGCGTGGCGCACTACCTACGT
The DNA here is from genome assembly GCA_030561325.1 of Yamadazyma atlantica. Lineage (NCBI taxonomy): Eukaryota > Fungi > Ascomycota > Pichiomycetes > Serinales > Debaryomycetaceae > Yamadazyma > Yamadazyma atlantica. The sequence goes on from JAKTXA010000012.1 coordinate 155,156, forward strand.
TTTCTTATCACCACACTCAACCCTATACTTTCCAAACTCAGCCATACCTCTTCACTCACCGTCTTGGGTAACTTTCTCCCATACAAACACTGATCCACCAACCACATCCCCACCAAAAACTCGGGCTTATTCAAGGTCCCATCCTTTCTATAGTCCACCAAATTCCAGATCTGTTCCAACGTCTCATGGGGCAATTTACTTCGAAGCCAAAGCCGTTTTACCACGGGAGCTGCCATCAATTGGTCGGTATCGGCCTGGGTCAAGCCATGAAACCGGTCAAAGTCGGTGGTATCATGGTTCATGTTTTTGGACGACAATTTGGCTGCTTGCATCGAGGGCGTATTGGATGAAGTGTCGGTACTGGAGTGATCCGTATGGGAGGAGGTTTCAGTATTCAGATCATAGCTAATTCCTTTTAATCTTGTCATAATCTTACTCACATAAAGCCCTTTATTACTGACCCAAACCCCCTCATATCTCTTTCTCTCAGTCTCAGTAACATAACTCAAGTCGGTATGGTTCTTCCAAGGTTTATCCTCATTAAAAGCCTTCTTTTTCCGGGATTGTTTCCTCATAGTGGTCTTAAATTGTACCGGCTGGCGAGCCATTGGCGTAGAGGGCCTGGAACTAGACTCGGTGAAATCACTGGTTTCTACGTCCAGCAAATCAAGTTTCATGGTTTTGGCCTGACTTTTTCGCTTGAAAACGTTAGGCCTGGCTGGTTTAGACTGTTTTTCAGTATGAGGATGATGGTGATGATGTTTCTTATCACTAATTGTGGGGAACTGGGGAAGAGTACTGGCCTCATTCTCGGAGTAGGGCTCTTCACTATACCCAGATTCCACGTCGAACAGCGACCTAGAAGCTCTAGACGGGTCGAGGTAAAGGTCGTTAGGATCTAGTTCGTTAGCCTCGTCCCGGTTGGTGGAGTCTGTCAAGTATTCCTGGTCGGTGGAGTCCATTTCCTCGGTGGGAGGAGGTTTTCTTTTGGGTTTTTTAAAGCTTTCATCAGAAGTTCTGGTACTATCTATAGAAAGTTTGACCTTCGGGAGAGCTTGGTGCAAGCTTTCGGCACTGAGAGCTCTAGCGTTGGCACTCAGGGAGGGTGGGATGTTTATGGGAGAAATAGGGGAAGTGGTGCTGCTTTGGGAGATCATGGGAGTTAATTTGAAATATGGACCCAGATCTGGTCCTTGCAGCAGAGTAGACCCCCTGTCTGGTCCCAGTGGTTCATTTTCTGGTCCGGGTCCTGGCCCTGGGCCCGGCCCTAAGCCTGAGCCTGGAGGTTCTGGCTCTGACTCCTCGGCTGGAGTGACGATTATAGCGGCACTGTGGTTGGACTGGGTCAGGAAAGAGGACGTGGACCGTGTAGGTTCCACAAACTCCATGGTATTATTATCTGATTGGTCCTGGTCTGGAGCAATGTCTGATTGGTGGCTTTCCATGTCCAGGTGGTTAATACTTTCCTTGTCCGAGTGGTTAATGCTAGGATTAAAGTCTGTGTTAAGTTGTTCCATAGAAATGACAAGATCGGTATTCACCGGCGTATGGACCCGTTTCAGGTCGATGCTCTCCCTAATCTCGTTAATTCTCTCCTTATTTTTCGCCACGTCGACCAAACTAGCTGATTTCGACCGGTCAAAGGAGTGTTTGATCTTAGAAAGCATTTCTTGAGGGGCAGTTTCATTGGAATGTCGTTTGTCAGAAGCGTTTCGGCCGGTGGTTTTGGAGTTAATGGACTGTTTCATGGTGTTAATGGTATCGTGGGCCCGGCCGTAGTCTAGGGTGAGGTGGGAATGGGTGGAGAGTGATTTCTTTAGATGAGGTTCTGCTGCTGGGACAGGGTGGTATTGACCCAGGGCTGGTGCCAAGTCAGAGCGTGGGTCCGTCCCCTCGTAGATCGAGCTCCGTGGTAGCGTGAAGTAATCAATACTTGTGGCGGTAGATGGGGTGGATAACGGGTCGTGGTCCTCAGCTTTTGGCATAACAAGCTGAGACGCTGCTCTAGACATTCGCCCAGGACTAGCACCGCCTGGACTGGTACCGTTGCTAGACCCGTAGCTAGTGCCCAAGGTGCTACCTCTACGCCCAGGGCTGGCAGTAATATCATAATCTCTGTTAATAGTTCTGGGGGACACTTTTGTATGGGCGCTTGTTGTGTGAGATTGAGGTTGTTTTGGGGCTGCCTGGGTCGTGAGTCGTGGTAAGGACTTTGTGGAGTTGGACCGGGAATGGGCCGGCTTGGGGATGTACGGGATGGTATCAATCTGTTTCGGGAGTTTGGAGGGGCTGGTACCAGTTCTAGTAGTAGATTTGGGAGGACTGGTACTAATTCTAGTAGTAGATTTAGCCGGTTTGGCCCCAGGTTTAACTGCCTTACCGGCAGAAGATCTTTTAGGGCCAATTGGCATGGAAGGAGATTTCGGCGTCGCCGTGGCGTTCGAGTCCTTGGTCGAGGCCTTGAACGCCGCCGCCGCTGCTGCTTGGCTGGCCAGACTCATTGATAAGTTATATGGTGATGTATAGATTTCGCGCGATACATAATGGCATATATGATGCTGTGGCAGTGTCTACCTAGGGCTGCCTAGGTCTTCTAGGTCCAGCGCTAGGATCGCCTAGGTCCAGGCCAGGCCAGTACTGGCACCATTTGACTACTACTATCTTACTACTATCTTACTACTACAAACTTTCCTATGAATATATTCTCTATGAGTTTATTTACCTTGTCTTCTTTGAAGAGTTCACATACCGACTCTTCCCCACGCAGACCCCAGAAGGTCTCACCGAAACGGCATTGAATGGAGATATATAATTATCAGCAGATCCACCCCCAACCCATTCCTCCAACATCTTTTCATTCTTTCTCCGTTGCCAGTCTTCATCTTTGACGGCCTTTTGGTATTCCTTTTGATCTTCTCTTAATAATAACGGGTTTTGTAAGGTTTTATGACGGTTTTCTTTATTATGTTGATACCCGGAATTCCCTTGAAGTTTTCTTTGGTTTTTACTTAATGGAGAAGGTAAGGAATATTTGTTACCTCTATTAATCCATTGGAAATTAGCTTTTAAATGAGGAGTGACTCTTCCAGTGACAGTATCTATGGACACAGCACATCTTAATAAAGTGTCACCTCCACATTTAGGACAGAAATGCTTAGGTTTACCGCTTTTGGGCATGGGCGTAAGTCTAAAACATGCATGACATCTGTACATATAATTCCGGATCCGTTTGATTTGTTTCCCTGACATGGAGTTCATTAAATTGATTCCAATTTGCATGGTGACATTCTGACAGGCAAAATCCCCTGTGGAAAGGGCTACTTTAATGAAGGGAACCGCTTTGGTTTCTTGCATTTCTTCATTATTATCTTTGAGCATTTCTTCTTGAAGGTTATCGGGGGTTATCCAATCTCCATCATCTTCATCTTCATTAAAGTCGGCACTTAAATCTTCTTCTTCTACTGGTTTGCTGTCAATATGTGTGTCATGCAACTGTTGCGTAAGATCCTGTACGTCTGATGCATTTGATGCACCTGGTGCGTCAATAGATGCAGCAGCTGCGCCTTCTGCAGCAGCTGCATCTTCTGCATTGGTTTGTTCTCCTGCGTCATTTTGGTCTTCTTCATCCAACTCCTTTTGTAGTTGAGCCTGTCTCTTTTCTCTTTGCTTCTTCCCTCCTCTTCTTCTAGGTTTCTTTTTGGGTTCGAATTCTTGTTCGCTTGGTTCAGTTTGTTCAGTTTGTTCGGCTTTTTCACCTTCTGTGGTCTTTTCTTCAAGCTTGACGTCCTCTCTAGTCTCTGATTCCTTATCCTTTGTATTTTGTGGCTTTCTCTTTTGATAATCAATCTTTTCACCAGGATACTTTCTTAATCTCCAAACTCCATTCTGTTCAACCTCTAACTCATATGCCAAAGCAATAATATGGATATCATTAGCAGACAACACAGCGAAATCTCCAGTCAACTTTGCAAAGCTTTCAACCTTCTTGATATATTCAAGTTTAGGATGTCTGATCTTTAAGTTATCATTCCATAATAAAAGCTGATTTCTAGCGTGTTCATCCTTTAATTCGGCATGTACTCCGGGAGTAGTATAAAACTCTTGGGCATATTGCTGTAAATAGGTACTGGACTGCGTGATCAATGGACCGGCATCTAGCACCAACTGCTTGATCTTCTTTTCACTGGCCATGGCTGTTTAATATAGTTGTCTTTCTAAAGATTTTTCGATGCTCATCGCAGTTTCGCACCAAAAAAGGTCGGGCTGACGATGGGCCTATTTTGGGCCCACGGCACTAGCCCTCGCACCAGCCTTCACCAGAGCCTCGGCCTCCCCTTCCTTTCCTTCCAACATTGTCCCTCCAAATGTATCCCTATAAACACACACCCTGTAATAAGAGATATATCAAACCTACACTATTGTCTCCCAAACCATAGGGTAAACCCAAACCGTTTCCCTAACTGTGTGCTTATATAAGCGTCCATGGTTGCTGCAAAAACTAAACTATAAAAAGAGCGAGCATCCTCAATTTTAAATCCCCACAAACCATGTCGAACAAAATCGTCTTACATGCCCTTAACTTCTCCAGAGCCACCAGAATCTTATGGCTCTTGGAAATCCTTCAAGTCGAACACGAACTCAAGCTTTACAAAAGAGATGCCAATTTCAGAGCTCCTCCTGAATTAGAAAAATTACACCCCTTAGGAAAGTCTCCTGTAATTGAAATCATTAAACCAAATGGAAAATCGGTTATAAAAGCCGAAACCGGGAATATTATTGATTACTTAGTTAAAACTTACGATACCAAAAAGGTTTTAACTCCGAAAACTGAAGACGGGGAAGAATTAGTAAGCTATTACCTTCATTACACTGAAGGTTCTTTACAAGGACCTATGGTTGGGGCCCTTGTATTGTCTATGGCTAAGAAGAAGAGTCCATTTTTGGCCAGTTTTTTGGTCGGTGCTATCACCGGTAAGATCAACAATATGTTTTTCAAGTCTGAAACCTTAAAGAACTTGAAATATTTAGAATCCATTGCCAAAGAGAATGATGGGGGGTATTTTGTGGAAAATAAATTAACTGCTGCTGATATCATTTTATCGTTTCCAATAGCAGAAGTGATTTTTTCATCTACTGAAGATAGAGGACTTTTTGAATCAGACCCTAAAACATTGTATCCTTACTTATACAAATGGGCCCAATTAATTCTTAACGACAAACAGTTCCAAGAATGCCGTGCCACTGTCAATGGTGCCTAGAGATATAGTTTCCCTATATAAGTCTGAATTTTGGTGCCTACAGATATAGTTACACTATATAAGTCTAAATTTGACGTTTTTAAGTTTTAGTAAGGTTTGTAGAGCTAATCTCCGGTGGTTTGTGTCTTTTAGTGTGAAAAGTGGGGATTGTTGGGTGGTTTGGTCTGGTGTGAGCCCGTTATTTTATTAAATTTGTCAGTATAACGTCATATCCCTAGTAATTTTAAGCACTTTAACACCGGCCACAGAATCTCCAACATAGCCACCACCCAAATCCTCTCAATTCACATCTAAAGTTTATCTTTCCATCAAGATTCATCTACTAATCGCAACTCCATCTATAGCTTTACTTACCTCATGATCTTCCGGTTTTGAGCCCTTTCCTTATCCACCATGCGTGGGTGCAGCTGTCGTGCGTCGAGCTCCCGCACCTCGGTGCAGCTCGTGCGTCAAACTCGCAGTACGCAGGTATTTTCACGCGGGCCCAGCACCCTGCCTTGCGCCTTTAGTCCCATGTGAAACCTTACCTGCAGCAACGGTTACGTTACTTACATTGTTCTATATTATCCTACCGTTACGCCAAAATGTATATAAGCCCAGCCAATGATCCCCAGAATTTTATTCTTTAATATAAAATGGTAGCTGAAAATAAAATCATTTTACATTGGCTTGATCAATCCAGATCCCATAGAATCTTATGGTTATTAGAACTTCTTAACGTTAACTATGAATTGAAAATTTATAAAAGAAATAAGGGTTTTAGAGCTCCAAAAGAATTATATGATGTTCATCCATTAGGAAAATCCCCAATTATTGACGTGGTTAAACCTTCAGGAGAGAAGGAAACTATCGCAGAAACCGCGTGTATTATTGAGTATTTGATAGATAACTACGATCATGAACAAAAGTTTGCCCCTGTGACTGATGAAGGCAAGAAACAAGTTAACTACTTTTTACATTACACCGAAGGATCTTTACAACCTTATATCACTGGAGCTTTTGTCACTGCTTTTGCCAAAACCCAAGCTCCTTTCGGGACTCAAACCTTGATTGGATTTATTACTGCAAAGATGAATGATATGTATTACAAGACTGAAGCTATTACCAACTTTAAGTATTTGGAAACTATTGCAAAGAAAAATGATGGAGGATGGTTTGTTGATAATAAATTGACTGCTGTGGATATTATGTTTGCTTATCCTATTGCTGAAGTTGTGTTCTTTACTCCAGATGGGGGGGAATTATTCCAGAAGAAAAACTATCCATACTTGGCCAAATGGGCTAAGAAGGTTGAAAATGATCCAGCTTATAAGAAAGCTACTTCGGTCATTGACTCTCAATCTAAGTTGTAAATGCCACCCTAGTATAGATTAGACACTCCTAGTAATACACATTTAACCGTATGCCTTTAGTGTAGTAATTTTATCATTTTACATGTTGGTCTGTAACCTGTAAATGGCCTACCCCACAAATCGTTCCAACAGAATTAGTCCATCAATTGATCCGTCTTGTTAACAAGTTAGTCACGCCTGACCTAGTCGGGTATCAAAACACTACCCTCTGCCTATACGAGTAACCTCTGCCTATACGAGTAATACTCACCGTCGTAGTCTGTTGCCTTGTTAGGTATTAAAGCCTGGCCCATTACAACCCAAACCTCAAAGTTGCCTAATTAGGAAGTGTAATGAGCCTACCAGCCATGTCAAATAGCCAATTTAGTTACGGAAATTCCATTGTTTCTCCACAAAAATGGAGCCATTTGGTTATATAAGTGTCAGTGATCTCGTATGACATTTGAAAATATTTTTATTTCTTCTTAAACAGAAACCGTCATAGTGAAAATGGCTGATAATGGAGATAAATTCTTATTGCATTGGCTCGACCAATCCAGAGCCCATAGAATAGTATTTATGTTGGAAATCTTAGGATTGGATTATGATGTCGAAGTGTATTTAAGACATCCCGAAACCTGGAGAGGTCCTCTGGAATTATTTCAAGTTCATCCTTCAGGAAAAGCCCCCATCTTGGAAGTGTTTTTTGCAGACGGATCTCCCTCCTTAAAGTTAGCAGAATCGGGGTTAATAATGCAATATCTTTTGAAGAATTATGATCCTTCCAATATTTTAAACCCATTAAAAGAAAGAGACAGACTAAGAGTGGATTATTACTTGCATTATTCCGAAGGGACTTTACAACATTTGATGATCAGTATGTTAATTAATAGTCTGGTTAAAAGTACAGCACCATTTGGGTTCAGAGGTCTTTCGAAAATGGTCACCAAAGGGTTGAATAACGGGTATTATATTCATGAGTGGAAGTTGAATATGGAGTTCTTGGAACGGCAATTAATAGAAGAAGATACGGGGTATTTTGTGGGGAACTCGTTAACAGCAGCTGATATCATTTTAACTTATCCGATTTATGAGAATGTATTTGATAATGAAGCGGGGGTGAAAGAAGTCACGGGGGAAAAGGCCAATTTGTTTAAAAGCTATCCTCATTTGGCGGCTTGGAGTGATAGAATAGCCCATCATCCGTTGTATATAAAGGTGACTGAAAAGATGGACGACAAGGTTAATGAAGTTCTTGCCCTGCGGAAGTGATGTACCATAATTCATGATATAATAATATAATATAATATAATACAATATTGTAAGATAGTAGAGTTCAATAGGTTCGGGGGGTCGAAATTCGGAGCTATACGAATAACCTTGAACCGGAAACCTTTAGTACCACAAGAAACTCTTGGGAATCTCAAGTTTACTCCCAACAAATTATCAATACAAGATTCAAATGAAATCAACCAGAAATTGGCCTTTTATAAGGATCTTATTATACTGTAAGATAAGAGAAACTGTAAGAGGACCCATAAGTTATGTGTCTTGCTATTGTATATTTACATGTAGATACTTCCTCTCGGTGTCTTCTCAGTATACCTGCTCGTCCATAGAATAATCGATCCAGCTCGCCATACAATTCTGGTCTTGTAAATGCTTCCATCGACTGAACAGTCCCGGCGTACACCTTAACTTGGTTCCCAAATTAGGACAATTCAAATACGGATCGTGGAAGTAGCCTATATCTCTGAACCAATGGATTTTGGATTTATCTGCGAACAAAGCTAAACCCATAGAATGAACTGGAGCATCCCCCCATCTTTCATAGTAAAACCCCCCCGCTTGATCCAAGTGTTTAAACCATCGACTATACGCTTCTGATCTGAAAAATTCCATATCCCCAATTTCAAAATTGGACCAGAAATGACAAGTAGAGTACCCTCCCGTATTCTCATTCTTTTGAGGATTCTGTTGATTTTCTAATAACCATTGGAAAGACCCGTTTTGATGGACATATTTATAGTTATCGTCTTGGTTCAAATAGTTCAAGGTCTCGGGCCAAAGGGTCTTGACCGTCTCGTCAATGTCATACAAATTCACCGTAAATCCATATACTTTGCCAGTGGTTTGTAAGTATTTAAACACATCATAGTTGATATCATTATAGAAATCCACATTCGGTTCGAGTCTCCAGTAGTACCGGTACTTTTGTAATTCAGGCAAGTCATAAAAGGTACCCAGATAAAACCGACACATATTATGGTATGAAGCCTTTTTGGCATACGCTATGTCTTTGGCTTGGAATTCATTCATGGCTTCCCTTTCCTTTGCAGTGTCTATAAATGATGGTTTATCCCATAAATGATGAGGAATGGTAATGAATTCAAGGGGGGCATCGGTATAACTCTCCATTTTTTGTTTGAACCCATCTGTAAACGGCACGTCGTTGATAAAGGTGTATGGATATTTGAATTTTTTATTAAACACTTTATCGAATTTTTTAATCAGTTTTCCAATCTTTACAGCTTCAATGTTTCTCACAAGTGCTATTATAGTGGCATTGGCACGAACATAATCACCAATAGATTCAGGGGGTGGTGGCCGAATAGTTTCTATGTCCATGTCCTTGGGCTCGTTTATACTTGACTCGAAAAAAGTGCTGTAAAATTTAGAATTCCGTTCCAAGATCTTCTCTGGTGTACCAGATTTCCTCTTGGGATTAACAAATTTGAATTTCACATCATTGGGTTGGATTTGAACTCCCAGCCTGTCAAAGTCCAGGATATCTCCTTTAAGATAATTTGAAAACCCATTTTGAAGGTTATTTATATTTGAATTGGTGAGATCACCATAATCTATCAGACTAAAATTCCATAAATAATCGGTTATTCCTATAATCACAATCAAGTTTACTAGGACAATCGCAAGGAGTACCACTCGACTCAAACGGAATGATAGAGCTGGGATTATCATGGCTGCAATTGGCCCCTTATCGAAATGGTTGGAAAATTGGTGGAAACTAAAACTTCTAAAAATGGAATTGCTCTGGTGAGTGTCGCACGTCTTGCGCCTATGCACCAAAGTGACACATGCAGGCTGTACCTGACGCGCAGATTTGGCTGCAAATGGAATCTAGAAGCGCAGTAAACTTGGACCTAGAGTAATGTATAAGAATGGGTCAGACAGGGCCATAAGTCAGACAGGGGCATAAGTCAGACAGGGGAGTAAGTCAGACAGGGGAGTAAGATAAGAAGATGTGCTACAACATTTATTCTATAACATATTTAGTAACTTATTTCTAAAAGAGTAAACGATTGGTTAGCAAAGTCTAAAGTAATAGACAAATCCAGGTCTTGGTCTACAGGAACCTCTGACTCCACAATTCCCACTCTATTAGGGTTTTCGAAATCATTATAAGCAGAAACGTCTTTATCGTGAAGGTACCATTTATGAATTTTCGATACTTTCAGAGCCAAAGTAACCTTGGTCTTAGCCAGTTCCTTTTCGTCTCTGTTAACCACTGCAATATAAGTCTTATCACCATTTTGAACTGCACTTACATCCAACATTGGAACCGCATAATTGCCCTTAATCCAAGTCAAAGAACCGTCATTGTTCCCCGTATCTCCTTCATACATAGAAGTTTCCACATGGAGACTTAAAGTGTTTCCTCTCATATAATTAGAAAACAATTTGAGGGGATAATATGTGGTTTGTAAGAACATGGTCTCATCGTTTGTCATGATTGGTGCAATAACATTAACACATTGAGCAATATTACACATTCCTAAAGATTCACTTTGTCTAACAAATACATTCAACCACGAGGCCACGGCAAGAGCATCACTTACAGTATACTGTTCTTCGGCTCCTTTGGTCCCATCCGCTCTAGTAGGATCCCAAACGTTCCATTCGTCAAAACAAATCTTAACTTTTTCCTTTTTGCCCGCTTCAAAAGAATTGACTCCATTGGCCTTTGGGGGATGTAAGCAAGTGGCCAAATCAATAAGATTCTTTGTCACTTGAATCGAAGCTTCAGCAGCAGCAGGGCCCGTGACATTTTTAATATATTCATCATTGGCAGTATAAGTATGAATAGAATGCATATCCACCCAATTAATTAACCCATCTAACACGGTATGATCCCAATTATCCATCCCAGTACACCCACAAGAAACCAATTGAACCGACGGATCTAATAACTTAATAGCCTTTGCCCATTCTGCAGCTTTTTTGACATAATCCTCTGCGCTCATTTGTCCTACTTGCCAGTCTCCCCACACTTCATTACCAAGCCCCCAATACTTCACCTTAAACGGTTCTTCATGACCATTTTTTCTTCTCATATTGGCATAGTAAGTATTGGAAGTCGAATTACAATACTCAACCCAACCTAACGCTTCATCCAAAGTCCCAGTTCCCATATTAAAACAAAAGTATGGTTCAACCTCCAACTGGCGACACCAATCTATAAATTCATCCGTACCAAATTGATTACTTTCTTCATTAAGCCAGGCCAATTCTGGTCTTCTGGGCCGAGACTCTTTAGGACCCACCCCGTCAATCCAATGGTACGACGAAATGAAATTTCCTCCGGGCCATCTTACCACCGGCATATTGAGATCTTTAAGGGCTTGAGTCACATCTTCTCTATACCCTTTTTCATTAACTTTACATTTGGGTGAATCACTATAATCCACAATTCCTCCGTAAATACATCTTCCTAAATGTTCAATGAATCCAGAATAGATTTTTTCATCCACTGGAGCCACCACCCGTTTGGGGTCTACTGTAATAGCAGAAGTGGTAAGGGATTTAATAGGAGTAACCGTTTGACCAAGCACTGACATTCTTAATTGACCTCGTAGATTATCCTCGTAGATCCATGGGGTTTTATATATCGAAGGAGTTAAGAGGTGGGGGAAACGGCCATACCCCACCGTGCCCCACAGATCTAATCTCCTGGGGAAATCTCTCGCAACCTGAGCTGGTTTCCACACTTCTTTTACCCCGGAATGTTCAAGTCCGTAACTGGCTGTATTCACTCAATTAATCAAGTGATATCAATTATCCAATGAACTACAAGACAAGATCGGCAAAGTGGTGGACATTCCGATGCTTTAGGATACTGAATTGGGCTCAGACAGTAGCCTCTCAGGACTCTCAGTATACTCTCAGTATACTCTCAATATACTCTCAGTACTCTCAGCAAAGAACTATCACCATTTTCTACAAGACTTAACAAGACTCTTTAGAAGCTCAACACTAAACAGTCTAAGCCTAACCCTAATTCAGTAAGCCTACCGTTTGAACAGTATCAATTAAGCCGTTTCAATTGAGCTTCCAATTGAGCCCAGTAATTGTTCCCCAGATATGTGGGACTTTTGTGGGGCAAGCGGGGCATCATTGTTTGTTGAAGGGGTTACCACTTAACAGGAAATAGTGGGGGATTTTATCACCAGTGGGGGCTCTCAACAGTGGGGTCTATAAGCCGTGGGGTCTGGGGTCCCTATTGTATGTATTCGTATACTTTCCCTATATAAGCCACCAAAATCACTAAATAAACCTCGACCAAAATGCCTCTTAAACCCAAAGTTAATCAGTTTCTTGTGTGCTGTTTTGCCTCAATTGGGTCTTTTGCCTACGGGTATGATCTTTCCATCATCGCTCAAGTGATTGCTTCAGAAAGTTTGATAGAAGCCCTTCATCCATCTACCAATGAATTAAGTGCAGTGGTTTCTCTCTTTACTGGAGGGGCTTTCTTTGGGGCTTTTTTCGCTGGGTATCTTTCAGATTATATTGGAAGAAAATATACTATTAGTGTGGGGTGTTTGACCTTTATAGTGGGTGGGGTCTTACAAGCCGCATGTACATCTGTGGGTATGCTTATGGCTGGAAGATGCATCGCAGGAGTGGCCGTGGGAAATCTTACCATGATTATCCCATTATTTCAATCTGAATTATGTCACCCTTCGATTAGAGGAACTGTGACGTCACTTCAACAGTTTTTCTTAGGAATTGGGGCCTTAGTGGCTTCTTGGATTGGGTACGGGTCCTATGTTGGTTTAGCTGGTTCTGAAAATCAATTTAGAGTACCTTTGGGGCTTCAAGTAGTTCCTATTGGAGTATTATTTTTCGCAACCTATTTTCTTCCTGAGAGTCCTAGATGGTTAGTTTCTAAAGGGAAGAATGATAGGGCCCTAATTACTTTGGCCAAACTACATTCATATGGGAATATTAATGATTCTGAAACTAGAGTTCAGTATCAAGAAATGGTTGATGAAGTTGAATTTGAAAAATCTCACGCTACTTTAAGTTGGGCAGGATTATTTGCAACCAAAGATAGTGCTAGAAGAGTAGTTTTAACTTGTGCGTTACAAGCGTCAGTTCAATTGACTGGGGTTTCTTCAATTCAATATTTTAGCCCTACAATCTTTGCCAATATTGGATTAACAACAAAAATGACGTTATTGTATCAGTCCATCAATTCTATCATAGCATTAATCGCTCAAGCTCTTTGTATTGTTACAATTGATTGGACAGGAAGAAGATGGGTGCTTATTTCCTGTAATCTTATTAGTTGTGTGTGTTTTATTGTGGCTACAATCTTATTGGCCAGATTCCCTGCCACTACTACTGAGAGTAGGTCGGCTCAAATTGGATTTATCGCTGTTACTTGGATTTATAACTTCTTCTTTAGTTATGGGATTGGTCCTCTTTCTTGGGTTATTCCTTCAGAAAGTTTTAATTTGAAAATGAGAGCAAAGGGGATTTCTCTTGCTACTATGATTTCGTTTGGGTTTAATACCATGTTTGGTCAAGTTACTAGTATTGCCATGGAGAGTGTAGGGTATAAGTTTTACTTTGTGTTTTGTATTTGTTGTGCTACCAATGCTCTATTCTTCTGGTCTTTTCTTCCTGAAACCAGAAGAATTCCATTGGAACTTTCTGACGAGTACTGGAGCGAAGCGCCTTACTTTGTTCCTGGCTGGAAACCTTCAAAGAATTACGGAGCTGATTTGCAGGACAAAGCGCAACTTCTTGAAACCGGAAGGAATTTGGACGAGGCTTCAATGGATGAAAAGGCTGAAGTGGAACATCGCCAATAATCTGTGTCTTGTTACGTGTTAAGGTGTTACTGTGTTACTATTTAGTATTAGTTAATGTACGTGTCAATGTCTCCTTGTCTGTCTACTGTCTAGATCTTAGTGTAGTGATCTCAGGAAATCTTTACCGATTGCAATTTCCGCTATCAGCGGTACGCACACGACATATTCCGCTCCTGTAAAGGCCCGGTCAAATCTCGTATAAAGATCCGCTAAGGCCCCGTTTCTTAGTAACTACTAGACATTGGTAGGCACTGGTAAGTAGATAGAGTGCAAATGACAGAAACAATCTTGATAGGACCTGGTGGTGTCGGGACAGTGGTGGCCTACGGAATTGACTATGTGGGCAAGTCGAATCTCTCACTTGTTATCAGAAGAGATTACGACCATGTTAAAAAGAACGGCTATGATATTCATTCTTGTGATTATGGTGATGTTTCCGGCTGGAAACCAAAAGATATCTTCCCCTCCATTGAAACTGCTAGTAAATCAGGGAAAGTGTTTGATTTTGTTATCATAGCCACTAAGAATATTCCTGATGTCATCAAAGTTGAGGAATTGGTAGAACCTTTAGTAACACCTGAAAAAACTGCCGTGGTGTTGATGCAAAATGGATTTGATTTGGCCCGGCCGTTCTTTAGCAAATATCCTAAAAATGTCATTATTTCAGGGGTTTCTCATATAGGATCCCATAATAAAGATGGGGTTATTCACCAAACTCAAAAGGATAAAACTCAAATCAGTTATTTTGAAAACCCAAATCTTGACCCAGCCGTGCAAGAAGCTAAGACCAGAAAGTTCGTTTCTATTTATAGCAATGAAAAAATCGACTGTCAATACTTTCCAGACTCCAAATGGTTTCGGTATAAGAAATTAGTGTATAATGCTACTATGAACACTACATGTGCTTTAACTGGAGTGGATGTTGGAAGGTTAGAATTTTCTGGGGGTTTAGAAGCAGTAGCAATCCCTGCCATGCGGGAAGTCATGGCGGTGGCTCGTGCTGATGGCGTAGAGTTACCAGAAGATACGATTAATACTGCAATTCGGTGTGACGATGGGGATTATTTTGAGCCTTCTATGAGAGTGGATGTGAAAAAGGGTAACCCATTGGAATTGGAAGTGATTTTGGGGAACCTTTTAACTGTTGCTAGGGAATTGAAAGTGGAAACTCCTAGTTTAGACATGTTATATAATTTGTTAAAAGTAGTACAATTCAGATTGAAGGAAGAGGGGGGCTACTTTAGTCTTCCGGAAAAGAGACCAATTACCGAGAAGTTCTGGAAATAATCAACAACTACACTATTTACACCATATAGATCCAATACTATATAGATCAATACTATAGAAAAAACTACCCTATGTAGTTCAATATAAATTAATATATGAACCAAGGTTGCAACCATTTTGCGTGAACCGCACGACTCGCAGCATGCGTTGTCACTGATAAGGATAAAAACACACACTTAACTCCACCTTTTCCCCACCAAACTTCATCCAAAAGGCCATATAATGTCGGATTCATGTTCTTTAGTGTCAGTCATCTCCAATGGGATGAGTACCATCTCACTCATGAGCTGGATCTGTGCTCAATTGCCCCAAATCTATACAAATTATAAAAACAAATCAGCAGATGGGATATCACCTCTGTTTCTTTTACTATGGTTCATGGGAGACTTTCTAAGTTTTACCAGTTGTTTATTAAATGATGTGGTATTGAAATTCCAGGTTTACTTGAGTTTGTTCTTCATTGGTAATGATATCATGTTATGCTTTCAGTATTACTATTATAATAGCATTTATCCTAAACGGCATGGATCGATATATTCCCCGCTTGATTCGACTCGAAAACTTAACGATGACGATAATGGACCGGTAATGAATCCTTCTACGGCGGTGAATATGCATATAAACGATTCAGATGGTTCTAGCTCTCCTTATACTTCTAGTTCTCCGTTGAAACTGTCAATGATTGCTTCTACCATGGTAGGAAGTGCCAATGCTTTAAGCACCATGCCCGTGAAAAGAGACTCGGGAGCTCAAACTTTGGGGTTGGTACTTGCTTGGAGTTGTACCGTGGTTTATATGCTGTCCAGATGTCCTCAACTATATAAGAATTATCAACGGAAATCGGTAGAGGGGATAAATTCCATTTTATTTGGGGCTGCTTTGGTCGGGAACCTTACTTATACCTTGTCTATATTGACTAGTTGTGAGTTTATATATGATGACCAGAAATCTGATTTCTTTATGAAAGAACTTCCATATATCTTAGGAAGTTCTGGTACGGTTATTTTTGATGTGTTTTACTTTTACCAGAAATATTTATATAGAAATTCGGGCAAAAACACCCAGGTTATGGGATTACAAGATTGGGACCAGAACCCAGACCAAAATTAGACTGGTGATATCTACTTCTTCTTTATAGCATCGCGCACTATTATACAAATTCTAGATCTTCAACTAACTACTTGTGACTACTTCAAAAGTACTTGTGACTACTTGTAATACTACTAAGTTAGACCACACCGATGCTCCGATCTAGTGGGCTACGCCTAACGCTAGTACGACATTCGTCCTTCTCCTTCCCCAAGTTTGGCAAGAATATCTTCACTAAAAATGTCATGGAACAGAGTCTGAAAGATGACTTCCAACCCTCAACTCACACCAAGTTAAACCCCCTTCTAACAATGTCCAAGGAGGAATTATTGGCCCTTAACGGGACACAGTACAAAAACTTGACCCAACTACCCATGAATAGCTTACAAGAGTCTGAAAAGTTTTGTGTGAATATGGTGGAAATTATTGAAGGGCATCTCTTGAAAGATCATAGACTTCTAGCGTCATTGGTGAATAATCTTGATCCTGAGTTGAAAAATGTCATTCTTGCAAGCTTGAAACGGATATATAATAATAATAAAATCAAATTATCTATTATTGAATGCTTGGATGATCCGAATACTGAAAGTTTCAGACAATTATTTGTTGAGGTTTATGAGATGGTATTTGATACCAAGGAGGTGGGTTTACTCCTTAATTATCTTATGAACCTTAGCTACTTGAACCGGGTCAATCCCACCACTATTGAGTTGAAAGATCTGTTATTCAAAGACACTCTTGAGTTATTATCTGATAAACAAGTCATGGAGTTTTATGGTTACTTGGTTAATTTAAATGTGATGCCTGGTAACAAATCACTCCTTAGAGCCTTGCAACAGAAGTTGATGGATTCGGGAACAGAATTAGACCGTTATGTCGTGAGAACCGGCAAATTAAATGCAAAATGGCACCATTTACAAGATCCTATAATAACAGACTCAGAAAAACGGAGAATGTTATATTTCTTCTCGTTTGACTTGTTGAAATTATTTGCATTCCAGGCCACCAAGAGGAAAGATATCATCGATTCCAATTTGTATCTTGATCTTCTTGTATCTAAATTTGAACTGAATTGTTCTGAGATTGAAAATAGTGTATTTGTCATTGAAAACTCTGAGGCAAAGATCTCTGGCCAGGTGCAAGAGATTCTTAGAGTGGTTCTTTTCCATTTATTGACTTTTAAAGGCCCTGAACAGTGTATCAAGATTTTGAATTATATGACCAAGAACGGATTAACCATTAAATATGAAATGATTTTAACCATGATGAAGAATCTTCGTCAACAAGGATACTATGACGAAGCAATTGTATTGATAAACCATTTCAAATTGAATAGTCTAACTAATGGAGAGAAGTTTTATTTGGTAATTGAATTGTTCAGTTTAATGTGTAAGAAATTCCATAACTCTCCCAAGATTATCCTAGGCTATTTAGTAATGTTCAGAAACCATGATAAGATCATAACTTTATTAAATGAGGCAGGGGTTTTGGGATTGATTTATAATCAGACTCCTCAAGAAATCAAATCTCCAGCCATTTTATCTGCTAATGTCGATAAGCAATTAACTGGAGTGAAGTTCACTCATAGAAATTTAGCAGAACTTTATCAAGTGGTATTTGATCAGGTAAAACTTCAACCAGATACCATTCAAACACTCTTCACCCAATACTTATCCCTAATGATAAACCAACAAATAGGACTTCAAATGTCGGATGAAATCTTCACCTTATGCTTAAACCATTTATTAAAAGCTTCCCCTAATGATCATAACCTGATGAAACTCAAAAAGTCAAGGAATAATTATGATATTGCTAAGGATTTAGCCATAAAATTCTATAGTCAAAAGGGGTTGGTGAAATTAAAACCTTATCCTTTTGATTTATTGATTTATAGTGGGATGCTTGATCATAATGATTACACGTTTGCTAGTCAACTAATCAAAACCAAAGAATCGTTGAAGTTACCATTTACTTTCAACCAAATCTACCCATTTATTATATATTGTTATGAGAATAAGCAATATGACCAGGCCAAACTGTGGTATAACGTGTTAGTGTCCCATGGGATTAAGAGTACCAACGACCAGGCCAAAAGTGTCTACAACATTGCCCGAGAATTACAATGGGATGTTTCTGGGTTTATGTATAGAAAGAGTATTATCAACCGAAATTACGCCAAAAGAGAAGCCCTTATGAACTTGTCACATGATAAAGTGACGTTTCTAGGGATAAATAGTGATGACGACCACCCTAGATCTTCTTTGCATGACGATTTGATTGTGGCTCTTCAAAAACCCGTCAACCGTTAACTTGTATATATTAATAAATCGCATAGTTTGTAGCATAAAAATGGCTGCGAAATTGGTTTTGTGTAAAAGTAATTATATTATAAACATTTATAGTATTGTCATAAACAGTTATAGTATTGGCATAAACAGTTATAGTATTGTCATAGTTAGTGTATAGTAGAATGAGGTTCAGTAGGTCAAGTATGAGAGGTCTGAGGACATTGGAGACTCCAAAACCTAGTGCCCTGGAACTTGTCAAACCAGAAAATCATCCAATAG
Organism: Yamadazyma atlantica; assembly: GCA_030561325.1. Classification (NCBI taxonomy): domain Eukaryota; kingdom Fungi; phylum Ascomycota; class Pichiomycetes; order Serinales; family Debaryomycetaceae; genus Yamadazyma; species Yamadazyma atlantica. The sequence goes on from JAKTXA010000012.1 coordinate 173,803, forward strand.
AAAGCTTAGCAAGTCAAATCCTTGAAGATTATCCCAAGCTCCAGAAGGAACTTGAGCTAACCCAAGAGAAAGCTTCGTTATTAGAAACCATTAGACATTCTATGAGAGAAGAGATTGACTTACTTGGGATGAAATACCAGGATTTACTAAGAGAGTTGGATAAGCTTAATGGCAAATACGATACCATGAACAAGGAACTTGTAGACCAAGTCACAAAGAAGGATGAGGAGTTAAAGGAGTTAAGGTCTATTACAGACTCTGAGATGAAACGATTAAAGGCTGAAAATATTATGATAAAGAAGTATTACCGGTACTCAGCTCCACCTGAACGAAGGGGTCTTGTGACATAGACAAACTAGTAGCAGTTTTGGTGGTAGTACAAGTAGAGCCAATGGTACTAATAATACTAGCCGTAGATACTTGTAGTAGTTTAGTCTTGTGTGTAATGTCGTGGTATGCAAATAGGTTAATCAATAAAGTCGTGCGCGTGTCGCAGTCAATGATGTTTACCATTCTTCTGGATCAAGAAATTGATAGTCGTGCCCCTCCGTCATCAAAACGGCTGCTATTATCTACAAATTGTTATTGTTTAGGAATAGACGATACTACTATCACCAGTTCAAACCCCTACAACTCAATAACACCGCTCAAAACTCCACCCAAACTTCCCTCAATACTCCAAGCACCAATAAAATTCAGGTCAAAGTTAAGTAATGAGCGTGGTTCATACTCCGTCAAAGTCAAATGACAGTAAAGACAATGTCATTACCCTTGAAAACATGGAGTCTACGTTTGTGGATACCAGCCAGGTCACAGGCCAGCTTGATGTCATTGCCTCAAACGTCAACCAAACCATTCAAGATTTAAACCAAATATATAGAGAAATTGGTTATAGTGCTCCAGAGATTAGTATTAAAAAGTCTGAGATATTCACTGTACTTCAAGAATCAATATTTAATTTCACCACAAGTTTACAAAGAGAAAAGAGTAACATCGAAAACGAATGTGAATGGTTAAGACAGCAAATCCGAATTATTCTTGCTATGGTTAACGATAGTAATGGAGAAAAGTACCTTTCTGATATGAATAAAGGGTTGGTGTTTAAGAACTGGAATTTATTTGAACAAGGGTTCAAGGCCGAAATCCGCAAGAAGTTGTCGATATTCCAAACCCGAAGAGAGCATTTCTATGAGGATTCTCCTTTCAATATTTCCACTGTGGCCTCAGATAATGACCGGTCTTTTGAAAAACAATATGAACAAATGCTTACTCAAACCCCACAATTATCCTTAATCAACCTAAAAACACGTTTAAATAATATCTTTCTAGATACTTTAAAGCATTTTATCAAGAGCTTTAAAAAACTCAATGGGTTGGTGCTTCATTATTGGGAATTACTTGAAACCTTGGGGGATATGGGGGATTATTCTAATGATTTCGATAAGAGTTTACCTACGAAACTGGAAGCTTTATTACACAAACAACTAATAGACCAATTTGAATCGACCATGAAATGTTTAAGATTATCTGATGCCAAATTCTCCACCACTGCTTCCTTTCTGAATGATCCTGAAACTGATACAAACCAAATGGCATTTATAATATCGAGTCCTCGCAAATCAAAACTACCTCCTAATCCTCCGCCTGAAGACCAAGACGTGGGGTGTGAATCTCCAAAGAATGTGGACGATTTAATGAACTATTTAAGAGATGTGAATTATCAGATTGTTAAGGTCATAAGGGGTTTACGGTTCACCAAAATCTCGTCTCTGTTCTTTGCAGACTTGTCTAATAGAATCGATTATTGTCTGATGGAATTAGAAACCAGACAAGAAAAGATGAATAGTATCATCACCGAATGTTTTGAGTTGATAGACGTGTTGTGTTACAATGAAGATCAATTAATTAATCTCCAAAAACAGTTTACCAATACCAATGACACTCCTAATACTGAAGGGTTTTTCGATAAAGAAACGTTGAAATTCATTCAAAGTAATCCTAAGGAGTTTGGGCTTAACCAATCCCATTTGAAGTTTATCGAAACGTTTTTGAACTTATTGGTTAAAGTCAAAAGCTCTAAAGAAAAGAAGTTAAAGTATTTCTTAGAAAACTGTCATACCTTATGGGAGAAATTGAATGAGAATTCGGATTATATCGATAATTTCATTAGCATTAATAACAATTTGAGTGACAATTCTTTAACCAATTTCAAAATGGAATTGAACCGGTTATTTAGTAAACGGTCTGAATTCATTGATAAGTTTATTGTTGATACCCGTAAAGAGATTGACACCTTATGGGATACAATGTTTTATACCCAAGATCAAAAAAGTACCTTCAAGTATTATGATTACACTGCCAAAGATAACGACTATGACCAAAGTTTTGATAAAGAAATGATTTTGAATGAACATGAGCAAGAATTAGCTTCTTTAAAACAAGAATATGCTGAAAAGGAACCCATCCTTACCAAGTTTGCCAATCTTAAACAATTAATTAAAGATCAAGAGTTTTTGAACGAATCGTCAAAAGATTCTTCTAGATTGTTAAGCAAGAATTCTTGTAAGATCTTATTAAATGAAGAACGGTTAAGAAAAAAGATATTAAAGAATATGCCTAAGCTTATTAATGATTTAAAACAACTGGTAATTGCTTATAATAACACTCGTCTTGATGAGGGGAAGAAACCATTCCTGATTTATAAGGATGATTTCTTTGAAAAATTATTACTTATTGAGAACCAACAGCATAATAAAAAGACTCAGGCTTCTAAATCTGAATCTCCAAGCAAAACCAGACCAAAGACATCCCCTACCAAACCCACTAGACCAAAGGTATCTCCTAACAAGTCAGTCACAAGACCAAAATCCTTAAGAAGACAATCTCCTATAATAACCAACCCCATAAGAAAACCCGTACGGTTAACCCGAACCAACCCAAGTCAAAGTTCCCAGAAGAGCCAATCAAATGACAGAATGAAACATGCTATTAATAGTAGTATCAACGAATCAAATGCTAGTCCATATATGGCATCTTCTCTTCGAGGAAACACTTCATTAATGAGACCTGCTGCTCTACAACCATTGAATTCCCCACTTCTTCCCTCCACCAGAAGTTCAAATATCGCCAGATCTTCCAACTACTTTTCTCCTAATAAGTTTGAAGATCCTTCTAGTCCTATGAGTGATAAAGAAAATGACGTCACGTTCCAAGATATGAAGTTAGGTTTGACTCCTATTAAGGTGAGTGATTTAAGTAAATGGGATAAGCGGGACACTTCTACGCCAACTAGTGAGCCTGAACGAATTAATTTCGACAGCGACACCATTGATGGAGACGAATATCACCAATGGCGGGTGGATCGGTTGAACCAAATTAATGGACCCTTGACTGGAATGTAATCTATGAACTACCATGAACTATGAACATCTATGTATTATACTAAATAGAGTCTATACACTTCTAGGTCTAGTCTAGACTAGAATAGACATTGTAATATTATTTCACATGTATGTAATCACATCACTGGACCTCTTATCTTGAATGGTAGCATCGATATAAATGTGTTTCAAACACTGATTAAAGTTCAACGCATTCAAATTATTCAAATATGGGTTTTGTAAAAGGTTCAAGTACACCAAATTCTCGGGAAACCACACCGATTCATTGTCATCAAACATGATATTGTTACCAGAAGCTATCAAAACCTTTAGATCTTTAGGAAGGTCGAGATTAGATAACTTGGAGATGTTATTTAGCTGAAGGTCCAAATACTCAAGCGTCTCTGGGAACACAATATTGTTCAAGTTCTTCAAGTTATTACACGATAAGTTTAACTTGACAAGCTTAGGAGGCAAGAACTGTTTGTTTTGAGGCAATGACGTTAATTTGTTATTCATTAAATTCAACATTAGCAAGCTTGGAGGGAACTTCCAGTTGGAAATATCAGTGATATTATTACTAGCCAACGTCAAGGTGTGTAATTTACTAAACTTATTCAAGTTGTTCTGTAAGCACAAAGAAAAGGAGTCGAGTAAACTGGTATCTAATCTTTGAAACCGGTTCAAATTAAGGTACGACAAGTTGTTCTCAAGCTCCTTATCCTGGAGTAAAGTTTCTATAACCAGAGCTTCACCTGAATCAAATTTTTTATTAAATAAATCCACTGAAACTTCGACATTTTCACAGTATTGGAAGTATGTCTCCTTCAGCTCGTGATAAATCGTTTCAAAGTGTTTTAAAAAATGATCGTGTTCAAAATCTTCACACTCCGATCTGTTATAATTATAAGAAAGCACAAATCGATGAGGGATAATATCCTTCTTAACCACCAGTTGCAACATTTTCTTATCAACATACTTAAAAAGCATTTGGGTCATGGGATTATTTCCCAACATACTAAGGTGACGGTTGTTGATATATAACACTGACCGGCCGTAAATATTTCTTCTGACGATATCTCCCAAGGTTCCGTTTACCACCGATTCGAGGTCCTCACATTCTTTTACCAGCAAGAATGAAAAGATATGGTTAATGATCTCGGGGGGTAAATCATCGAGATTATACCGTTTATGGGTTTTTTGAACCTTCATTATAGTCTACCTTGACTTGTTGGAGTTAGTTCCATTTATATTTTTCATTTGGTCCAAGTGGAGACTGGCTGTGGAGACAGTGTGGGGCAGAGTCGGGGTTATTACTTCCCGAGAAGTAATCCGACCCGCCTTAGTCACGTGACACACACTAAAAACTATAGCACTGGCTACAGTACCACGGCTACAGTACCACGGCTACACTAGGCTAGGGCCTACGGCCTGCGCCTATGCCTACGCCTACGCCTAAGAATAAATATATATTATACATCATTACTTCGTGATTCGTATAGTACAAATTAAGGCGAGGCCACTCTCATGCTTTCTATCTGGCGCATGGTTTCCAACACTTTATCTTGATGAGGTTCTTTCTCTTCCTCTTCCTCTTCCTCTTCATCCTCATCATCATCGTCATCATCATCCTCGTCATCTTCATCCTCAACCAAAGTTTCATCAATCTTTCTGGGCTCATCTTCATCTTCATCTTCCTCTTCAGGATACCCTCCCAATTTAAGAACAATCTTATTAACAATCTCATTATAATCCATCATTCCTCCCATACCAATATCTCCATAACTCCCCACAACTTTTTCCACTGGTTTTAAAATCTCTATCCAAGGCATTTCTTCCAGTAGTAATCTTAATTGTCGTTTGGTAGTAACAGCATTATAACTATAACTTACCATACATGGAGCCAATAACATGGGGTAAGAAGTATTCCAAGCTCTAATCACATTGGTTAAAAGATTATCACATAATCCAAGAGAAATCTTTGATAAAGTATTGGCAGTTAAAGGACATACAATAAATATATCGGCCCATCTTCTTAATTCAATATGTAATACTGGATCAGCTCTTGATCTCCAAGTAGTCCATTCATCTTGATCTGTCCAAATCCGAATGTTTCTAACTGTTTCCAAATAATTCAAGATTTCAGGGGAGATAAATTGTTCACTTGATTTGGTTAAAATCAATTGAATTGAAACCTTATCAGCCCCATAAATTTCTAATAATTTTAGAATGATAAACTTAACTTTAGGAGCTGATAAAGCCCCACAAACTCCTAATAAAACATGGATTTTCCCATCATCTTGAGGTAATCTAGGGTCGATATTAGCATTTTGTTCACTCAAATGATTATTCAAATTAGGACTCGAAGCATTGCCGGCCAATTTCTCTAAACTTCCGATATTCTTTGAAGCCACCGAGTTGGGTTTAGTCTTAGGGTGTGGAGATGTATTGGTTAAATTCCCTATACTATTCAGTAATTCCGAGGTAGCTTCACTGCCACTTCTAGATCTATTAACCTTTGGTTTCACCGTTTCATCCACATAGAAATGGGCGTGGACCGAGGGAACCTTATGATGAATGCTATCTTTTGGAGGATTGGAAATATAATCTAAACTAGTAGTAGAAGTATTAGATACTGGAGAATCAATAGGAAGGTGAACGTTATTTATATAGTTGTTGATATCTTTTTCCTTTTCAGCAGAACTTCTATCACCAATCTTTTCCTTTTCCTTTTCTTGTAGTAAAGCGCCACCACTAGGGATAGTAGGTCTTGAGTCATCAGGATGACTTTGGCCTAAATTCAGGCCTAAACTCAGACCCAAATTGGTATGGTTATTCTCGTGGGTGACATTATCAGCCAGTTTCAAGCTTATGGCAGGTGGAGAAACCGTGGAGTTTCTATCACTATTGGTTAAAATTGGAGGAGGTGAAGGACACCTTAAATTGGACATGGCCATAACACTAGGAGGAATCTCCTCCTCAGGAGCGGGACTGGGTTTATCACCAGTCATTGTACTGGTGTTACTGGTGCTAGTACTAGATGTATTCTATGGCAGTACTAGATGGCAAAACTGGTAGTATTATGAAAGTGTACTATTGGAATTACTACGGTATTTGTACTCTTCCTTAGTAAGGATGTTGAGATTAGTCAGGGAATTTTCTCCTTGCGCGATTGCCGTAGTAACTGTAACAGAGTGACGGAAGATACTAGAAGGGACGACTGACGAGGGAGAGGGAGAGGGAGAGGGAGAGGGAGAGGGACGAGTGACCAAAGGGAGTGATGTTCTGGTGGCAAGTTAGAAGGTGCTAGCAATGGTCTACTGTGTATATCAGTAATGTGTAGTGTGTTAGTAGTGTGTTAGTAGTGTGTTAGTGAGAGCGTAGTTAGGCTTAGCCTAGAGACTTGAGGCTAGAGAGACCGATGACCTCATAATAACATAAGGCTGACATATAGTACTGGTGCTAGCCGTAGGTCTTGTGCCGGGTCTCGTGCCGGGTCTCGTGCCAGGGTCTCGTGCCAGGGTCTCGTGAATCTGTCAAAATCTAGTAAAATCTAGTACGGTTTGTATTCGTGTGACCAGGGTTCGGTCGGAGTTATAATTGTATTTTTAGCAATTTTTGCATTTTTTGCATTGACAGTTGCTTACATGAAATGACAGACACACAGTATAGGTGCTAGTTATTAGTAACTATATAGACTCTAGTGTATTGACTCTTGCTATGTTACTATTAGTTGACTCTTGCTAGTGACTAGTTGACCCTTACTAGTAACTAGTTGACTCTACTCTACTACCTGTCTCACACTACTTTCTCTATAGTTCACACTACTTTCTCTATACACTGTGAGAGACTGAGTGTGAGCTTAGTGTAGTGAGCTTCTCAAAATAGCCTCACACTACCCAGATCAACACGAATACGTATATTAAACAATAATCATAGACCTACTAGCGGTACCTATATAAACACTTATAATACAAACTTAAGAAGAAATTCCTAAAGATTTGAACGAATTCACCAATTCCCGAGCTTTTTCTGCTTCATCAACTTTCTCCACTGTGGGTTTATCAGAAACCAGTCTTCTTTTTTCTGACCTTGGAACATTTAAATTATTGGTATAATGAATGGAGGGGTGGATTTGGGGAATGAAATTGGGTTGTAAAATGGGGAATCGAGGGGATGATTGATGGTTTGGTCCATGGAACGACTGTTGTCTGGTCCCATGACTGTAGGACCTGTTATGGCCTCGCTGGTGGGGGCCTGATCCCGTAAGACTATTACTACGGGAACTATTTCCCAGGCCGAACCCATGGCCGAAGGAATGGCCATAGCTGTTGTTGTGATTGTGGCCAAAATGGTGACCCTGGTGGCCGTGGTTTCCATAATGGTTCTGCTGTCCATGCTGTCCATTACGAGTAAATGGATTGAATGGGTACGAATTGCCATAATAAAACTTTTGTTGGAAAGAATTTCTTTCAAATGCTAAACTAGTCAAGGCTTTTTCTTTGTTTAATTGGTTGGGGTATAATTGTTGCAACACATAGTTATTATAATCAGGAAATTTATCATACCTAACTGTTAATACCCTTCCTTCAAATTCCATACCTTCAAAATACTTTATTAATTTATCTGATGAAGTTTTATTGCCAGTAGTAACTATGGCAAACCCTCTAGATAATGGTTTTTGGAACCCATGAGAAGCAGATCTAGGTTTAGGTTCCTCATGTAACTTAACAGATTCTGTTTGAGGAGATGTTTCATTAGAATTAGAATCTGAATTCTCATCTAATGGTAAGAAAGGTACTGACCCCATTCTTGAATTAGACCGGGAATTTGTATTCAGAGTTCCGGTGGAGCTAGGACCAGAATTGGTATGCATTGGAATTTCAACTCTCAAGATTTCAATATCATTCCCTGGTTCTAATTCACCACATTTATCAACCAAGAAATTTTTTAAATTGGCCCAAGTGGAGGAAAATGGGATGTTTCCTACAAATAATCGACATGGGTTGACTTTGACTGGGTTGCCCTCATCATCTTTCACCACAATAAACTCTGGCATTGAGTGTTTGGATTCATTTGAATTAACAAAGTTCATTAAAAACTGGGGCACTCCACTAGGATTTTGATTTGAGGCAGTGGAAGCAGTGGTGGCTGAAGAAGAAAATGAATTAGTATGGGAAGGAGAATTAGAATTAGGACCAGAAGCTCCAGACATTTTGGCCAAATCGGAGTTACTATCTGAATGAGAAGAATAACGAGATATTGGTGGAGTCAGAATACTACCAGCCAGTGACATATAAGGATCTCTGTTCCTATTGTTGTAACTATTGTAACCGAAAGACCGAGAATAATTTCTTCCCATATTTCCTGGTAAACTTCCCGACAAATTCGGTCCAGGCACCCCAGGACCAGCTGGTTTATATGGAGCCAGGACAGAAGGGTGGCCAAATAACGGACTGGGCATGGGAATATAACCACCAGGTTGGCCTGGCATCATACCAAAGCCATGGCCCGTTAAAGGACTTTGTGATAATGCTTGGTTTGAAGGATACATGAAATTATACGGATAAAACTGCGGAATAAAGTTAACTTCCAAGACATTTTCATCCCATTTATATCCATTCAAATGGTTGATCAAGTCAGCAGCTGCTTGGAAGTTTGAAATCTCCACCAAGGAGTTTATAAACTGAATGGTATCAGGAGATTCAGGAGAAATAAACGATAAAGGTTGGAAATTGATAATATCAAATTGACAATTCGGATCCAAATCTTCTACTAAACTCACCAAATCGGGCTCAGAGATATCAGGAGGGAGGTTGTTGATGTAAACCAAGTAATTCTGATCGTCTGGATCATAATCACTCGACTCGTCACTATCGATATCGGTAGGGATTTCAGGAGTTTGACCCGGAATGTTATGGTCAGACACGTTTGAAATGGGGGCAGGAGGGGGAATGATATTAGCAGGAGGAATTGGACCATTGACACCAAAACTGGCAGCAGTAGGTCCCTCTGGTCTGGTTCCATCTGGTTTGGTAGGAATAAACGGCACGGCGTCTTTATTAAAGGAGATCTTTCTTGACATCCTGGGTCCGCTAGGTCGATATTCGTTCTAGTTAGTTCTAGGTCGTTCCGGTCCGTTCTAGATCACGGCACGGGTGTAGATAAGCAGACTATCTCTTTCCAGATCGATTCTATTGATCCTATTGTGCGAGCCTATTGTCTGATCTGTAGTAATCTACCGAAGTATCACCAAAACCAAGGAATATCAAGCAACAAGTCAAAAACTCAACCGGGCTACACTCTCTAGCAATCAATACCCTGAACACTAACTACAAACAACTCAATCGGTTGATCTATCGATCTTCAATAATGTTGTTCTCCCTTTCGCAAAATTCAAGATAAGATTTTGTGTCACCCCTGTCGTAAATTGTTCCTTAGCCGCAGCGTTTTTGCAGCAAGTGCACAGATTAGAAGTTTAGATATAGGGACGAGTCATAGACGAGTTATTGATAGATAGAGATAGAGACATAAAGACAAGTCATTGATATAGATAGAGATAGAGACATTGTAGATTCTAATTTTAGTATGAGCCACCGGTTATTTCAGGGGCTAGACCAGTCGGGGGTAACCAAGGACCCAGAGAAAGCAGTAGATGCAATGGATAATGGAATGGATAATGGAATGGGTGCCAATGAAATGGGTGTCAATGGAATGGGTGTCAATGGAATGGGTGTCAATGGAATGGATATCGTGCCAAATGTGAATGATCTAAACAATCTGGACCTGGAGGTGAACAATAATAGAATCACTGCTATTTGTTTTCTCGCTAGTGTTAGTGGATTTATTATGGGATTCGAGGTTGGTACCACCGATAACCTTGTGAATTCACCCCAATTTAGCTTATGGTATGGAACTTTCTCTCCTCTTATGAAAGGGTTTATTATGTCAGCATTCAATTTGGGGTGTATTGTAGGATGTGTTTTGGGATGCTCTCTCTTAATGTATGGGTTCAAGTATCATTTGATTATTAAAAGTGGTTATGGGATATATAGTGTAGGGGCTTTTATCAACATAATCAACTTATGGGTTGACCAGGTGGGACTTTTGATTAGTTATAGAATCATGGCTGGTATTAGTGGTGGGGTGTTTCTATTGGTAACACCTATTTATATTGCCAAATTGAATATTGATGATACCAAAAGAGGAATGAATTTATCCCTTTATCAACTTGTAATTTGTTCAGGGATTCTTTTAGGGAATATCGGCAACTTATTTATCCCTCCAGTGTTATTTCAATTCATCATTAATATCCTTATTCTTACCACTTCAACCGTGACTTATTGGTTATTACCAGCCATTATTCCTCAAGAAACCCTTGTTTCCAACATTCAAAAGTTTTACTTAACTCCAGTGAATAACCCGTTGAAAACTACTGAACAAAACACTAGCCAGTTTAAGTGGAAGAAACTCTTAGTATCTATATACTTAATGGTATTCCAGCAACTAACTGGAATCAATTTCTTCTTCTACTACAGTAACAATATCTTCCCTAATACTATCACCATCATTATGATGTCAGTAGTGAATTTATTAGGAAGTTGTGTTAATGTTAAAATCATTGGCAAATTTGGGCGGAAAACCCTTTTGATGGCCGGTTCCGGAATGATTCTGGGACTTTTATTTAGCTATTGGTATTTCCAACAATACGTTCTAGTCTACGGAATCATATTTACCTTTGCTATAACTTGGGGTCCGGTTTCGGCCATTATGATGAATGAAATTGCCAACTTAAACCTTATGATTATGACGGGTTCGATTATGAGTAATTTTTTGGTGAATTTTACCATCATTAGTTTAACTCCTACTCTTTTACAATTATTTCAGATGCATTTACTATTTGGGTTTATGGTTGCGATGTTATTACTGTTGGTACCTACAGGATATTTACCGGAAACCAAGAATGTTTCCCTAGCGAAAATTGAACAAATGTTATAAAGGTTAACTTAATTGTTTAAATTTACTAAGCATTGCTTTCTCGAGGAACTTTCTCTACTATCTATTATATCAACTTGTATCACTCATAAACAGGTAAATATCACTAAAAAATAAAACGCTAATTAATTGCAAACACTATTTTAAAACACTAATTAGGTTTAAAATGCCATGCCAATATTCAATTGGGTAGTTATGACCCCCACACTACCGGTGTTGCGGACATGATATCCGCTCGCGTCTGCATATGAAGTTAAAATGGAATCAGACAATAGCCCCTAACCTAGATGGTAGACAATTTCCCCATTAGTATGTAAACAACGTTGAAAGGTGTAAACAGGCCTTGACAGGCGATTATAACTAATGTTGCCGTATGCTAATACCATCAGCCCATCTCTACCTCCATCTAACTCCTCCAATAATATTAAATCTGACATTTCTAGTAAGTGGTTTTGCCGTTCCTCACTTCGGTAAACCTTAAACAGCATGTAGTATTTAAACTCTAATGAACCCGCCCATAAATGTCACTTATCAACCAATAATAAATCACCAGTCTCTTGCTCCCCACTTGCCAATTTAACCTAATTATCCATCGCTAATCTAAGTCCTTAGCTCCCTTCGTTAGTATTAACTCCCCTTACTTAACTAACAGCTTCTGCGCCTGCGCATGCATTTTTCTCTTGCCGACCTGTGCATAATTACGACAAAGAATACGCAAGGTTTAAAGCAGCGTCAAACGGTGCGGAAAAATCACTGCAGAACGAACCCCAGTTCTTCTTGAGTCGGTTTTGGATGAGTCGACAGATCAGGCGTAGAACCCGGTCAGGTTGCCTCACCTGTAGGGACCGCCATATGAAATGTGACGAGCAAACTCCGGTATGTCAAAATTGTGTTAAATCGGGTCGAAAATGTTATAGAGGTACTCGATTAAATTTCATTCAATATTCATTTTATGATCCTAAACGTCTGCTAAATTCTCCTCAAATAAAGGTTTTGGATCAAAGTATCACCATTGCTGGGTTATATAATGGCAAGGCTCCTTATAATCCTTACCTTCGATTGCACACTCTCGAAGATCTTAAACAATCTGATGAGGTATATAAAAGTGATTGTGAATTGTCTCGACCTGCTACTGACGAAAGGCGGGAAAATCTCATTGGTTCACTTAGTGGGACAACGGCTGCTGCTGCTGCTGCTCGTGCTGCTGCCATTGCCGTGTCAGATTCCATGGGGGCGGGGTCAGACCTTTCGAGACTTGGTTCTAATCTGACCACAACTCCAATAAGGTCAAATATCATAGGATCTTCTAGTATAAGTGCGACAAGACCTAATTCCTTAAAGGCTCAAATTAGCATTGATAATATAGCTGCTATAGATAGAGAGCAGGAAGAACATCAACCGCCAGAGCCGTTAACCGTACGATCTGATTCCACCACGGGAACCGGGATAAAAATTAAGCCTGATCCTGATGATATGGATTCTCAAATGTCTGAAAATGATATAATTGAGAAAAGACAATATGATGAACCAATGTCGGTTAGTTCAGACCATAGTCACCAAGAGTCAGATACTATGGTCGAGACATTGAATCAATTGGGTAGTAATCAAGTTGCTGAAACAAGAGATGATAATTTTGAATTCCATTTATTATCCAGACCTGGTACCACTGTAGATAGTCCATTTTTCAATGAAGATTTAATCAATAATTTCCAGGTCCCTAACCTTTCGACTTTTAACATTCAAAACTTTTTATTAAAGCCGAAATATCAATTTGAACCTCCCAATTTATCGAATTCGAAAATAATCTTTGATAATCCCAACTTTGAATTCGACACTAATCAGTTTATAAAATTGGTTGATGGAGAGAAATACTATTGGTTATTGGATTTATTCAATGAATTAAATATCTGGAAGAGTTTAGTCCCCAACTATTGTCTTAATTTAATCCATACCAATGCCAATAGTCCTAATAATAATATCAGTCATTTAATTAAGTTGCATCAAACCAAACATGATAGACCCAAAACCACTACTACTACTACTGCCACCACTCCGGTTGGTCCCATTTCCAAAACTACTCCGAATATAAGTTCCACTCCTGGAGGGGAAACCCAAGATCTTACTAGTCCAAATGATTCGACTTGTAGTTCTCCTCCTTCCATTGTGTATAATCAGAACTCAGATTATAATCATTTGATTAACAATACATTTCTTATGAATTGTTTATTGAACTGTTCGGTAGAAACGTTCAACGAATGGGCCAACTTTAAATTCTTATTGAAATTACAATTGAATTATTTCAACTTTGTCAAGACATTGAATATTACTAGTGACACATTCAAGAATTTTGAAATCTTATTGGTATCAATAGCCCTTAATCTTTTCAACATTTTATTGAAATCGATGCATAATACCAAATTCAACCGGTTATTTAAAATCTTCAATAATCAAATCAAAATCTTTAATAAACTTATTTTCAAGTTTTTTAAATTGCCCCGGAATAAGTTTGAAAAATTCAAGTCATTGATCTTTATAAGTTCAGTTCATTCGATTGTTATCTTGAAGCATTTGATTCATCGACACTGGGCGTATCACCTCCAAGAAGAGACATTACAAGAGGAAAAAGAAGATGAGGCAGAAGATCCAAAAACGTCAGAACATGAAAAGGAGGATGACATGAATATAGATCCACCACCGCAGAAATCTTTTGGAAGAAGACCCTCCAAGGTCAAATCCCGGTCCTCGAAAATCGCCAAACCTAAATTAAATGATCTGAATGTGTATGATGACAATACCAATATAGATTCGGTCAATTGGAATGAAGATTTAGATGAACCATTGGATTATGATTCCTTAGACCCTACGCCTATCAGGAAATTAAATTACTTTGAGATTCTTCAATTGAATGATGATTTCAACGGATTAGAAATCAACCAGTCAAGTTACCCCATTAATGTCAATGTCACTGCCAATGAGTATAATAGTATTCGAGGCTCCAACGCCATGAAGTTACGTAAATTAGTATGGCATTCTATTAAATTAGATTACCTTTGGCATTATCCTAATTTCGAGAGCTTTAACCTAAACCATTCGGTGATTCCTCAATTTGATGATTTGAATCTGAACATTATTCTCCCCAATGACCGGTTGACGTTGTTGTTATTATTGAGCCAGTACTTAACTAAGGCCACACACTTGCTCAATAACGACTCGTCGGTAGTGGACAAATGTAATGGCAACATTAGCTCTATTTTTGCCGTCATTGACAATTCCATAATTAGTGAGGACTTGAAACGGTTCTGGAGTCAGAACTTCCGGTGGATGTTAGCATAATTACATACATGTATATACGAGTGATAGAATACACACTCAGATACACACTCTTACATCTATATACTATCTCTACAATCTATCTAATACTCTATAACACTCTAGATCTTACTAGAGCTTACACCATACAAATCGCTACTATGTTAGCCTCAGGCTCTAATTTTTTTTCGTGCACCCTCCAATGAGTTGAGAAAAATTTTCAACTCGACACTAATAAATCTTTTTACTTCTACTACTTATAGATCAATACTATTATTACAATGGCTGGTACTTTATATGTCCAAGACTGCACTCGGGTCAGACTCCCAAAGGCTTTAATCGAGTACTACGGGTTAGACATCAAAATCTCTGAAGCTGATGCTACCTACAAAAAGAACTTCCCATTAGCCAAATACCCTGCTTACGTTGGTGAAAAAGGTTTCAAATTAACTGAAACCATTGCCATCTCTATTTACTGTATGTATACAATGTTTACTACTATAAGGATCTGGTGATATCCTTGGCTTATGTGATGAGAAACTTTTATTATTTTATACAGTTATCCCTGTCTTAACATATCATGTCGAGGATTTTTAATCTGAAAAGTATCATATAAAGAGAATTCAGTTCTTATTTATATATATTTAATTTTGTCAAGTTTTGATATCCCAGATCAATTGAAATTTTTTTTTTATTGTCTTACTAACAACTTTTAGTCGCTAAATTAGGAGATGCAAAATCTGCTTTATTAGGTAAATCTGATGAAGATTTCGCTCAAATCTTAAAATGGGCTTCTTTGGGTAACAGTGAAGTTATGCCAGCTGCCACTGATGCTTTTGCTGGTATTATTGGTAAAGTTCCTTTCAACAAGAAGGTTACTGAAACCGGTAAAACCACTTTAAAAGAAGTCACCAAGATCTTAGAATCTCGTTTATATGATTTCACTTATTTGGTTGGTGAAAGATTAACTTTAGCTGATCTTTTAGTGGCTCAATTTTACTACAGAACTTTCTCTTTAGTTTTCGGACCAGAAGACAGAAAAGAATTCCCAAATGTTGTTAAATGGTTCAAGACTGTTATTGCTTCTGATGTTTACAAGACTGAATTCAAATCTTTTGAATTTGCCACTAAAGCTGCTGAATATGTTGCTCCAAAGAAAGAAAAGAAGGCTGCTGCTCCAAAAGCTGCTCCAAAAGCCGCTCCAAAAGCTGCCGAAGAGCCAGCTGCTGCTCCAGCTCCAAAACCAAAACATCCATTAGAAGCTTTAGGTAAAGCTAAAGCTCCAATTGATGAATGGAAGAGAATTTACTCTAATGAAGAAACCAGAGAATCTGCCATCCCATGGTTCTGGAAAAACATGTACGATCCAGAAGAATGGAGTTTATGGCAAGTTGATTACAAATATAATGATGAATTAACTTTAACTTTTATGTCCAATAACTTGATTGGAGGGTTCTTCAACAGATTAGGTGCTTCTCTTAAATACCTTTTCGGTTGTATGGTTGTTTATGGTGAAAACAACAATAACGGAATCACTGGGTTCTTTTTAATTAGAGGTCAAGATCACGTTCCAGCTTTTGATGTTGCTCCAGATTGGGAAAGTTATGAATTCACCAAATTAGATGGTTCTGATGAAAAAGTCCAAAAATTCGTTAACAATATGTTAGCTTGGGATGAACCAGTTGAAGTTAACGGTGAAATGAAAGAAATCGCTGACGGTAAAGTGTGCAAGTAGTTAGTTTGTTTTATAGCTTCAATTAATTGTCATTCTGTGTATCAGCTTGTAGTTCAAGGTGTCTTATAGTTGGAGTCCTATAGTTGGAGTCTTTGGTCTCGTGGGCCATATTTCAGGACCCCTGATCCGGGTAACGATGAAAATTTTTGGCGCGACTGTTTACCACTGTCCACTGATCTTATCTTTACGTGTAGATTAGGTTAACTATTCCCTGTTGTTACCGTCGAATCCCGTGTAAAGAATCCAAAACATACTTCAGTGTACAAGGATTTTTCCAACGGTCTCTTCAGTAACCAAAAAAACTATTGATAACTCCACCCCAATTCTCCCCAGATCAATCCCCCTGATATGTTAAACCATCCAATCATTCGAAACATACGAAGGAAACCCCTTTTATTAGTAGGGCCTGTGGCTTTAATGGTTACCCTTTACTTGGTGGTGTTTTCCTACAGCTCTGGTGCTAGCTCCAAGCAAGATAAGCAGCCTAAATATAGTTACAAGCCTAAGAATAAATCCTGGTTTGGTAAAAACAAAGATTCAATAATCTTAAGAAACTTACCAAAGAATCATATTAGTCATTATGATTTGAATCAATTAACCGTCACCAAAAACGCTTTGGAAAATAAAGAAGAAGTATTGATTTTATCACCAATGTCTAAATTTGTCCCTGAATATTGGGATAATTTAGTTAAATTAAACTATGCTCACAGTTTAGTTAGCTTAGGATTCATTTTACCAAGAAATGAAGATGGTAATAAAGCTTTAAAGACTTTAGAAAGAGCTATTAAAAGAACTCAAAGTAACCCTGCTACTAAATTTAAAAAAATCACTATATTAAGACAAGATTCTAATTCATTGGAAAGTCAATTAGAAAAAGATAGACATGCTTTAAGTGTACAAAAAGATAGAAGAAGTTTAATGGCGTTAGCTAGAAACTCCTTAGTGTTCACTACCATCTCCCCATCTACTTCCTGGATCTTATGGTTAGATAGTGATATTGTGGAAACTCCACCTGATATTATTCAAGAATTAACCGCTCATGATAAACCTGTTTTATCGGCTAATGTTTATCAAAGATTCTATAATGAAGAATCTAAAAAGAATGATATTAGACCTTATGATTTTAACAATTGGGTTGAAAGTGAAGAAGGTTTGAAATTGGCCGCTACATTAAAAGATGATGAGATTATTGTGGAAGGCTACGCCGAATTGGCTACTTATAGACCATTAATGGCGCATTTCTATGATCCTAAGGGTGATAAAAACACCGAAATGGCCTTGGATGGTGTAGGAGGAGGAGCTGTTATGGTGAAAGCTGACGTTCATAGAGATGGAGCCATGTTTCCTTCTTTCCCATTCTACCATTTAATCGAAACCGAAGGATTTGCCAAGATGGCCAAACGGTTGGGTTACGAGGTGTTTGGGTTGCCTAACTATTTAGTTTATCATTATAACGAATAGATTATTTAAATATATGTTATATTAATAGAGACCGGTGCAGAGACCTCAGAGCCTCAGATTTGACCTCAGCATATTTCCCAGGAGGAGGGCATCACGGATCGATTGGTGCGCGCACTCCCCGAGATGAGATGAGAAATTTTTTTTAAATTTAATACAATATCAATTAAGTAGGTAAACGGTTCTTTTCCCAAAACCCAAACGGATAGTCAGAACACGATGCAACTTACTTGGAAAGACATCCCACCGGTCCCCAATGCCAACGACATGTTGGACATTGTGCTTAACAAGACCCAAAGAAAAACCCCTACAGTTATTAGACCCGGGTTTAAAATCACCAGAATTCGGGCTTTTTATATGAGAAAAGTTAGATTTACTTCGGATGGTTTTGCTGATAAAATCACCGATTTATTACAAGGATTCCCTAACATTAATGATGTTCATCCTTTCCACCGTGATTTGATGGATACTTTATATGAAAAAAATCATTATAAGATTTCTTTGGCTGCTATTTCCAAAGCTAAGACTTTAATTGAACAAGTTTCAAGAGATTATATTAGATTATTAAAGTTTGGTCAATCCTTGTATCAATGTAAACAATTGAAGAGAGCTGCTTTGGGGAGAATGGCTACCATTACCAAGAAATTGAAAGATCCTTTGACTTATTTGGAACAAGTTAGACAACATTTAGGGAGATTACCAAGTATTGATCCAAATACTAGAACGTTATTAATTTGTGGATATCCTAATGTGGGTAAATCCTCTTTCTTAAAATGTATTACTAAAGCTGATGTGGAAGTTCAACCATATGCTTTTACTACCAAATCTTTATATGTGGGGCATTTTGATTATAAATATTTAAGATTTCAAGCCATTGATACTCCCGGGATTTTAGATAGACCTACTGAAGATATGAACAATATTGAAATGCAAAGTATTTATGCCATTGCTCATTTAAGATCCACGGTGTTATATTTCATGGATTTAAGTGAACAATGTGGATTTTCTATTGAAGCTCAAGTGAAATTATTTCATTCCATTAAACCATTATTTGCTAATAAATCAGTTATGATTATTATGAACAAATCCGATATTATTAAATTTGAAGATTTAGATCCTTCTAAACAAGAAGAATTAAAAACTTTATATGATTTAAAAAATGTTGAAATTATGCATACTTCATGTGTTGAAGAAGATAATGTGATGCAAGTTAGAAACCAAGCTTGTGAAAAATTGTTAGCATCAAGAATTGAACAAAAATTAAAAGGAGCTGCTAGAGTTAATCATGTGGTTAATAAAATTCATGTTGCCAGACCTCAATCTAGAGATGATATTGAAAGACCAGCATATATTCCAGAAGAAGTTCAAACATTAGAAAAATATGATGCTTTAGATCCTAATAGAAGAAAATTGGCTAAGGATATTGAATTAGAAAATGGTGGTGCTGGGGTTTATAATATTAACTTGAAAGATAAATATTTATTAGAAGATGAAGAATGGAAGAATGATACCATGCCTGAAGTTTTAGATGGGAAGAATGTTTATGATTTCTTGGATCCAGATATTGCTGCTAAATTACAAGCATTAGAAGATGAAGAAGAAAAATTAGAACAAGAAGGATTTTATGATTCTGATTCTGATATTGAAGAAGAAGGATTAGATGAAATTAGAGATAAAGCTGAATGGATTAGAAACAAACAAAAAGTCATGATACAAGAAGCTAGAAATAGAAAAGCTTTAACCAATAGAGCCATTATGCCTAGAGATCAAGTTAAAAGATCATTTAATGATATGGAAGAACATTTATATTCTATTGGTCATGATACTACTGAATTGAAAAACAAACAAGCTATGTCTGCTAGACCAATTAAGAATCCTAAAGGTATTGATATAATAAAGAACAATAATGGAGAAATTGATGTGGAAGAACATATCAAGAAGAGAAAGAGACCTATGAACCAAAGTGATAGACTTAATGATGGGGTTCTTACTGAAGATTTAAGAGATAAAACCGAAAGAATACATAAGGTTCAAAGAAGAGAAAGAAATAGAAATGCCAAACAAGGGGAAGGTGATCGTCATATTGCGGCTGCTTTACCTAAACACTTGTTCTCCGGTAAACGTGGGTTCCAAACCGATCGTCGTTAGGCCGGGCTTTGATGTCAATTTGTTTATGATATATAGTTTGTTAGTCATTAATGTGTTAATTAAGTGATGTAGAATTTGAGTGTCTGACGAGAGTCTGACGGGTGCTTTCTGACGAGGGCTTTCTCTGGTATACTTTATTGTGTCTCACACTACCGATAAGAGATAAGCGTTGTGCCCCGATTAGATAAGGAGAATTTCATATAGATCAACTCCCCTTATACCACTAATATAACTTGTTTGAACCGATTTTAATCGATTTATACCAGGTATACATCTTGAAAAACTATTCTACAGGTTCTTTGTGTTATTTCCACCACTTGGTCTGCTGTAATCCTTATTCCTCCACACCTGTTCTCACCGCTCACTATTGGCTGGCGAGTCTAGGGGGTTTATCTAAGGGTCTAGCCACAGTTTTGGTTCTTTTTTTATTCTAGATCACACTACTATTAATAATATTATTAGTTTAAAGGTGTCGATTTTGAATAGTATCTAGTTTGTTAAAGGTTTTTGCAAGACCACTAGTTTATAACATCATTGGTATCAAGATTTACTATGAACGTTAGTCTTGAACCTGAGTTGCAGTTTCTTAAGCGAGACAAGCCAGATATTGGTGAACCTTTGAAATCAAATAAAGATGTTGGGGTATTTAATTTTAGCAGTTTAAGTGCTCAGTTGCCTCCTAACACAGGTCCTCCTGGTACGGTTCAAGTTAATTCCACTAATGGGGCTAATTCCAATAAAAACTTGTCCCATGTTCCTTGTAAGTTCTTCAGACAAGGCATTTGTCAAGCAGGGTCTTCATGTCCTTTCAGTCACAATTTGGAAGGGACTTTGGGTGCTGATAAGTTACCTTGTAAGTATTTCCAAAAGGGGAATTGTAAGTTTGGTTTGAAATGTGCTTTGGCTCATTTTCTTCCTGATGGAACTAGAGTTAATTCTAAGAGTTATGGGAGGAAGAATTATACAAATTACAATGGCAATGGGAATGGGTCCAGGGGTCATAGTTCCAATGGGTCTAACGGACTTTCAAGTGGGTCTAATAGTTCTAATGGACACGGTGCTATTGGGTCAAATGGTACTATTTCCAATAATTCTAATATCGATTCCACTTCAAATGGCTCAGGCAGTTATAACTATAATACCTACGGAAGCTACAACAATAACTCCCAGTTCCAGTCGCTGCCTATTGATATTGGATTTAATCAAAGCACTCCCCCTAATCGGCCGTTGGCAAACTTTATTTCTATGCCCCAACATTCTCGACGGGGTTCTAGTGGCTTCCATCCTAATGTGGATGTTAGTCTGGGTGGTTATAATATTGCTACTCCTACTGGATCACATTCTAATTCATACCAAACTCAATCTTATGGTTTAATGAATGGAGGTTCTAATGGAGGGGGGTCTTATTCAGGTCCTAATTCTGCTACCACTCCAAGTAGCGCCTTTACTCCTACGGGAAATGGACTTCAATCTGGGGGAATAATGAGATCTTATTCTTCTAATACTTCTCCAATAACTTTAACTCATCCTTCAACATCACCACAATCTAATTTTTTCAATGGTGGACTTGTCAAACCTTTACCCGACTCCCCAACCAACCATTCGATCAATCTTATGTCTGAATCATTCACAAGATCCAAATCTTTTTCAACCAAATTGCCTAATTCTCAAACCTCATTCAGTTCTTTTTTGCACCATTTATCTACTGATCAGAATGAAGGTAATGATGATTCAGCCATCTTGGATTATGATAGTGATCCAAAGAATAATGATGATGTATTTGAAGAAGATTACGTTCCTGCTTCTTTGGGTGATATAATCTTGACTCCTCAGGAATTACAAAGACGGGATTCGAGATCACAATCTGGAACATTACTGGTAAGACCAAACTTGACTGCTTCAAGCTCCTCTGGAGATGTTATGGTTCCACCAATGTCCCGAACTTCCGATGATGGGCTGGAGATCAAATCTCCTATTCATAATGACGATGTGTTTTTAATGGAATAATAATAGAAAATTGCATGTCTTGGTTACATTTAGGTATGGAAGAGAAAAGTATAAAATATAGATAGATTTTTAGGTAGATATATATAAATAGATATATATAAGGAAATACAAGTATGGATATTTATTGATAGTTGTATTTTGCAGCCATGAAGAACTTGTAATTATAAAGATTTATTTCTAAATAAGCATAAATTCTTGAATATTTACAGGATGGTGGAATTACCCACTAATGGCCTTGGGGTTAGACCTAAAGATATCAGCAGTTTGATTTTGGAATTCTTGCATTAATTTAGTATCTTTGAAACTAAGTTCCGGTTGAATGTTTCTCAAGTGGTCAGACTCAAATATAGACCCTACCAAGACCACTTCATCAGAAAATGGGTTTAAAGTATAAACCAAATTATCAGTAACGGTTCTTTCTGACTCTTGGGTGTGTTTCCCGTTAGTATAACTAACCTTTTGTTTTGTAGTAACTTTCATTACAAACTGAACATAAGCAGTAACGTTATTGGAATCTGGTAAAACCGTGAATGAAATAACTTTTGGATTCTTTTCAATTGAAACCAAATCCCAAGTTAATTTCCCATTAGCTGGAAAGCTTCTAGCTCTTTGAATAAGACGCTTACTGACCAAAGTTCCCGAGTTATCTTCTAACTGAAGGGTTAAATATTCTGGTCTTTTAGATTGGGGCAAGTTACAAGCAGCAGCAAAGATTTTATTTGTTTTAACAAACTTTTCCATGGCTTGTTCTTTCCAATCATTGAATTTCAACTTGGTTTTAGTTTCATTTCTAAACTTAACAATACTATAAGTGTTCACAGCAAACATCCCTAATCTTCTGAAAACCAATTTGTGCCATGAACTGATAGGACTGGAGAATATTGGTGGCGGTACGTAGAAATCAGCAATGGTACCAATACTTTTAATAGGAATTTGGGAAATATCAGCTACTGAATTCTTACTCTTCTTCTTAGGAGCTTCATTGGAATAGGATCTCAACTGACTCATACTAGGTATACTCTTGACCCCATAGGTACTCAAAGGAGATGAAGCCCTTAAGCTTATCCTTCCGAGTCCCACGACATTCAGGACTCTTGTCAAACTCATGATATACCAATAATCAGATCGAATGTTGAGGTGGAAAGGTTCTTTCATATTTCGCGGTCGTGTGCGGGTTGCCAAAAAAATCTTTGATGAGATGAGATGTTATACTCATTTGTTAAATCATCCTTAACGTTTTAATACGATTTAACTAAGAGAGATGCCCTCGATTCACGACAAAAGCGGCAAGAAGAAGCTAGCTCCAGAGAAAGAGAGATTCATCCAATGTTGTGGAGATGTTTCTCTTGAGTTGGTGAGTAGTTTGAAGAGCTCGAAAGATATCAATTTGAATGGTTTGATCAGTCGGTTTGCAAAGAAATATAAGTTGAAGCAACAACCTCGGTTGACCGATATTATATCATCAATTCCTGATCAATATAAGAAATATTTAATCCCCAAATTGAAGGCCAAACCTGTAAGAACCGCTTCTGGAATTGCGGTTGTGGCAGTCATGTGTAAACCTCATAGATGTCCTCATATTGCTTATACGGGGAATATTTGTGTTTATTGTCCTGGAGGTCCAGATTCTGATTTTGAATATTCTACTCAGTCGTATACCGGCTTCGAACCCACATCCATGAGAGCCATTAGAGCTCGATATGATCCTTATGAACAAGCTAGAGGTCGGGTGGAACAATTAAGACAATTAGGACATTCTATTGATAAAGTGGAATATATTATTATGGGAGGAACTTTTATGTCTTTACCTATTGACTATAGAGAAGGGTTTATTACCCAGCTTCATAATGCATTAACTGGGTTCAATGGAGGTAATTTAGATGAAGCTATTAAATTTTCTCAACAATCTCAAACTAAATGTGTAGGGATTACCATTGAAACTAGACCTGATTATTGTACTTCGACTCATTTAAGTGATATGTTGAAGTATGGGTGTACTCGGTTAGAAATCGGGGTTCAATCATGTTATGAAGATGTGGCTAGAGATTCTAATAGAGGTCACACTGTTAAAGCAGTTTGTGAAACATTTGCAGTAGCTAAAGATGCTGGGTATAAAATCGTTAGTCATATGATGCCTGATTTACCTAATGTGGGAATGGAAAGAGATTTGGAACAATTTATTGAATATTTTGAAAACCCTGCCTTTAGAACTGATGGGTTAAAAATATATCCTACTTTAGTTATCAGAGGGACTGGTCTTTATGAATTATGGAAGAAAGGATTATATAAATCATATAATGCCAATGCTTTAATCGATCTAGTGGCCCGGATTTTGGCTTTGGTGCCTCCTTGGACTCGTATTTATAGAGTTCAAAGAGATATTCCTATGCCCTTGGTTACTTCAGGGGTTGAAAATGGGAATTTAAGAGAATTGGCATTAGCTAGAATGAAAGATTTTGGAACATCTTGTAGAGATGTTAGAACCAGAGAAGTGGGGATTCAAGAAGTTCATCATAAAGTGGTTCCAGATCAAGTTGAATTAATCAGAAGAGATTATTATGCTAATGGAGGTTGGGAAACCTTTTTAAGTTATGAAGATCCAAAACAAGATATATTAATTGGATTATTAAGATTAAGAAAAGCATCGAAGAAATATACCTATAGACCAGAATTTACTTCACAGCCAACGTCTATTGTGAGAGAACTACACGTTTATGGGTCGGTAGTACCATTACATTCAAGAGATCCTAGAAAGTTCCAACATCAAGGGTTTGGAACTTTATTGATGGAAGAAGCCGAAAGAATTGCTATAGAAGAACATGGATCTCAAAAGATTAGTGTTATTGCTGGTGTAGGGGTTAGAAATTATTATGGAAGATTAGGCTATGAATTAGATGGTCCATTTATGTCTAAACTGATTGGACAAGATGCTATTGATGACACTGATGAAGATGAATATTAATGACCCCTTACTATATAGTAATACACTACTTAACTTTCAAAACTCCGCTAATTTTACATTTATACATACCTTATTGCTAGGATCTATTTATAGTGAGTGTATGAGTACAACAAAAAAATTAATACAACAAAAATTATACTATGATAATGAAATGGATTCTTTCGTAATGATACAGTAACATATAATGACATGGCTTAATGATAATAATACTTGTTTGAATTATGAGGTTGATTGGTCAACTCTTTGGCCCATCCGGGAATATCATCACCAGATCCTCCCACTGGTCTTTCAAGCACCACGTTTTCTAATCCCAACGCATCACTTAACCAAGGATGGTTGATCATTCCTCCAGCATCAGCTCTTGATTCTGGTTGTAATGATAACATGGGTAACAAAAAGTCCGAGATTTCAATGGCATCAGATACTGAAAACTTATATTTTTCCACCAACACATCTTTTAAACCCCAAGGTTTTAATTTTTGAATTCTATGTAATTCTCCTCTGACATTGAAAAAATCCCGGGAATAGTAACTTTCTTTTAACATTTGCCTATGGAATGGTCCCAATAATTCGATTATTTGGGCAATATGATCATCATCTTTAGTATATGCTTTCCCATCTCTTGGATCAAATAAGTAATCCCCAGTCAATAATTCGAAAATTAAACATGCAAAAGACCATAAATCAGTAGATGACCCCCAATGATACCCTAATAACACTTCAGGAGATCTATATTGTCTAGTTTGGATTTCATCGGTGAAATGATGACTGGTCCAGCAAGCGTTCCCTAAATCGGCAATCTTAACCGAAATCAATTCATCTTCATTTATAACAAAAGATTCATTAATGGAATCTTCCACATAACTAGCTTCTAGATTCGAGTTATTAGGGTCTGCAAACTTGTTGGAAATTGACATGGATGATAAAGAGTTGTTCAAGTGGCTTGAATTGGGATCTTTGACTTCAGATAATGGGATTCCAGAATTAGATGATGATTCTTGGACCATGTGATCATTGAATGAATTATCTTTGGCGGGCGTATTGGACACAGAATTGGCTAATCCAAAAACACTGGTGAACGATTTATTAAATGTTCTTAAGGGGGATGGTAAAGGTTGAGACCCAGTGATTAAAGTTTGCCTTCTGGATCTTCTACCATTTCTCCCAATAGAAGGAGAATTATGAAGGGATTTCATGTTGGTACTACTGCCAATTGCACTACCAGTATCACTACCAGCAGATGCAGTAGATGGAGTATCGGGTGTTTTGAAAGGTTGGTCGAAATTACGTTCTTGATGAGGAGTGTTAGGATGGGATGTTATTGGAGTATTCACTGAACTGTTATTACCTGATTTTGATTTGGTTCTTTGTAATTTTTTCTGTAATTTGACTTGATTTTCTTCTTCTTCGACCATTCTTACGATTTGTTCGACATCACCAATTTCTATCAAGACATTTTCCGGTTTTAAATCAGTATGAATAACCCCACACTTTCTATGTAAAAAGTCCAAAGATGCTAATAACTGCTTGGCAATTTGCTTGACAAAAACAGTAGGAATTCCCCGGTGCTTATACCGTCTGATTAATCCCAATAAGTTTTCCCCCAACACTTCAAATACCATCACCACATGGACTCCATTGGGACCTTTATGAGTGAAAGTATCTAATAATTGGATGACATGCTCATGACCAGGATGATTAAGATCGGAAGTGGTGACTTTATCCAATAATTTGATTTCATCAACCGCAGTTTCCGTATAATGTTTAGCCAGTCGAACAATTTTCATTGCCACGTGACACTGTTTATCATTATCTCTAGCTAACCATACGGTAGAAAAATGTCCCCAGCCGAGTTTCCGTACCAATGTATACTTCCCGTCCTTATAGTTTTCTCCTATATAACAGGTATGGTATCCACCAGGCACATAGTCTTTAGAATCTTCTTCATTTTCAGGGTGAAGCGAGTTGACGTCATCGTCATCGTCCTCGTCTTCGTCGTCTTCTTCGTCTTCTTCTTCCCCTTTCTCTCCCAGGGTGTCAATATTGCCATGGGTACTGATTTGGCTACTTTTATCTTCTCTTGCTTCTTCGTTGGTAGTACTAAAGCTAGCATCGAGTTCTTGTTCTTCATAATGTTGACCATAGGTCCCAGTCTTTTTCAGGGGTTTTTCATCAATAAAATCACCCGTAGTGTCATGGTAACTGTACAGGTCATCGTCATCCTCTTCCCCCGTTTCAGCACCTGTTTTATCAGACCCAAAATCAAATCTAGATCCTGGGGTGAATTCTCCATTTTTGAATTCAGTGTCAGAAAATTTTGTTTTCAAGGGGGACAAGTTTGGTTTGAATGACTTCACATGAGGTGAAGAGGTGGTGCTAACCGTAGGGGTGCTATGATGGATCAAAGGCAAGAAAGATTGGGAGTTAAAAGAATTTTCATCATTATGATTATGGGCAGAGCTATGGTCATGGGCGTAACTCTTGTCTAGGCTCTCTGGGTGGAATCCCAAGCTGCTATTGGGTGACTTGGAAGTATGAGACCCATTCAGATGTAAATGAGTTATATGACTATTCTGAGAAAACTCCTCCTCTTCTGCCTTCTTTATAGCGATGGATAAATTGGACTTGTGGAACTTGGATTGGTTGGGCATTACACACGGAACAAAGTGGAAGAACCGGGATTAGGTGGAGAAATACAAAACGGTCTTTGTTACAAACGTGGCTGGTCTTATAATACAAATAGCACTTAACCGGTCAACTCAGTTGTGGAACCCAATATAAATAATAACTTTGAAAAGAATCGTGAGAAATATTATATGATCGCGCTAACCGTTTTTAAGGTGCGCTCCGGTGTTTGACGGCTTGGGAACACTCCGACGGTTGGACTACAATTGGGCTTGGTAGTACGACTGGGAGGAGATTTGGTGCTGGGACTGGTGTTAGATATGTCCTTGTTCTTCTGATTTCTCTGACACAGTTTGTTCGGTGAAAATGGTGAAGATGAGGCAGGGCAGTGCTTGTTGAGCATCGGAGTGCCGAGTGCTCTAAATATCATATAAACAACCCTACTGGTCCTATGATGCTACTAGTCTACTTCTATATAATCTCACGGCCATTTTGCTCCAATCTCGTAGTATACTCCAGTGTCATACTATCCTATATACTCTTACTATTCTACCCTCCACTCTATGTCCCAATGTATATGGAACATTGTTCATTGTTACAAAATATGGGGAAATTTTTCGTAACGAGGTAGTCTCAAATAAGGAAACTTCAAGCCGACTTAAGATTGTATGGACAAAGTCGGTTAGTAGATTCAGTTTGTAGAAGTTGCAAAAATCGAAAATTCTACAGTTAAGTATTTAAAACTTTATATTAACGCTATATATAATCTAAATCATTTGATTGACATGAAACTAGGAGTTGTACATATAAATAGATCTCTATATTATCTAAGGTGGTTCTTACATCCCCATTTCAATATCTTGATCTTCCTTAGGGGCATCTTCTTTCTTTTCTGGTTCCCCTTGAGATTGACCTCTTTGGGCAGCCAATTTTTCAGCCATAGCAGCAGCTTGTTTAGCTTCTTGTTTTTCTCTTAAAGCTTGCTTCTTTTCTTCTTCTTTGGCCAAAAATCTCCCTCTAATAATATTACCAATAGAAGCTAATTCTTCATATTTAGCAATATATTTAGCTTTGGTGGAATCATATCCATCATCATATAACCAATCTTCGGCTTTCATTAATAAATCACCCAATTTGGTTTTTTCTTGTTCAGAAGCAAAATCCTTGTATTTTTCTTCTAATTTACCTCTTAAATCATAGATATATTCTTCCAAGGCATTCTTTCTGTCTTCAGTATCAGCCACTAATTTATCTTCCATAACCATGGCGTTTTCCTTTTCAGTTAATTCTTGTCTCTTTTCTTCTGGTAAAGCAGAAGTTATAGCAGAAATAACCAAGTCATCCTTCTTAACAACTTTTTTAACTTCACGGTATTCTGGTTCTTTATCTTCATCAACTTCTTCATCTTCTTTAGGTTCAACTGGTTCTTTAACTAATTTTTCTTCCACGGTGTGAGCAGATTCAATGTTATAGAATCCACTTGGATCATTTCTTAATTTCAATTTGGTAGCAATAGTACTTTCACCAGCGTTAGTTTTAACTCCGGTGATATTCCATTTACAAATAACATCTTCAGTACCAACTGGTAATTCGTCTCTGTTAGTATATCTAGCTTCGACTTCGAAATCACCTTTTCTGAATAAAGTAATGATCTTAGTAGATGGGAATAATCCACCTCTTGGGAAAACTTCCAAATGGTCGTCATCTTCTTCTTCTTTGTCCCAATAGTAAGAAACAGAGTAAGGGTTGAAATCTTCAAATTTGAATGGTCTAACTCTTAAAGTAGGAGAGTGCATGGCACAAATAAAAGCATTACCTCTAGCAATAGCTTCATCTTGATTCAAAGTGAAAGATAATTGTTTACCAAAAATTTCAGATAATTTGGTTTTAATAGATGGAACTCTGGTACAACCACCAATAACTTCAATAGAATCAAGATCACTAGCAGATAAACCAGCATCTTTCAAAGCAACTTCAACTGGAACATTAATTCTTTCTAATAAAGGTTTAATGAATTCTTCTAATTCATCTCTAGTTAAAGAAGAAGTGACATCAATATCATTCATTAAAGATTCAATGTTGAAAGGAGCAGAAGAATTAGCAGATAAAACTTTTTTCAATTTTTCAGCAGCTTGAACAACTCTGTAAAAAGCTTTAGGGTTTTCACGGACATTGATCTTATATTTTTCAACAAATTGGTCAGCGAAATGATTAGCAATAGCTAAATCAAGATCTCTACCCCCGAAATGTTTATCATAGGCAGAACCTAAAACTTTCAATTCACCCTTTTTAACAGCAGCGATAGACACTTGATAAGAAGAGTGACCAATATCAACAAAAGCCACTTTTTTAGGTTCATCATCAGGTAAATCACCAGCCTTGAAAACACCGTATCCAACAGCAGCGGCAGTGACTTCATTAACAATTCTAACTGGGTTTAAACCAGCGATTTTACAAGCATCAGAAGCAGCTCTTCTTTGCTTTTCGGTATACCATACTGGGACAGAAAGACAAATATCTTGGATGTTAGCTTTAGTTTCCTTTATAGTGATATCTTTAATTTTGTTGATATACATAGCAGATAATTGAGTAGAAGTAAATTCAGCTTGTTCACCCAAAAATCTAACTTTAGCACTGATTCCTCCATCTTTATTTTCCACTAAAGGAACAGTAGAATATTCTTTTTCAACTTCAAAGTCTGGATCTTTGTAGTTTAAACCCAAAGTTCTTTTCAAGTTTTCCACAGTGTTCTTTAAGTTAGAACCTTGTTGATTTTTACCACTTTCACCAATAAATCTATTTTTCATACCAAATCCAATTAAGGAAGGAGTGGACCGGTTAGAAACCTCATTGACAATAATATCAATTCCTCTGTTTCTGGCACAGGCAATAACCGTGCTGTTGTTACCTAAATCAACACCAAATGGAGTAGACATGTTTTCTATTATACTTATCTATAAATATATTTATGGAAAAGATTTATATTTTATATCAATGTGAATTTTTCAATGGCAATATAAAATTTTTCTCGCGGTGATGGTTGGTCGGGACACGTCTTCTTCGAATTTCGACTTCTTAGAATTTCTAAGATTTGCTGCGAAATCATGTACTTCATTTGTTGTTAGATGCTTTGTTCTAAGATGGTAATCAAACTCATCCATCCACTACTCTCTATCAACTTACTATAGTAACTCTGGTCTCCTGTAGTCACAAACTCTATCAACATATCAAACTCTTGAGGTTGTAAGATATCAGTACTCTTTAAATATGCTAGTAAATGGAAATCAAATAAAACTGTTCCATCCCCTAAATCTTTATTCAATTGATCATACAACGACTTAAAATTCTGTAAGTCACCCAAGAATTCTCGGTTTTCAATGACAAAGGTATTAGACTTGAAGATTGGTTTAGGATCTAATGGCATCGAGTCCAGTAAGGTTACCAAAAGAAAATCTATAGGGAAAGCTGGTTTTGCATTTGATTTAACTTCCAAGCCATATTCATTGATTTTGGAATAAAACACATCTGGTACGTATCGTTTATCATTAGATTCATTAATATACATCATTGATGGTTGAGTGGAACTGGTAATAATATCAGCACTCACTAATGCTTCAGTATTCACTGACACTTGATATGATCTAGGTTCAATTTCTCCTTCAAGTCCTCCTGATACCACACAAGTGACAAATCGAGATGAAAATTTATGAGAATTGGAATATTTCGTAGGATTAGGATTTTTAATTTGATGTTTAGCAGCCATTAACACTTCAAGATTACTTAAAAAGTAACTTTCTTTATGTCTTTTACATAAGACCGTACCATTTTTCATTCCAGAATCAGTTAAATCACTAAAGATCATCCCCAATTTATATAAATTGAATTTTTGAGCTAATTCATCAATTTCAGATTCATTTTCCCAGGGTAATAAAGTTAACCCATCTAATTCATTTGATTGAGGTGGTTCATAAATAAATTCTACTTTAGCCTTAATTCCTAATGGGACTTTATCATAAGGTTCATAACTTCCATATAAAAACCCAAATCTTTGAGTCCCACTTAATCTCCAACTATCAATAAATCGATTTAAAATATTGGCATCCAGAAATTCCACATGGTCTACCATTCTGAATTTTTGTTGTTGCAAAGTAATAACTGGAGGTTGACATTTAGAACAAATTCCTCTAGGATATGGTAAATGACCCGAAGGACATTTTTTATTAATAGCATAACTAGGTTCTTCCAAAGGAGCCATATAACTAGTAGCATTATTCTTATTATTTTTTGTTTCATTGATTTCTTTGACATGAGCGTAGAAAGATGAATGTTTAATTCCATTGGAAGTTCTATAATCTTTATCCCAAGGAGGTAAAGGAGAACAATATTCACACATTCCTCGGTCTCCATGACGACAAAACGTCGATTTCTTACGGGAAATAAGTCCGTCTTGCTTATCTAAGAGCTTATCGACTTCTAGTTCTTTTGGAGCCGCTTTGGGGGTAATAGAAGCTATAGATGGGATATTTATACTAGAATTAGCTCCAGAATTCAAATTTGAAGTGGACTCAGATGGACTATTGGAGATGGAAATAGAAGCAGTGCCGGATTGAACCTGTGACATGGAGTCGGTGCCTGGATTCAGGTAATGGCCAAATAACATATCCCCATTCTTTAATTGTAAGTCATTAACAGTTCGAGTGGCCAATTCAGTGATATTTTGGCCTTTATCTTTAGGTTCAGTGGAAACTGTCAATGTGCTGACGTCACATTCCACCTTAGCTAACAATTGGTCTACCACTACTTGGAACTTGTCTGAGCCTTCAGCTGAAAACCGGAAAGTTCCATCTTTGGTTCTAAATCTAAGAATCATGACGTTTATCTATCCAATGTACTGATTGATTTCATGTCTTTTCGCAGTGGAGTCGTAATATTGCCACTAAGTGGTCGTGTGTGTACCGACGCGTCGCTGGTGGTCTATATAAACCCGCGATTCTCAACTTTGTTCGTACTATCCTCGCGATAGTACATTTGTCAAATATAACAATACAGAGAAGATTAGCATTGTCCTTGCATAAAGATGACACGCTTTACAAAGAGATTTACCATTTTTTTTGCACCCTAAGTGGACACCATAGTTTAATGTAGTTGTTCTGGTGGCTGTGCTAGACATCCCAGTGCTTGTAGATTTTAATATGAACTGTGCCTCTATAAACTGTGACATTGTAAAACTGTCCGCAGTTCGAGCCGCGCGGCGTTGACATATTGTCCCTTAAAATAACCTTTTATCTCAAACGAGAACCGAGTGTGATTACCATAACCTTACAGCCTAGGACGTGTTGTAAGGTTTACACGCACTACTTTATAGTGGCCAGGTAGCCCAATCGAGATTTTTTTTTTCTTTGTGTGCCAATTTCCTTTCAAGATAGCAGACATGGCTAGAGTACCAGCCATTAGAATAGCGGCGGTGGTGGGAGCATTGTTCATGATCTATGGTTTATCAGTGCTCTTCAAACCTCAAGTGGTCTACGTAGACCCTAATACCAACCAGGTACTTCCAAATTACATTCCTGGAACCTCAGATGCTGGTGCCATTGCGGCGGCCGCTGCTGGAGGTGTCAAACATGAAGGAGGACACGCTCAGCCAATTAAAGACAACGAAAAGGAACAAGAGCAAGCCTTGGCCCAGATCAAAGAGGGGGAAGGTAATCAAGATTCGTCGATTGTTGGTGAAGATACTGCCAAAGATCCTGCCCAAGATACCACTGGTGATAGTACCAAAGATACAACTGAAGGTACTGCCGAAGAGATCGAAGGCGTCAAGGATGACCAAGGGTATCTCAAAGTCCCAGCCAAGGCCGATCCCAAGTTTGTTGGCAAAGATAAAGAAATTCGGGCTACATTTGTCACGTTAGCCAGAAATAAAGAACTTTATGATTTGATCAAATCCATCAGAAGAGTGGAAGATAGATTCAATCGGAAGTTCAATTATGACTGGGTGTTTTTAAATGATGAAGAGTTCACCCAAGAATTCAAAGACTTGACCAGTTCTATTGTTAGTGGGAACACCAAGTATGGGTTGATTCCAAAAGAACATTGGTCATACCCTGAATGGATAGATTTAGATAAAGCCGCCAAGTCAAGAGCTGATATGAAAGCAGCAGGGATTATCTACGGTGATTCTGAAAGTTATAGACATATGTGTAGATATGAGTCAGGATTCTTTTGGAGACATAAATTATTAGATGACTATGACTGGTATTGGAGAGTTGAACCAGGGATTCAAATCCATTGTGATTTGGATTATGATTTGTTCAAGTTTATGAGAGACAATAATAAGAAATATGGGTTTGCCATTTCTATCCATGAATTTTCCAAAACCATTCCAACATTATGGAAACATACTAAAGACTTTATCAAAGAACATGCTGAATATTTGGCCCCTAATAACTTTTTGGACTTTATTTCTGAAGATAATGGAGAAACTTATAATTTATGTCATTTCTGGTCTAATTTTGAAATTGGAGATTTAAATTTCTGGAGAGGTGATGCTTACAAGGCTTACTTTGATCATTTAGATAAAACCGGAGGATTTTTTTATGAAAGATGGGGGGATGCTCCAGTTCATTCTATTGCGGCTGCGTTATTTTTAAATAAAGATGAAATTCATTATTTTGAAGATATGGGATATAATCATGGAGTGTATACTCAATGTCCCTTGAATGCTCAATATAGATATGACCATAAATGTCACTGTCAACCTAAAAGTGATTTTACCTTTAAAGGGTACTCGTGTGGGAAACAATACTACAAAGCTATGGGATTGGAAAAACCACCTGAATGGGTTGATTATCAATAAATTCCTTTATAAATTAATAAAATAAAATGTACAATGTGAAATCCTCAGGAAATTATTTACGGAAACAATAGAAAAGAAACTCTCAATCTAAAAGCGTGTGCCAATACCAGAGGACCATTTGTATTAGGGTCGTAAACTGTACCAAGACAATAAGATTCATATGACTAGAATAATACCGATGAAACACGAGAAAGGACCAAATAGGTGATAACCTAGCCAAATAGGTGAAACCCAAGTTAACTTTTAACTCTCAAGTTAACTTAGCACCCTAGTCAACTTAGCACCCTAGTTAACTATCTCCCTAGTTAAACTAACACACTCCCCTAGTAAGTCATCACCCATTCATCGTGCAAACATCTAACCTTCTAGCCACTTTGTTTCTTACCCCGTCCGTGTTCGGTCCATAACGCCTAAATAACGCCTAATTTTGCCAATTCTCTATTTCACCCTTCGTATAAATTTCTGCACACGAACGCCAAACCGCGAACCCGCGAGAAATCCGCCCACCTGAAAATCGACGTGTCTCAAGGGTCTGTTGATTTCTTTCCAATACCTTTCTTTCAGATCGTTTTAACTGACTGTTAGTGATGAACTCGCCTCGGTCAAACGCCCGTATCATACGGTTTGCCTTGTTTGCCCTTTTATTGATCGCTTGTGGTTATATCTTATCCACTGGATCTAGTTATCAAGTGCCTGCTCAGCCTGCTAGTAATGCTGGATCTACTACTCCTGCTGCCGCCGCTGGAACTCCTGCTGATGTTAAAGCTGATGATGGGTCTAAAGCTGAACCTGTCAAAGCTCAAGCTCCAGTTGGTGGTAATTCCATTCAAAAACAATTGAATCCTGGAACCATTGGGGTTGAAAAATTCCCTCCTCCTGCTACTGCTGGTAAAGTTAAGGCCACTTTTGTGTCTTTAGCTCGGAATTCTGATTTGTATAGTTTATTGGGATCCATTAGACAAGTGGAAGATCGGTTCAACAACAAATTCAATTATGATTGGGTCTTTTTAAATGATGAAGAATTCTCTGATGAATTTAAAGAAGTTACTAGTACTGTGGTTAGTGGAACTACCAAGTATGGGTTGATTCCAAAAGAACAATGGTCATATCCTGATTGGATTGATCAAGAAAAAGCTGCTTTGGCTAGAGAAAAAATGGTGGAAAAGAAGGTTATCTATGGGGGGTCAGTCTCTTATAGACATATGTGTAGATATGAATCAGGGTTTTTCTGGAGACATCCATTATTAGATGAATATGAATACTATTGGAGAGTCGAACCAGATATCAAGATTTATTGTGATATTGATTATGATGTTTTCCAATTCATGAAAGATAATAAAAAGAGATATTCTTTCACTATTACTTTACCAGAATATAAAGAAACCATTTTGACTTTATGGGATACCACCAAGAAATTCATCAAGGAAAACCAACACTTTTTAGCTAAAGATAATATGTTGGATTGGTTATCTAATGATAATGGTGAAACTTATAATGGATGTCATTTCTGGTCTAATTTTGAAATTGCTGATTTGAATTTATGGAGATCTGATGCTTATAAGGCTTATTTCGATGCTTTGGATCAAGCTGGTGGGTTTTTCTACGAAAGATGGGGGGATGCTCCAGTTCATTCTATTGCTGCGGCTTTATTCTTGAATAAGGATGAATTCCATTTCTTTGATGATGTGGGATACTTCCATGTTCCTTTCAATAACTGTCCAGTCGACCCAGCCGTTAGAAAGGCAAAGAATTGTGCTTGTAATCCAAAAGATGATTTCAGTTGGAAAGACTATTCGTGTACTAAAAAGTACCATACCGTTAGAAACCTTCCTAGAATGCAAGGATGGGAAAACTTTTCGGGTTAGACTAGGTTATGTAGTAAATATAGTACAGAGATTTTGATCAAAGAAATTGGAGTAGAGAAATTGGAGAATGTGCTAATATTAGTAGCACCAATATTAGTAGCAAAAGTAGCACTAGTTGATCTGATGAGTCGTGTCGCGCCCGTTTGTGCCAGGCATGTCTCAGTGAAAAATGTAGAACTGAAATTCCATCGACAGAGCCCGTAGTCGTCCAATATAAACCTCATTGGTTCCTCTAATCTTTCTAGTTCTATATATCTTGATCCAACCCCATCACGTAGTATACGGCTGGAGAATAACTCCATCTTACAAAGCCTTTGTTCCATCACTTAGTAGAACACGACACGTAAAAGGGCGTTCCCTATTGTTATTACCCGAGAAGTTTGTTACGGGTTATCTAAGGCTGATTTTTACCGGTTTGGACACCATTTACTAGTGCTACATTCTGTTTATTTTGCCGGCTATTGTACACGTCTTCAAGGGTTTTTATTATACCTAGCTTATATATTCTGGTGGTTTGCTTTAATAGTATTGTCAGTGGTTTTTGGGTGTGATTAATCCTTATACCATAGTTTACCTCCGCAGTGTGGATATTTCTCCATCAGGCACACGCCCCTTAAAGGTTTTATTTTTTTAAATTCCTTGATTGTTCCTTGTTCATTATTGCTGGTTTCTTTGTTCCTTGTTTGTGATTGTGTGTCGCCTACTTCGCATTTCCTTTATCATCATTGTTTAGTCATTCCTTTATCATGTTCCAGGGTGAGGTGGACGTGTCGACTAATGTTGTCACTAGAAAGAGACACAGACCTAGTTCCCTAAATTTATCCAATATGGCTCCCCTTCAATCGTTTAAACCTTCTGAGCCGATGGATACTGACGATAAAACATCTCCAAAACAAGTCATCGTCGACTCTCCTGAAGAATCGAATAATCAATCGACCAAACAATCTACCAATGAATCCACCGGTGATTCATCCAATCAATCCACTACCCAATCTGTCGACAAAGAAGGTGTTAATAGTAACCTGGCGCTACGAATCGTGAGTCCTGGCTTGCCCCAACTAAATGACGAGATGAAGAATACCGTCAGATTGTCCCAGCAAATCCAATTACAACAAAAGTCTCTAATTGCAGCTCGGAATCATAACTCCGACGATTTAGATGAAGATGATAATGATGAACCAAAAGATCGGGAACTCCCGCTGGAAGAACAACCCAATCCTAGCATAGTTATCAGCTCCCGTCCAGAAGATTCTTTAAGATTATCCACGCCCGTGTCAGCACGAGGGTTAAAAAGAGATCATGTTCCCACTCCTTTGAATATTGAACCTGATACGGTGGCTCCTATTCCCAAACCGGTCATTCATTCAGCTCCGTTGTACAGTAAATTCAAACCAACCAATTCCAAAAAACCCCAAACCACCCCCAAAAATTCTGTCAAATTCCCCACATATTTAACTCCTCATAAATCTTCTCCATATAATACCCAAGTGTCTGGTGGTTCCAACAAACGAGTGAGATTAGTCAATCATCAACCACATACTTCAGTGTCTCCTTATTTTCCTCGTTCCAGATATTACAATCAACAATTCACTCCACAACCATCGGGAAATATATATAGTCGAATGGCACCTCCATTCTATTCCCCTCAGTCGCAAGTCGACTATTATCAAAGCTTTCAAAATTATCAGCAATACCAAGCCCAAATGTATCAACAGCAAATTCATTATCAGCAACAACAACAGCAGCAACAGCAACAACAATCCTTAGCACATCTCCAAACTTCTAACATATATGCATCTAAACCCTTGGGATCTGCTACTGAACCTGGCAAACAAAACCAATCTAAAGTGGTGGATGTTTACCATGGCGACTTACTCAAATACGCTCCTTTGAAGTCTCAACCATTATCCTCTCAGCGAGAGGTGTTTGATTATACCATCAGAGCCAGACAAAGTTTGGATGATGATGATGATCGGTTACCGGTTTCTGAAGATGAATTGAAGGAAATGGAAGAAAAGTATTCCAAAAATAATGAAATCTTCAATTTGCATAATCAAGAGATCTTTGGTTCCATCAATTTGATGAACCAAAAGGTGTTTAATTTTCGCATCTATGGCGAGGACAATGTTGCAGAACCTCAACCTGAACCAAAAAGGTCTGATCCAAAAGACAAATCTGATCTAAAAGACAAGTCTGATCCAAAAGACATTTCAACTGAAGATTCTGAACTGACTCCTCAGGATAAACCAGATACCGATCCCGAAAATAAGGACTCTCCAGCTTCTGATTCTAATTCATTTCCTACATCATTAGCCAAAAAGAAGGAAAAGTTTTTAACTATCTGTGAAAAGACTTGGGACGAGTTTGTCTCAGCCAGAAGTTAGACTCCTATCATCCTATCTATTAATGTACCATATAATCTGTATAGTCTCTACATAGTGTCTATATACTCTCTAATAGTAATGCTTTATAACACCATACTTGTATACGATTTCATATTTTGCAACCTCTTTAATGGTCAAGGCACTCCCGCGCTGGTTTTCAAAAATTTTCAAAGTGGAGGCAAACTATATGTATAGGTAACGAGCACCTTGTACGTTTAAACTCCTGCCCTAATGCTTTTATCACAGTCGATAAGGGGTTTTACAATTCCTATCAGGAGTGCTATAAGACCAATAAGGCTTCCGGTGCTGCCATACAGAGGTTTGGCCAATAGTAGCGCCTTGCGATTCCAAGGTTCAAGGTTTCAATTGAATGATCACAATCGTGAAAACAATCAAAACCCTTCCGATAAGGATGGGAAAAACCAGGAAACCAATGACCTGAAATCAGAAAGTAAAGATGAAGATCACAAAAAGGACCCCAGCCACAAAAGAACACAAGGAGAGGAAGAGAAACAGTTCCGGGAAGAGTTAAAGAAACGGTTGAAAGAGAAGAATCCAGATATGGATTTACAAAATTTAAAGATCTATAACTTTGATAGAACCACCATAATTCGGATTTTCGGAAGTGTATTTTTGGGGACTGTTATATTCAGTTTCCTTGTAAGTGGTATGAACAATGATCATAAAAATGAATTATCATTCCAAGACTTTAAAACCAATTATTTATCTAAAGGGTTGGTGACAAAATTGGCTGTTATAAATAAGTTTGCCGTTGAGGCTGAGCTTATTCAAGGAGCAGTTCTGGATCAAACTCACCAAACCTTTGGTGGGAAGACGGTTGTAGGATTCACTATTGGATCAGTGGAGTTTTTTGAAAATGAAATCAATGAGATTCAAGATAATTTAGGAATCCCTATAAATGAAAGAATTCCAATATCGTATGAAGAAAGAGGTTCTTGGTTGAATTATATTCTTCCTGTATTACCTACTGTGCTTTTGATTGGTGGTTTATACTATTTAACCTATAGAAGAGCCAGTTCTGGTGGAATGCCTGGTGGCGGAGGAAATAATGGACCAGGAGGTCTCTTTAAAATCGGGAAATCCAAAGCCAAATTGTTTAATCAAGAAACTGATGTGAAAATCAAGTT
Organism: Yamadazyma atlantica; assembly: GCA_030561325.1. NCBI lineage: Eukaryota > Fungi > Ascomycota > Pichiomycetes > Serinales > Debaryomycetaceae > Yamadazyma > Yamadazyma atlantica. The sequence goes on from JAKTXA010000012.1 coordinate 213,675, forward strand.
CAAGGATGTTGCTGGTTGTGAAGAATCTAAAGAAGAAATCATGGAATTTGTTAAATTTTTACAAAATCCTACCAAATATGAAAATTTAGGGGCTAAGATCCCAAGAGGTGCTATTTTATCTGGTCCTCCAGGGACTGGTAAGACTTTATTAGCCAAGGCTACCGCTGGGGAAGCTAATGTTCCATTTTTGTCAGTATCTGGTTCCGAATTTGTGGAGATGTTTGTTGGTGTAGGTGCTTCTAGAGTGAGAGATTTATTCAAAACTGCTAGAGAAATGGCTCCTGCTATTATTTTCGTCGATGAAATTGATGCCATTGGTAGAGAAAGAGGTAATGGTAGAATGGGTAATGATGAAAAGGAAAACACCTTAAATCAATTGTTAGTTGAAATGGATGGGTTTGACAGCTCAGATCATGTCGTTGTTTTAGCTGGTACCAATAGATCTGATATTTTGGATAAAGCTTTATTGAGACCTGGTAGATTTGATAGACATATTTCAATTGATATTCCTGATGTTGAGGGTAGAAAAGAAATTTTTAAAGTTCATTTATCCAAATTAACTTTGAAATGTGATGAAGATATTAAAGCCACTAAAAAAGAAGTTGATTTCAATAAATATCAAGAATTGAAAACTGAAGCTATTGAAAAATTGGCTGGAAGATTAAGTGCTTTAACCCCAGGATTTTCTGGTGCCGACATTGCCAATTGTTGTAACGAAGGAGCTCTTATTGCTGCTAGACAAGACGCTCATTCTGTGGACACTTATCATTTTGAGCAAGCTATTGAAAGAGTAGTTGCTGGTTTAGAGAAAAAATCAAGAGTTTTATCTTTGGACGAAAAGAAGACTGTTGCTTATCATGAAGCAGGACATGCTATTTGTGGATGGTTCTTAGAATATGCTGATCCTTTGGTCAAGGTTTCTATTATTCCTAGAGGTCAAGGAGCCTTAGGTTATGCTCAATATTTACCTAAAGATCAATTCTTATTATCCAAGGAACAATATGTTCATAGAATGATCATGACTTTGGGTGGTAGAGTATCTGAAGAATTGCACTTTGATACTGTTACTAGTGGAGCTTCAGATGATTTCAAAAAAGTTACTCAAATGGCTCAAGCTATGATCTTAAAGTTAGGAATGTCTGATAAAATCGGAAGTATTTATTATGATACTGGAGATGACAGTGATGGATTCAAAGTTCATAATACTTATTCTGAAACTACTGCTAGATTAATTGATGTGGAAATAAAACGGTTTATTGATGAAGCTTATGAAAGATGTGTTACTTTGTTGAAAGATAACCTTGAGTTGGTTGATAAAGTAGCAGAAGAGCTTTATAAAAAAGAAGTTTTGACCAGAGAAGATATGGTAAGATTAGTTGGTCCAAGACCTTTCCCAGAAAGAAATGATGCCTTTGATAAATACATTGAAGGAAATGATGCTTTCAAACCAAGACCTTCAGAAAAAAAAGGAGATTCTGACTCTGACTCTGGCGTCAACCCAGATCAAGCCACCGCTTAATCTTGACGAGCTTGAACCCCAATCTCGGTCTACTAACCATTGCGTTGACGAGATTTTTAACGGTTATGTCCATAAATCCCCCTTTCTTTGTAAATAGTTGGATGTAGCCTTTAGGTGCATTCTTAGAATTATATATATATATATCAAAAAGTAAAACTTCATTATAATACATGAAAATCTATGAACTTTAACTGATTCTCTCATTCAAAATGTCATCGAATGACTTTGACTCGGATTCAAAAATCCCCGAATAACTGTGGGTCGGAGTCTCGCTTATCTTAGGGGGTTCGATCAATGAAACGTCTCTTGATCTTTTAGGTTGGTCATATATGTTTTCTTTATTCCGGGAATCATCTGAATTGTCGTCACTAAATAAGTCATTAATCTCTTGGACAATGCTGGAGTTTATTCCATTACCTATATTGGCCGTAATCTTGAACTCCGAGTCACTAGCTCTTTTGTGTAGTCTGGTATCTCCACCACTACTTGAAGAATTTTGGCTAATATCGTCCTTTGATTCTTCTTCTTCGATGATTTCCCCTCGAGGCTCAGTTTCGGTATGGTGATTTTTTTCAAGAAAATGGGATCTCCAGTAAAAGTATCCTTCATCAGTCATGAATCCACATCCTAAAACAGGACAGACATAAACTTGAGTCTTTGTGGAACATTTGAAAGGGTAATTGTCTTGGTGGTAATTTAACTCATGAATACTGACAAACTCTCGACGGCATTTCTTTGTGCCATCATTCATGACTAGCGAACATGTGAACATGTTTCCGTCTCCTGACAAAGGTAATGGCGGCACTTCTTGCACCAATGGGAAGCTTTCACATAACAGATGGATCATACTTCGGGTGATTTTTGGGTTTTTGGATTGGTCTATTTCATCTTCTGAAATAGGATATCCTATAATGTACAACTCTGTTCTATGTTTCTCAAGTAAGTGTCGTTTAAATATTTCTCTATTACCCGTGGTATAATGACAATTTTCGAATACACATAAATGTATTTGAGTTTTTGTCGTTTTAATATACAGATGAGGAGGATTGACAATCAGATATTGGTCATCAAAGTCGCTACTATCGTTAACCTCTAGATTGGTGACATTTTCAGCTTCTTGTCGATTTAAATCAAATCCTAGTTCTCGGTTACTGGTGAACAAATTTTTATTCAGAAGTTCTAGACCTTGACTTTCGATGAATGGGTTAGTTTCGTCTTCGACTTCACTGGCACTACCTTCACTCTCAATATCACCATCTTCGCTCCCTGATTCTTCTTCTTCTTCTTCTTCCTCCTCCTCTTCAGTTATACTTAGCACTTCATCGTTCTCCTTAAACTCGTCGGCAGTTGAAGCAAGGGAAGGGAATTTAATTGGTGTTGACGAGTCGGATATTTGTAATCGTTTGTCCATTTTTGACTTGGAATTAGACCCTGGATCCTCTAACAAAGTATACAGATCTTCGGAATCTGATATTTCAATCCTCTGTAAGGGCAGTTCAGGAGCCATCTTTGTGGGCGATACTCTTTGTTTTTTGGTAGGAGATGGGTCTAGTAGGAGGATATTATCAGGAGATATCTTTTTCGTTGGGGAAATGCTGGAGGATTTGTTAGGACTGGCCCCAAGTGATTTTAGTGGGGAAAAATGACTGTGGGAAGAGTTATAGAATTGATCTCGTGCCTTTAACTGCTCTTTCAACTGTTGCTTACGTTTAGCCAAAACCTTCTCGCGTCTTTGGGCATTTCTAAAATCTCTTTCATCATCGTAGTTCAAGGTCCATACATTATTATTCACGCCAGAATGCCCGTTCAGATGCTGATTCTTCAACGACCGGAGGTGCCCGTTATCTATTGTGATCTTTCCTGTGACTAAGTCGATCTCATCACTTGCTTTATCGTCATCAATGGCCGAGTACTTGGCAAGAATCTCTTCCCATTTATCTTTAAATCGTTTTCCACTGGCAGCTTTCAACCGGTTTATCTCCTGTTGGAATTCGGTTTCTGTTTGTATACTGGGATTATGCTCGGGGATTTTGAAATATTCATCTTCGCTGGTGACATCTGACAGGTCTAGAGATATCAGATCTCTATATGCCAGGGTATAATCGGGGTTATCTACTGAGTTCCCCATACTTATACTATTGCTTCTTGTTTATTTTATGCGCATCGCAAATTACGTGATAAGAGGGTACTAACAGACGAGGTTACTGCTTAAGACTTACTATGTTTAGCTATGATGAAGGTTTGGATTGATTGGTCCATTGTATTGTCCTAGATCCTTTCCTAGTATTCCTAGTTTTTGATCTAATTTTTGATCTAGTTTTTGATCTAGTGGTAATTGTGCTCCAGTGAGTCTTATCAAATCATTTCCATAAGGGAATGTCTATTTCCTATCCATCTATATACAAGCAACTCGAGTGTGGTTCAAACTCGTGCCGGTTCAACCTCTCGCATCAGTTATCTACAGTCAGAGTTCTCTTATTATTATTATTTGCATCCCAGCATTTCTTAAACTCTTGTAACTCTTTAGCACATTTCCGCCAGTCTCCATTGTCAGCATGACACAATTGAAGCGCAAGATTCTCTTTATCACAACCAGTGTCGATGATTCTCTGATCCCATTCATCCGGTGCATCGTCTTCATCCATCTCTGCTGGTTTCATTTGTGTTGGTTGCATTGTAGAACTTGCAAAAGAAAAAGATGTGAAATAAATTTATTTTTCATTTTGAGAATTGTTCCAATCACTTGGCTTACATAAAATTCCATAAACTTATATTCTATAAAGCTACAAAATATTTACAAAAGATGAAAAGAAGACGACTAGAAGCCGAATCCACTCTTTGAGTAGGCCATTGGTTTAATGTCTGGATGAGGAACCGCCTCAAAAGTCTCGGTGGTTAATAACCAAGGACAGTTTGGATCATTAGGATCTTTGTAGCCGGTTCCGGTATCATTAGATTTGTCATAGTTAGTGTTTTCAGTTATATGTACAACACCTCCTAAGTTACCAGTGGAATCACAGTAGTTAGGAGCACTGAAAACCGTGATTAATCTTCCATTATGTTCTTCCTCTACTCCTCCCATTCTAACTTCATGGGATCTCAATACTTTTCTGATTTTATTTTTGTTACAGAAATTCTCAGTAATATCAGGGCCGAATTGCATTCCAATACCTCTCTTTGACATTGACCGACCTGGTTCGGGTTGTGGGTCGGTCCATAAAAGTTCCATGGGTATACCTTCTCTTGGAGGTTGAGTGGCCCCTGAAGTTGGGAACCGGTTATAACTCTTGATATCTTCTAACGTAACATTATCATCTGAGAATAATCCTCCATGCATACATAAGTATGATCCATTGATCAAAGATGCATAGGGCAAGGCTCCAAAAGATTCAGCAAACGCATCGAATATTTTCTTGGAGTATTTATGTTCACATTCATCAGTAAACCCATAAGTTTTATTCATGTCATTAGTTTCATGGTTACCTCTATTGATATAAATAGATTTAGGAAACAAAATCTTGAGAACGTATAAATATAACGCCACTTCACAAGACCAAGATCCTCTGTCGACAAAATCACCATTGAATAAGAAGATATGGTCTTCTGAAACAAATCCAAATCTTTGGAATAAATTCAATACATCATAAAATTGACCATGGGTATCTCCCACGACAGTAACTTTTTTGCCATTCTTTAAAATTATTTCATCACTACTGGAGCCTTGTTCAAGCTTTGAGTGAGGTAAAGTGATTTCCACCATGGTACTTTCTTGTTTCAAAATAGTATAAACCTTAGCAATGATTGCAAAAACATGTTTTTTAGGAAGTCTACCTCCAGCCTTAAACAATTGAATCATATATTTCAAATAATTGAGATCTAACCCTTCGAGTCCAATTTCAATTGTTTCATTAGGTTTTGGCTTACTGGTTGATACTTTTAATTCAGGACCCTGCCAGGTTTTCTCAATCAACATGGAATCATAATCAATAGTATTGATCAATAATTCTTTATCATCACCAGCAATGGCTCTTTCAAACGCTTGTTTCTTCAAGTAGTTTACACATTGCTTGTGGTTTTCCAAGGTCAATCTATCGTTCGGTAACTTGGCCAAAATCTTTTTGAAATTCTGTTGAGCCTCTTTATAGTTTAAAATCGCCATTAACGAAACCCCCTTTCTGTAGTAGGCTTTTATCATATTAGGATCCACCTTCAAAGCCTCGTCACAATCGGCAATTGCTAACCCATAATTTTCCATTTTGATATGGACTTGGGCTCTATTGGAATAAAACACGGCATTAGTTCCATCCAACTCTATGGCTTTGGTATAGCTGTCAATAGCATCATCATATTTCTGGTCCTTAAGAAACGCATTTCCTTGGTCCTTACACTTTAACGCTTCTGATTCACTTTCGGACATGTTTTCCTGTGTTCACAACTTTGGTTCTCTAATTGTCAAAACACTTGTTCTTGAAACCTCCACCTTAAGAATGAAAAATTTCACGCAATTTGCGTTAACCAAAAAAAAGGCGCTAATAGAGGCGAGCATTTTTCAATTATAACGTAAACTTTTTTATTCAAAACACAAGGGATATAGACAAATACTATATATATATAAAAAGTATAAACAGCTTGTGACATAATTAATTGAAGACATGAAGGTTAATTTCTAATTCTTAACCCCGAAGCTGGGGCTCCGATGGTAGTAATTTTGGTGATGTTACATACCTTACCATTTTGATCTGGTTTATATTTAGCCCCCACTAAAGCTTCGGTGACAGATGGTGATCCTTTATAAATTGGCGTGTAAGAAGCGGCACAAATGTCGAATTCCGCATAAGGATCAAAGTCGATTTCAATGGCATCACTCGATACCGAATCGGCTTTAGCCTTTAATTTTTGAGCTTGTTCAGCTCTTGGTCCTGATGTAACTAATGATAATAATTCATCAGCAAAGTATGAGGCACTAGAATAGTTTTTGTTTTTGAAACATTGGGACATGGCCACTTGTAAAGCATTAACTTTGTGGGCATTTTGTAATTTGGTTCTGGTGAAATAAGCTGCCAACTCCAAGTTCCGTTTTGGATCTGATGCTTCAACTGAACGACGAGTTAATTCAATGGATAACCCCAAGATATACTCTCGGCATACTTCTAAGACATCTTCACATTTAGTTTCTTGTTCATCATCTTCTACTGTTAACACAGCAATGGTATAAATGATTTCTCTAAATACTTTGATGGCTTCTTCCAATTGGTTAGCCTTAAAGAATTTGAATCCAGTAGATAATCTATCATCTAATGTATCAAATCCTGGAATAAATGGAGCAAACTTGTTAGGGTTATCTTCGTCATTATCAGCTCTTACGTAATCTTTCATAGCTGGTAATTCATCTACACCAGGTAAATACAATTTAGATGCTTCATAGACTTCCATAAATCTTTCTCTTAAAGGTTCAAAGTTAGAAACTCCCAATTGCTTATTCAACATAGAAGCCCCTTGTTCAAAAGCTCCAGCAGCAATGTATGAGGCGGCGGTTTTAGCATTACGAAGCCAGTATCCAATTTCTCCATCGACTGCAGGAGCAACTGGAGTATCGTCAGCAACAATGGTCTCTTTGGCAATACCTTCATCGTCACCAATATCAAGATCATCGTCATCTAATCCCCATCCACCTTCATCGTCTTCATTCCCTTCTTCAACGAAATCATCTTCGATTTCTAATTGATCATTGGTGATTTCTGGTCCAAAGTCTTTTTCATCTTCAATGGTTAATTCTTCCACACCTCCATTAAGAGTAGCACTTTCAAAGAAACTCATTTCAGATTGCTTCAATGGCCAGTTTTGAATTGGGGTATCAACTGGCTCAGCAATAGAAAGAGGTTCGCTGATTTCTGGTAATTCAATGTCTTCCTCTTTGATATTAGCTTCTTGTAAGATTTCTTCACATAAATCATCAAGGGAATTAGCTTTGGCCAAGGTGTAAGCTAAAGGTAACATTCCACCTTGAATGAAAACTTGACATCTCTTTTTAATGTCACCATTATAAATGGTGTTTTGAATTAAAGATGAATAGTCTCCTCTACTTTCAGCGATAGTAGCCATTTTATTCAATCTTTCTTTATCTCCCTTATATAAATAAAGGAATGATAATTTATCAAATAATTGTAATTGTTGATAACATAATTCAACAATTTCAATATTACCTTGATACAAAGCTTCTTCACTAAGTCTTTCCCAAATATGATTGTTATTTATCTTTTCAGCTTCTTCTAAGGCCACGGTCAAGTTACCACATTCTAAAGCTAAATCAAATCTAGTTTCAGGATCTCTAACAAATCCTAAAGCTACTTCTGGGTACCCCTTTTTCTGTAAGTAAGCAATGATATTTTGACCCACCAAGTTGGAGTTATTTATCATTCTGACAACTTCTTTGAAGTTTCTATTAACCAAAGCTCTCTTGAATCTATATTCAGTAGGATCGATAGTGACAACTTCAACTTCTCCATTACGGGCAAGACAGTAACCCTTATTTTGAATAACCTTGGTAATATACAAGGTGTTTTCTAATGTCTTAATAATTCCATTGTCACCATTAAGTAAAGTATACTTGATATGATTCAAAGTAGAATATAATAAAATATCTGAATCATCCCAAGCAGCACTCTTAATTCTAATAGTTTCATGTAAAGAATTAACCAAATCCAAATCTTTGGTAGCAATAGTGATGGTGTGTTTAGACAATAAAGCTAAATATTGACCACTGGTAGACCAAGATACATATTTAACATTATTGACACTGATTTCGGCCAATTCTTTTCTTTGTTGAACATCATAGTTAATAACAGAATGGTTTTTAACTAATAAAACCCGGCCAGGCCCCCCATATAAAACATCATGAACCGATGAATCTAATTGGATTGACTTGGTTATACTGTTACTTAAATCTCTAACTTCCAATACTTTATTGGCCTTAGTAAACGTAACAAATCTGTTTCTTGAAATGAAACAAGCAAAGTTACATTCACCGGTTCTGGCATCAGTTGGTTCTATGGCCCCCGTAACATGTCTTGGTAAAGTAATTAAGGAATATTTCCCATCCTCACCAGTACCATGAGTAACCAAAATAGAATTATCTGATTGATTATAAGATAAAGTTCTCATAAAAGACCAAGTTTTCCCAACCTTTTTTAAAGATAACATTGGTAAGGAAGTTTCTTTCTTTTGGAAATCATAACATTGAACTTGTTTTTCAGCATTTACAAAATATAATTTATTTTGGAAAATAGCATGGGCAGGTCTTTCCCGTTCTAATTTGAAAATCATGACTCCTGAATCATGACAAGTGGCAAATAAATTGATGGTAGGATGACAAGTAATCAACCAGAATCTATCATGTTCACGTCTAAATTGTTTGACAGGAGTTCTCTTATTTAAATCCCAAACTCTAATGGTTCTATCATCAGATACCGACAAGATTAAATCTTGTTGAGGATGGAATATACAACTCAAAATGTTAGCAGTGTGACCTCTACAAGTATCAACTTCCCAAGCTTTGGTTTCACTCATTCTCCATAATTTAACCAATCTATCATCACCACCAGATACAATCAATGGCAAAGTAGGATGGAAAGCGGCATAATTGACCCCTTTATCATGACCTTCCAAAACAAATTTAACAATGGCATTAATGTTACCAAAAATGTCTTGTTGAGGTAATTGTTGTCTTTGTAATTGATCTTCAAAAGATCTCATGGAAGAAGTAGGAGCAGAATGTTTCTTTCTTAAACCAGAAATGTCCCAAACTCTAACAGTTTGATCCAAAGAAGCAGAGACAATCAAATCTTCTTTTGGATGGAATTGAGCAGACATCACATAATGGTTGTGACCCGTCAAACAAGCGATTTCTTGTCTGTTTTGCCAATTCCATATTCTAATGGTTTGATCATCGGAAGAAGATAAGATCCAAGGCAAGTCATGATGGAAAGACACGGCTCTTAAATAATCCAAATGTCCACTTAAAGTGAAAATACATTTTCTAGAATTCAAAGACCATACTTTAATAGTATAATCGTCCCCTCCCGATACAAATAATGGTTGAGTAGGGTGGAAATTGACACATCTAACAGGCCCATTATGGTCTTCGAATCTGTCAATCAAAGTCCCCATCCGATAATCCCAAAGTTGAATGGTGGAGGAATGTAACGACACCAAGACCCAAGGTCTTTTGGGGTGGAAAGCCACGCCCTTAGCCCTAGAGGACTTGGATTCAAACTTAGTTAGCATCTTCATTTTGGATGAAACAAACTAACAATTCAGTGTCCGTAAGCGAATCAACACTCGTTCTACAGAAGGAAGTTCCGAATTGATGTGTGAATTGCCGGTACAACTAGTGTAACTTGACTGGGTTGTTGTCGGCACTGTTTGATTTTGTTGTTGAAAAAAGGACACGCTAGAGCGCGGGTCGTGTGCGGGTGAATCAAGGTGGCATATTGCGTAGATCTAGGTACAAGAACAGTAGTTAACAGTGCTAGTAGTACTAGTGGTAGTAGAATAGTACTACTAGTAGTAAGAGTAGAATAGAGTAGAAGGACATTTATACATTTTATCATAACTAAAGAGAAATCGAAAAGATTCCAAGCACTACCGCACTCAACACGCTAACAAATGCTTGTACTGAATGGTGGTCACCTGACGAACTAGAAGTTGAATTTGAATCTCCAGAATCAGCACTATTAGTTTCTTCAGAATTTTGAACAAACCCACCAATTCCAGCACTTGGGTCATAACTACCGGTGGTTTTAGCACCACTATCACCCCCATTGGTTTTGGTTCTAGCTCCAGGGACTTGAAGGTCTCCAGTACTGCTAGATTTAGATGTAGATGTTTTAGTTGAGGAGCTTCCTGATTCAGAACTATCACTAGCCTGTGAAGAAGACGATTCATCTTCATCATCACTTTCATTATCAGGATCCAATCCAGTGGCTTTCCCACTACCCAACCAAGTTTTTCTATTAGTCAAGTAAATATTATCTTCATTACCATCAGTACTATTATAAAGGAATGCATTAAAATCATCACCACCTTCTTCAGAATGGATTTTTTCTACAAAGTCAGGCATATCATAAGCTTCGATTTTAATATTTTTAACAAAAGCATAATAATAACCGTATTTTTCAATATCTTGAGAATCCCAATTAATTTCCCCACCGGCCCATTCAATGGTCCCAAGTCCATTACTAGAATCCCCACCAGGCCATAAAGAGAATTGAACTCTAGCAGGAGTTTGAGGAAATTTATAAGCCTTAAGAGTTTCATTATAAGTGTCTTTCTTTTCTAAAGTCCGGACTTTTTTATCATCAATGTACCAATCGATTTTATCTTCTTGCCAATCAATAACATAATCATGGTAATTTTCAAACGTGTTGGAAACACTGGTGTTTTGAGAGTTGGTATAATTCAAAAGACCATGATAATAATAATTAGTTTGAGGATTAGTCAAATTATACCCAACAAATTCATAATCAACTTCATCTTGAACATCAGAAAACAAAATGAACGCAGTGATAACCCCTCTATCTCTGGAAGATTTCATGGTAGCAGAGATCTTCCCATACCAAATATATTTGGTAGAAGAAATCACAGTCCCGGTAGATTCATTAGGCATTTGAAGTAAAATCGCATCATCACTAGTATCTAACCATCCAGTATAAACCCAATCAGTTTCACTAGAATTCCCCAAATACTTTTCTTGTTTTTCAAGAATATCTTTCTTACTAAAATCATTTTCATAATCATGGAAAATTGGCATTGGCATACATGAATCAAGACTATAAGAATATCTCACATCACAACCTCCTAAACAATAAGCTCCAGTTCCACATACCCCATATTGAGAACAACATGGTTTATCTTCGGGACACTCTTTGTCTTTCCCACACTTGATGGAATCCCATGCATCATCATCATCATCAGCTCTTGCAAAAGCTATAACCAGAAGTAAAGTGGTTATAGCGAATAACCGGAAAGAAACCATTTAAACACGCGCCGGTTCTATATCTTTATGGTGTAAACCAGATGTCTAAGTTTTAAAGAATGAATGTCCGAGTTACTGAGCGAATGGGTAACTCTGGAATGCAAAAAAGTGGTATCTAGGTTAAAGTTAAGGTGGTAGTCACGTCTAATAACCAGAAACGAATGTGAAGGGGACGCTCTATATAACCTGGATCAACCGCGCGTTGAAAATTTTTACGGGAGGCGGTGTTGACGTTTTGGCTGTTTTGGGAATAGTGATGCTAATTATAGGCTGTCAGATCTGGCTGCTAAGAATTGGGACAAAAATTGTAGGGTCCTTGGGCCCTACAATTCTTGGTCCTCTAGTGATATACCTAGTGCTATTTCTAGTGCTACTAGTGCTATAACTAGTGCTTCTAATGCTACTTCTAGTGCTTCTAGTGCTACTTCTAGGCTTTAGCTAGTGCTATAAAATAGGGACGTGTCTGTCAAATAAAACTCATTACTTTTATCTATTAAAGGCTATCTACGATTTCCTATCAACTTTTTGTCTACTTCTGCTCTTCTACTTTTACTATCCCTACTCTTAGTAGCCTGACTCTTACTAGCCTTACTCTTATTAGCCTTACTCTACTGGTCAACTCTTGACATCTCCCCGGGTCCTAGTTTTTGGAGAAAAAGTTATACATGTCTGGATTGTAGGTCGAGGGTTGGTCGTAGATCAACTCCAGGTTGGACTGGCTCTGGTTTGGATTCCCATATGGGTTCTGAGCAGCCATTTGGTTTGGATTTGGCTGATTTGGATTTGGCTGATTTGGATTTGGCTGATTTGGATTTGGCTGGTTTTGACTTGGCTGGTACTGGCCTGGGTGCTGATACTGGTTCGAGGAATACAGGGCTTGTCTTTGAGGCTGTGGAGGTTGGGAATAGTGGGTTGGGTATTTGGGTGGTAAGCTAGGAGCTCCAGGGCTGATTTGTCCTGGTCCCATAGGTTGAGGCGGTGCTGGTCTATCGTAGGAAGAAAACCCGGAACCACCGGTCAGACTACGGTTCAACATAGGCTGAAGGAAATTTTGTTGTCCTGGGTATTGACCAGCGTACTGTCCAGTGTGCTGGGCCGGTTGTTGCCCCATATATTGTTGACCTGTGTGCTGTCCCATGTACTGTGGTACTTGTTGTGGCCCTGAATGTTGTGGTGTCTGGTTATAACTGGGCCCAGAAGGTCTGGGTGGGGGTTGACTAAAGCCAGGGCCAGAATTACCAAAATTCATATTGGCAAACCGATCGCTGAATTGATCAGTTGACTGCTCATTCATGACTTTGTTCTTAAGTGAATGGGCGTAGTTCAATAATTGTCCATATACTTCACCTCCTTTCTTTAACCCCATACTGTAATTTCTCCAGTTTGAAGTGTAAAATTGGTTAATTCTGTTGATTTGATCTTTCATTAGAGAATCTTTGAATCCCTTTGAAGACTGAATCTCTTTGATCTTAGGGTTGGAGCTTAAGGTTTCCCAATCTTCTTTTAAGTTGTTTATAAACATCCGTTGTTTTTCAATCAAATTATCTAACTCTTTAGCATATGGATCAAATTTCTTAAGTTCTTCAGGAAAAATCACATTTTTGATTTCATTAGTAGTCTTGACTTTGCTGTTCAAAATTAAAATGTCAGATATATCATCATTATGGATTTCTTTCTTTAGGGTATCAACCAACTTTTGCTTATTGGCTTTGATCACATTCAAGTCATATAAAACAGTTTCAATAGATTTGATACTTTGTTGGAACGTATTGTCACTAGCCTTTGGAGTGTCGTCTATATCTAATAAACTAACTTCATTATCAACTTTATTTGACTTACCACCATCTACTTCGAAAAGATCCTTAAATTCTTTAGAGTTGCTACCTTTCCCGAGGATAGTGTATAATTGGCTGTTTTCCACATTTATCAATCCAAATAACTTTTCGTCGTGTAAAGTGGCATCGTATAAAGATTTCTTCAATTTGATCACTTCATCTTTATGAGCAGAGTGTCCCTTGTCGTTGATTTCAGTTTCGATTTCTGAAATAACCGAATAAATTTGTTTTCTAGTTGACACTATATTATCCTTGTTGGAAGAATCAGCAGAGTAATTTCTAGCAACTTCATTGACTTTTTGAATAGTTTCACCGTCAATTACAGCCCCTTCGCCTCCATTGTGACTAGATCCCTCGTCGAGCATTTGTTTTAAATTGATAACAGATTTTGGCATCTTTAAATACTCTAAAACAGATGCTAGTTCCTCGTTCGAAACATCGACCATGTCAAGTTCATTTCTAAGAAACTGTGATTTTTCTTCCGAGTAATAACTCATTAACTCATGAATATCTATTGGGACCACATTTTTAAGGAAATTTTCATAGTTATGCTCATTAATACCATTAAACAATTCGATTTTGTTCAATGGGATTGACTTGGCGCTATCCAATGGTTTTACCTCTGGCAAGGTAACTAAAGAAGGAACGATATCATGATAAATCAAATCATTATCTTTGTTTAATTCAGCCAATTTTATGGCCACTGCATCTTTATGATATTTATAATTATCTAAAACTTCAAAAGCATCTTCAGTGCCAGCTTTAGATATTTGTTTAAGGGTAATTTGACTGATTTCATTCGAAGTATCAGAAGATTTAGTAATATAAGCAATGGCACCACCAAATTTCTTGGTGGCTTCCAAATTTAATCCATGGAAATAAAGTGCCAAAGACTTGTAAAATGTGTTTTTAAAGTTAATCACTGCAGTCCATGAAGAATCCAACTTTACGGTGATTTTGGCTTGTTCGTTGGAACTAGGATTGTATTGGGGGTCCACAATTCCTTCCAACTCATCGTCTTCCTCTGCTTCATCCACTACCTCAAAATCGGTTGAAGATGTAGATCCTCTGAAATTATTATGGACATCAATCATTTTGGCACATTCTGAATAATGATTAGCAGTGCTAGCACAAAGCTTGGAAATTAACGAATTCTTCTTTTGCTCTAAATCACCACTAATGGCTTTTAAAACAAAGATTTCCTGTGTCTGAGCCAACATCAATTTTTGAAGGAATTTCAAAGTAGATTGACTCAAATCGTCCGAAGGAGCATGTAAGAAGTTTTCACTGATAAACTCGAAAATACCAGCAGCTTGTTGGAAAAGCTGTAAGGCTTCTTTAGTGGCATCTTCTGTTTCACTACTAGAATTAGTTCTTTGAGATTCTTCATACTTAGCACCCGCCACTTTACTCAAGATCGAGGCCATATTAAATAGCACGTTTGCCTTCTCAAATGGTAGTGAATGCTGTTTGTGAGATGTAGACTTCAGAAATGCATCGTTCCACACAAAACTGACTTTTTTGCCGGTCAAATGGGCCACTGGAACTCTCAAGTCTAATAATTCCAACTGACTATAGTACTTGAAGTATAATTTAATACCAGTCTTGTCAGCATTGACCCCTTTTAAGTCCAGTCTCAACTTGTTAAACCCCGCCACATCTTGGTTGTATTCATGATCTTTCCCATAGATGGACATGAGATAACTACTCAATGGAGGAACCCAATTGAATTCGTCCATAGTCTTTCTGGGGACTGTAAGTACATAAGTCTTCATTTTGTATTGGTACTTGAATCTATGGTAATGAGAATTGGTTAGATTGTGAGGGGTGACTTTAGTGCGGCAAATACTAGCTGCGAAAAGTTTGAACCATAAGATAATAGTGAACACTGTGACAAGACTACTGGTGATTGACTACTACTGGTTTACTAATGGCATATATTTCAATTATTTGGAACAACAGTTTTTTTTTCCTTTTAAAATATATAACAACATTTAACAACTAAATATGACCCCCCTCTTTACAAAGCAAGTAAAAGATACCTTCTTTGTTTTTCAACAATTCTTCAGGTGAGGCGAATTCTTTGACTGTACCCTTATCAAGAACCAAGACTCTATCACTATCCATGATGGTTTCAATTCTATGAGCAATGGTTAAGATAGTTTTATCTTTGAACTCGGATCTGATGGTATCTTGAACAATCTTGTCAGTTTCAACATCAACAGAAGCAGTGGCTTCGTCAAGAATCAACACTCTAGATTCATTCAATAAGGCCCGAGCTAAACACATTAATTGTTTTTGTCCAGCAGACAAATTGCTTCCTCCCTCTTCGATTCTGGCATCTAATCCAGTCAGGATTTTCTTATCGGTATTGTCAGCTGTCTTTGATTCATCTTCATCGTCATCAGCTTTGTCTTCAGTCTTCATATTTTCAACATGAGACTTCAAATGTGATAATTCGAGAACTCTCCATAAATCTTCATCTGAGTGCTTTCCAAATGGGTCCAAGTTTTCTCTTATACTTCCATCGATAGCTTGAGAATCTTGAGGAATAATGTTCAACTTCGATCTTAAATCAAACAATCCCATCTTACTGGTGTCCATTCCATCGATTTCTATGTGTCCACCAGTTGCTTCAATTATCCGAAACAATGCTAATGTCAAGGATGATTTACCAGCACCAGTTCTACCAACAATACCAATCTTTTCAGCTGGTTTGATGTCAATAGCAATATCTTTCAACACTGGATCCAAATTTTCTCTATATTTGGTTTCATAGTTTTTGAAAGAAATTGCTCCTTCTTGTGGCCAAGATGGATCAGGTCTATTATCTTCAATAATCATTTCAGCTTCTGGTTTCAAATTGATATATTCAAGAAGTCTTTCGACGGTGATGGATCTGGTCTCAATTTCAGCGTATTGTCTGATAATAGCATTTAAAGTCAGGGTCACATCTAAAATATATGTCATCATAAACCCAACTAAACCTGGTCCTATAGGATTGGAAGATACCAACGAAAGCAAAATCAACAAAGTAGAACAGTAAACCACAAAAGATGATAACCCTTGTAATCGCATAGATAACCAACGATTAGCAGCTAAATTACTTTGCTCAATTCTAATTAATTTATTCAAGTTTATCAGATTCTTGTAAGCAAATCTGTCCCATTGATTGTAAGCCATAATTGTATCAACCCCTGTTAATGATTCTTGAGCATGAGAAAATACTGGACTCTTGTAAGCACTTCTTAACCGTTTGAGTTCTCTGGAAGCAGGCATAAACATTTGTCTAAAGTAGTTATAGGCAAATAATAATAGAAATATGACGACAACCATGAATGGTAAGTTGTAAAACACCACTCCAAATACAGAAATAGCTCTGAAAGAAAAAGTCACAAAGTAAGTTAAAACCCAAACAATATGATTATCGATGATATTAATATCCTCGGTGAATCTGTTTAAAATTCTTCCAATTGGTGTCGTTTCGAAGAATGACATTGGAGACCGTAACACACTTTTAGCCATATTATCATGGAAAAATTTACTTCCTTTTATAGCTACCACACAAAATAAAACCATTGAAGAAACCATAGTAACCAAAAGTGAAGCAAAAGCAATCAAACTGTATAAAGTCAAAAAGAATCCCACTTTCACATTCGTTCGGTATTTAGCATTTTCTTCTGACCACTCTTTCAATACATAACTATTGGAAAGCGTAAACACCGTACTCAAGAGGGCAAACAGAAGATAAATGAAAACATTGAAATAGCCACAAGCCTTGACATAGTGTTTATAAATACCCAAATTTACCCTACCTCTATTTTGGATTTCTTCAGAATGTCCTGTTTTCTTGACCATTGTTGGATCATCCTTAAAATCTTCTTCATAAGAGTGGCCGAATGAAACAAAGCTAGGGGCAAGTGTAACATTGGTTTCAACTCTAGTCAAGTTTAATCCAGCTTCTTCGTCTGGTTGATATTTCTGGATACTATCTTCGTTTTCAGAGGAGGAATCTTTGACACTGTTGGCAACCGATTTGACATCAGATTTATCCTCTTGAGCCTTGGTTTCTTCTTGTTCAGCCTCTTCATCACCTTGTTTACCAAATTCTGTAATCAATTTAGCTAAATGGGAATCAGCTGCCATAACTTCATCAAATGTTCCTCTTTCTGTAATCTTACCTTGCTCCAAAAGTACAATGTTATCTGCCTCGTGTAATACTGACACGGAATTGGTGGCTAAAATAATTGTCTTGCTGCTTAACAATCCGTCTTTGCTCAAAACATCTTTAATGATCTTCTTCCCAACATGGGTATCTACAGCTGATAATACATCATCAAGCACATAAATCTCAGCTCTTGAATATACCGCTCTGGCTAATGAGATACGTGCTTTTTGTCCTCCAGAAAGCGAAATACCTTTTTCTCCGACAACAGTGCTGTCCCCATCTGGTAAAACATCAAAATCTTTAGTCAACTGACAAGCTTCGATAGTGATATCATAAAATGACTTATCAAATTTACGTCCAAATAAAATGTTTTCTCTGACTGTTGAATTCAATATCCAAGCATTTTGTGCACAATAAGCAATGCTTCCAGTAACTCTCAAAACGGGTTCAGAGACTTCTGTATCGATGGGAATACAACCTAAAATGGCTTTTAATAAGGTGGATTTTCCTGATCCAACTTTTCCGACAACACATGCTAATTCTCCTTTTTTGGCCGTGAAATTGATGTCAGATAAAGCAACGGGGTTGATTTCATCTTCCGTGGATTCAATTTCATTTTCTTCATCATCAGCCTTTTTGGTTTTGGAGGAATCTTGCTTGAGCTTCTTTTCCTCCTCTGTTTCTTTAGTCCAGACAAAAGTAGCGTTCTTGACCGCTATGGATTCATCTCCCTTTTTAAGGGGTTCGAAAGACCTTTGCAATTCCTTGACTTCTAACTCTTCCATCACAAAAAGCGTAGATAATCTTTCTAAAGAAACTTTCGACTCGGCAATATTTTGGAAGATATTAGGTAATTCTAAGATTGGCTCTTGTAATAAACCAAAGATAGTCAAAGCTGGGAAAACAACGTCTGGGGTTAAAGTCACGTTACCAAGATAGGTGGCTGTAGCAAAAGTAGAAACTGCAATTGCAAACGGAATTATATCCCAAATGAAAGTAATAAAAGTTTCAATAACACCGATCTTTTTCAAAATTTTCAATTCCTTATCATTTCTGACTTCCAGGATTCTTTCCAACATAGGCTTTTCCCAAGAATATAGTTTGATACTTTTAATAGAAGTCAACACTTCATTCATTAATTTAGATCTCTCATCCTTATATTTCATTTGAAGTTTCATTTGCTTGAAAACAAATGTGAAACAGGCACTAGCAAATGGAATTAAAATCAATGCAGAAACTAATCCAGATAATGCAGCAATTCCCAAAAAGTTGTAAATGGTATAGATGTAAAATCCTAATCTGATAGGTTGTGAAACTATTGAAATGATGATATCAGGAGCATCTTGAAGAGTTCCGATATCTTGAGCC
Source organism: Yamadazyma atlantica (assembly GCA_030561325.1). NCBI lineage: Eukaryota > Fungi > Ascomycota > Pichiomycetes > Serinales > Debaryomycetaceae > Yamadazyma > Yamadazyma atlantica. The sequence continues at coordinate 232,598 of JAKTXA010000012.1, forward strand.
AAGTTATTGATAAGTTCTCCAGTAGTTTTGTTTTTCCTTTCCTTGGGGGACAATCTCATACCTTTATTATAGATATGAGATGACAATGCAGTATTGATAACATTCCCTAAAGTTTGACTATTGACAAAGACTCTATTGAACGAAACAAATCTGAGAAATCCAAGAAAATAGATACAAGTTGCAATGGAAAATCCAACAACAATAGGTTGTTTTTCAATCTCCTCATCTCCATTTGATTTAAATCTCATGTATCTATTGGTAGCAAAAAGAAGGAAATATCTTAATAAGTAAGGCTGGAAGATTTGGGCCGCAAATTCCAACAAATCAAAAAACAACGCTCTTAAAAAGAATGGTAAAGTCAACCTAAACACCGGAAGAAACAACGATGGAGTCGTTGATTTTATAGGTTTACCTGTTTTCTTGGCCTTAGCCAAAAGTTTTTCCTGTTTTTTGTTCCAAATGGTTAATGATTGGTTCCAAAGACCTAAAAATCTAGTATAGGCAACTTCGTTATCAGTGTCAATAAGACTAGAAGGTAAATCTTCAACACTCAAATTTTCCTCCTCCAACGCCAGGTAGATGGTTTCCTTCAAATATCTGAAGGAGAATCTATTGAATACACTTCTGACACGCGTAATATCCCATTCATTCAAATTGTAGTAATCAACTAATTCCACTGAAGGTCTATAAAACCATGTTTCTAAACCGAAAATAATAAAAGAGTTAAGAAACAATAAAATTTCAATAACATGAATCGCCACTTGAATAGATTTGTCAGCGTCAATAATATAGATTTTGTAACTGGAGAAAGTATCTTGCAACAAATTGACAAAACTAATCAACACGTTAAATAACCAAAAAAATAATAAACTTGCAGCAGGCACTAAAAGTCTGGTTGGTTCAATTAAATGAAGCGGCAACGCCCCAAAAATCAATGACAATGACAGGAAAACCAATCCGAGTGATTTGACATCATAAAACGAATTGAAATTGAAACTCAAGATTGCTAAACTCAAAAGGCATTGGATGAAAAGGGCATTAAACTTGAGTAAATTCAAAATTCCGACTGATTTAACACTGAAAGTTGACCCAAATGAATATTTGATTTTGTGAAGTCCAAACCCATTATACCATATAGTTCTAATAATCTGGAAATTAGTAAGTACCAAAAACAGGACGAATAATATAGTGTAGATCGTAGAAAGGAAACAAGGATTGATAGAATTTTCATGTTTATCCACCAATGGATTCTTCCATGAGTCCTTCACAGTACACCTATTGACCGGATGGTCAAAAGATCCCGATTCGACATTCAATAGTAGTTCTGTCCACATATTTCAGGCTAATTATAGAAGAATAAAATAACCGAAATAACGGCATTATATATGAATACGATTTTTTTTTCAATACCCTCAGGCAGCCGCATCCTGTACATTGTTCTTATCAGGGTACGTACTTTTGCGTGCTTGTACCGCCATCGCCCCATGATAAGGTTCGAAGTGGCAGCCTCACTGGCATAAGGCATAAAACGAAAGTGTTCTAGAGCCAAAAAGAGAATAACTCCTTCACAAAGGAGACCCGTATCTGAACAATTGTAGAAATCTGAAGCATGATTGGTCGAAAGCTTGTGGTTCGTAGATTTAAGATGATGAGTCACTTCCTTTTACGACCGAAGTTACTATGGCCATTCTACAAACCTTCGGGGTTAAAGCTTAGACCCGAATATGACACATTTATTTTCTAACCCCCTCACACCTTGAATCATTTACGGCGATTCGTAAGGACATTCATTTATTTCCGATAAGCAGTAAACTTTCAACGGAACATATTCAATCTAATTTCTCTTATTTAGGTGTACCGGCGAAATCCTATGACTGGGCTGCCCGTATTACACAACTAGTCCATACTGGCAAATCCTACTACAAAAATGATGTATCCTTAGATACAAACATACAAGCGCTTAACCAGTACCTTATGAGTATGATTTACTATATGGATTTACATTGACACCTTAAACACTAAACTCCAACAACATCAACGGTCCAGAATTTCTCTAGCCTGATCAATCTACATGTGCAATTCAAGGGCCGGAGAGCCAAACAGATCTGGTTTGTGTTTCAACAAAATGTTCCCTGGTATTTTTTTGTTTTTCGCGAAAATCTTGAGTGGTTGATCTACAACGGTTTAGGGTATTTTAAATATATACCTTATGATATTCCTGATGCTCGAATTACTTATCGGGACTTACCAGCTCCCTATGAGCACCTTAAGGCAACCTAGGGTGTCAATTCCCCATGTGTGATGTGCAACAGGTATCCAAATACCCTGCGACACAAAAACGGAATGTGAGATTTCGCAGTTGTGGAATTACTTATTACATAACCTTCCTAGACAACGTTGGAATGATTTCATTTTTAATATGGAGTTTTCCAAGATTCAATTATACCATATTTATATTTGTCTAGGTATCACCTACCAATTAATGCTTTCCTGTCAATATTTACAAGTCCAAAGAGACTTTATGAGTCTCTCAATTGGATGTCTCACTGGCTGCAAACTTTCAAGTCGTTGTTCTTCCGGTTTATGGAAATTATCTAAATTTTCTACAGAGTTTTTTTGATCAATTTACTTGATTCTTTTTTTTTACTGAAGCTCAAGTGATGTGTTTTCCATTTCAGTAAGTTCTTAAATATGTTATACATTTATAATGTATATTTTTGTGCTTAAAAAAATTGATATTTGTATGTATTCTTCTTCCTGCTCGACCCCATGCAGAAAATCCTCCGCTTTAAATGTGTCCTCCTTGCTTACACAAGAGATAGAAAATACCATCGGTATCTTTCAATAATTCTTGAGGAGAAGCGAATTCTTTCACCATTCCCTTGTCAAGTACTAACACTCTATCACTATCCATAATGGTATCAATTCTGTGTGCAATAGTTAAAATAGTTTTATCTTTAAATTCAGATCTAATTGTATCTTGAACAATCATATCTGTTTGAACATCAACAGAAGCAGTGGCTTCATCAAGAATCAATACTCGAGATTGGTTCAATAAGGCTCTAGCTAAACACATCAATTGTTTTTGCCCGGCCGATAAATTACCACCACCTTCCTCTACCTTAGCATTTAAGCCTGTGAGAACCTGTTTTTTGTCGTCTTCATCACCAGGTCTTTTCAAAGGGTTTGTGTTAACACTCTCCTCTGTTTTCATGTTTTCCACATGAGATTTCAAGTGTGACAACTCAAGTACTCTCCATAATTCTTCATCAGAATGGTTGTGGAATGGATCTAAATTTTCTCTTATACTTCCATTAAATGCTTGTGAGTCTTGAGGAATAATATTCAATTTCGATCTCAAGTCAAATAATCCAATTTTACTGGTATCTAAATTATCGATCTCAATATGACCTTTAGTCGCTTCAATAATTCGAAATAATGCTAAGGTCAACGATGACTTCCCGGCACCAGTTCTACCCACAATCCCGATCTTTTCCCCTGGTTTAATATCAATCGTTATATCTTTTAAAACGGGGTCTAAATTCTCTCTATACTTAGTGTCATAGTTTTTGAACGAAATTGCTCCTTTTTGTGGCCAGGAAGGATCTGGTCTATTATCTTCAATAATCATATCAGCTTCAGGTTTCAAATTGATATATTCAAGAACTCTCTCGATGGTAACAGATTGATTTTCAATTTGGGCATACATTCTTACAATAGCATTTAATGTACCTGTTACCTTCAAGATGTATGTCATCATAAACCCAACTAAACCTGGTCCAATAGGCTTGTTAGACATTAACGATAAGATAATCAATAAAGTTGCCCAGTAAACTACAAAAGCGGATAACCCTTGTAATCTAATGGATAACCAACGTCCCACGACCAAATTTGCTTGTTCCACTTTCGTCAAGGTGTTTAAATTACTCAGTCCTTTATAAAAGAACCGGTCCATTTGATTATAGGCATAGATTGTATCCACTCCATTTAAAGATTCTTGGATATGTGAATAAACCGGACTCTTGGTGGAGCTTCTCAATCTTTTAAGTTCTCTTGATGCTGGGATATATAATCTTCTGAAGTAATCATAAGCGAATAATAAAGCCGCAATAATGACAATCATAAATGGTAAGTTATAAACGACAACGACAAAAACTGTAACAGCAGTAAAAGCATAACTGAAGAAATAACTAAATATCCATGAAAGTTGCCCGTCAATTGTCCCGATATCCTCTGTGAATCTATTCAAAATTCTTCCCACTGGAGTCGTCTCGAAAAATAACATCGGTGTCCTCAAGACACTTCTAGCCATACTATCGTGGAAATGTCTACTCCCGTTTATAACGACCACACAATCCAAAATGAAATATGCAACCATAGTAGCTAAATGAGTAGCAATAGAAACACCACAATATAATGCTAAGAAAAACCCAACCTTTACATTATAATCGGTTTCAGAGTTCTGTTCAGACCAGTCTTTCAATACATAAGTATTTGCTAAAGAAAGCAAAGAACTAACAAATAAAGTGAATAGGTAGAAAAACACATTCCAATATCCGCAAGCTGCAAAATAATGTCTATAGTTTGCTAACTTAACTTTACCTTTATATTGAACTTCATCGGTATGCCCGGTTTTCTTTACTTTAGTCGGATCGTCCTTGAAGTCCTTATCATAAGAGTGACCAAAAGACACAAAACTTGGAGGAGTTGACTCATTCGAATTCACTCTGGTCAAAGGTTCCATGGAGCCTTCCTCCTGAATCTTCCCCTTATTTTCTTCTAAGGATACAGATTCGGAATTAGACAGATATTGGTTCTCTTCAGTATCTGGGCTCTCTTCCAGTTCATCACCTTGTTTCCCAAACTCAGTAATTAACTTAGCCAAATGTGAATCACTACTCATAACTTCTTCGAATGTTCCTCGTTCAGTTATCTTTCCTTGTTCTAAAAGTACAATATTATCTGCCTCGTGTAACACTGGCACAGAATTGGTTGCAAGTATGATAGTTTTGTGCCCCAAAAGCCCTTTCTTGCTCAACACACGTTTGATGATATTCTTCCCAACATGCGTATCAACTGCTGATAATATATCATCAAGTACATAAATATCCGCCTTTGAGTATACCGCTCTGGCTAATGAGATACGGGCCTTTTGTCCTCCTGATAAGGAAATACCTTTTTCTCCGACAACAGTGCTGTCTCTATCTGGTAAAATATCTAAATCCTTTGTCAATTCACACGCCTCAATGGTGGCCTCATAGAATGCCTTATTGTATCTACGTCCAAATAGAATATTTTCTCTGACGGTAGAATTCAATATCCAAGCATTTTGAGCACAATACGCAATAGTTCCATTCACCTTCAACGAAGGCTTGGATATTTCGTCGTCTATTGGTATACATCCCAAGATAGCCTTAAGCAAGGTAGATTTCCCTGATCCAACTCTTCCAACGACACACGATAATTCACCTTTCTTGGCTGCAAAATTGATATCCGTTAGAGCAACAGTATTTATTTCTTCTTTGCCTGACTCAATGCCGCTCTCCTCGTCTGTCCCAGATCTTCCCTCTTGAAGTTTTCTTTCATCTTCGGATTCTTTAGTCCAGACAAAAGTAGCGTTCTCGATATTTACAGATTCTTCACCTTTGTGGACGGGCCCAAATTTCCTCTCTAAAGTCTTAACTTCTAGCTCTTCCATAACAAACAATTTAGCCAATCTCTCTAAGGAAACTTTGGTTGTGGCGATTTGCAGAAATATGTTAGGTAATCTCAAAATAGGTTGACTCAAGGAATCGAAGATTGATAACGCTGGGAAAATCACATCAGGTGTTAAATGCACCTTCCCTACATAGGCAGCTGTCATGAAAGAAGCAATAGAAATGGAAAGTGGTACCATATTCCAAAGCAATGCAAGTACAGTTCTGATGGCTCCAAGTTTTCTCAACAGGACCAATTCTTTCCCATTTCTAATTTCCAGAATTTTATCCAACATGGGCTTCTCCCAGGAATATAACTTGATGCTTTTGATAGACATCAAAATCTCAGTCATAACTTTAGCCCTTTCATCTTTATATTTCATTCTTACCTTGATCTCCTTATACACAAATCTAAAACAAGCACTTGCAATGGGAACCAAAACTAAAGCACATCCCAAACCTGCCAAAGCAGCAAGTCCCAAAAAGTTGTAAATGGTGTATATGTAGAAAATCAACGTTATGGGCTGGACAAGAATATCAATAATAACATCTGGCGAATTCTGGAGACTACTAACATCTTGGGAAAGATTATTAATGAGCTCACCAACAGTTTTGTCCTTTCTTTCCTTCGGGGATAATTTCATACCTTTGTTATAGATATGGGCTGAAACAGCGGTTCTCACAATATCTCCAAGGGTCTGACTGTTGAAAAAGTTTCTTCCAATGGCCATATATCTAACAAAAGAAAGAATAAATACACATGTAGCAATTGAAAACCCTATAATGATGGGTTGTTGGATTTGTTCATCATCATCATTTTTAACTGAGTATCTGTTGGCAGCAAATAGAAGGAAATATTTCAACAAATAAGGTTGGGAAATCAGAGCAGCAAATTCTAGTAAATCAAAGAACAATGCTCTTAAAAAGAATGGAAATATCAATCTAAAGATTGGGATGAATAAAGAGGGAGTTGAATTCTTCACTGATTTGTCACCAGCCTTTGCTCTCGCTAATAGCTTCTCGTGTTTGGGTCTCCACCTAGTCACTGATTTATTCCAGTAATACAAGAACAGAGTATAAGCAACCTGATTATCAAGTTCAATGCCACAGAGTGGTAATTGTTTGGTAGTTATCTTATCTTCTTTCTTAGCATCCATTATTGTTTGATTTAAGTAGCTGAAAAGTAATCTGTCGAATAAATTCCTAACGGATGAAACATTCCATTCATTCAAGTTATAGTAGTCTACAAGCTCTTCTGATGGCTTGTACCATAAAGTTTCCACAAGGAAGATACCCAAAGCATTTATGAACAACAAGATTTCCAACATTCTGATTGTGCTTTGAATAGAAACGTTGGCGTCAGGAATTAAAATTTTATGAGGTGAAAAAGTATCTTGAATTAGTGTAATAAAATTTGACACGGAATGGACAAGCCAGAATGTTAACAAGCTACCGGATGCCACCAAAGATCTGGTCGGTTCTATCAAATGAAGTGGGAGGACACCCACGAGCAACGTGACGGATTGTATCAATAATGCTTGGGATCTGAGGTCGCTTGTTGAAACAAAGTCAAAACTTAAAAGAGACAAGCTTAAGACAACCTGAATAAACACCAAGTGATATTTAATCAAACTCATAGATCCCACTGACTTAGTTTTGAAAGTAGAACCAAATGAATATTTGATTTTGAAAGGTCCAAAATAATTGAACCACAAAAGCTTTATGCTTTCGTAGACAGTAAATATCATAAATAGTATCAGTAGACCACTGATGACACTTGAAAGAAAGCATGGGTCAATAGAGTTTCCGCTTTCATCTACCAAAGGGTGTTTCCAAGACTCCAATAGAGTACAATGATTGATTTTCTCTAGCTGTGTCATAGACGCAACCATAGGCAGCTGCTTCCACATACTTCAAAGGTGTTTCAACTAAGCGCCCGCAGGTTTTGGCTATCAATAATTTCTATCAGAATCAAAAGTCTTTAACGGGCAATAACAAGATTTAAGTGTATTGGAAATTTCTTTCGGACGATGTTATATTTCAAAAGATTTAATCTGCCCCAGATAAAAAAGGAGTCAAGTAGTCGGCTTTAAAAGGAGACACCTAAAGCTATTATACATTTTTCACTTAAGTGTGCGGCGCTGCAAATCTTAATCTATGATAACAAGACGCATTTTGACAGGTTGGGGGATGCTTACTAAACTCTTATAAATCGTAAATGACATATATTCTATTTAATCTATCTATTCCATATACTCTAATTGTGTGGTTATTCAATTCAAGTGTTGCGACCTTCCGTGTAAAGGAAATAAAATGCACTAGTTTTGTCGGCCAACAAGTTTTGAGGAGAATCAAATTCTTTCACCATTCCCTTATCAAGCACTAACACTCTATCACTATCCATAATGGTATCAATTCTATGTGCGATAGTCAAAATCGTTTTATCTTTAAACTCGGATCTTATTGTATCTTGAACAACTTTGTCTGTTTGTACGTCAACAGAAGCAGTAGCTTCGTCAAGGACTAAGACTCTTGACTCATTCAATAATGATCTGGCAAGACATAGTAATTGTTTCTGACCAGTAGATAAATTACCACCTCCTTCTTCTATTTTGGCATCTAATCCTGTGGAAATGATTTTATTTGCGTCATCATCAGTTTGATCTTCTGGTTTGTCTTCAGTTTTCATATTAGCAATATGCTCTTTCAAATGGGCCAACTCTAAAACTTTCCATAATTGTTCATCGCTATGTCTTTTGAGCGGATCCAAATTCTCTCTGATAGTACCCATAATGGTTTGTGAGTCTTGAGGTATGATATTCAACTTTGATCTTAAGTCCAGTAATCCCAATTTGCTGGTGTCAACGCCATCTATTTCTATATGACCTTGGCTAGCTTCTATGATCCGAAATAAGGCAAGTGATAATGTTGACTTGCCTGCACCCGTTCTACCCACGATACCAATTTTTTCAGTTGGTTTTATATCAATATTGATATTCAGTAATACTGGGTCTAGGTTTTCTCTGTACCTGGTTTCATAATTAACAAATGAGACTGCCCCATGTTGAGGCCATGAAGGATCTGGCCTATTTTCATCGACAATCATTTGTGCCTCTGGCTTTAAGTTAATAAACTCTAATAGCCTTTCTATGGTAACTGCTTTATTTTCAAGGTCAGCAAACATTCTGACAATAGCTATTAAGCTTGAGGTCACATCTAAAATATATGTCATTATGAACCCTATTAATCCTGGTCCCATGGGATTTTTCTTTGTCAAAGAAACGATTACCATCATGTAGGAACAATAAACTACAATTGCTGATAAGCCTTGTAATCTCATTGATAACCAACAGTCAACTGCTAAACTGGCTTGATGCACCTTCACGTAATTATTCAAGTTTTTCAGGTTTCTAAATTTGAATCTATCGTCTTGTTTGAACGCATATATTGTATCTACCCCATTCAAAGATTCTTGGGCATGCGAATAAATAGGACTCCTATTGGCGCTTATCATTCTTTTGAGCTCTCTTGAGGATGAAATATATGATCTTCTGAAATTATCATACATGAATATCAATACTATAATCACCACAATCATAAAAGGTAAATTGAGTATAACAATTGCAAATATAACAAATGCTCTAGCGACCAACATAATAAAAGAAGAAGCCATCTCAACAATACCTCTGTCAATATCCCCGATATCTTCATTGAATCTATTTAAGATTCTTCCAATAGGTGTGGTATCAAAGAATGACATCGGACATCCGAGAACACTTTTGGCCATGCTGTCATGGAAAAACTGGCTCCCTCTTATAGCAACCACACAAACTAAGAATATGGAAGATAAAGTCATAGATATCACTCCAACAAGGGAAACACCCCCATATAATGTCAAGAAGAATCTAGTTCTGACATTGAATCCATACTGTGCGTTTTCTTCAGACCAATACTTTAACACATAGTTGCTTGCAAGTGAAAATAAAGTACTGCTTAATAAACACACTATGTAAATGCAGATGTTGAAATATCCACAAGCTTTTAAGTATGGTTTATATACGCCCAAACCAATTCGACCTCTCCTTTGTATCTCCTCTGTATTTCCTGCTTTCCTCACGTTTTCAGATTCATTTTGAAATTCATAGGTGTGGTTGAAAGAAACAAAACTGGGAGCCATAGAAGAATTGGAATCCACTTTGGTAAGCTCTATATCTGCTTCGCTTTCTTCAGAACTTCCAGTATTTTCACTGATTTCTGCTGGAGGTGAACGTTTACTATCAAGTTGGTCGTCGGCACTCCGTTGTATATCTTCACTTCCTTCATCATTCTTTTTGCCAAACTCTTTGATTAACTTAGCCAAATGTGAATCACTACTCATGACTTGTTCGAAGGTGCCTCGTTCAGTTATCTTTCCTTGTTCTAAAAGTACAATATTATCTGCCTGGTGTAACACTGGCACAGAATTGGTTGCAAGTATGATAGTTTTGTTCCCCAAAAGCCCTTTCTTGCTCAACACACGTTTGACGATATTCTTCCCAACATGTGTATCCACAGCTGATAATATATCATCAAGCACATAGATATCTGCCTTGGAATATACCGCTCTAGCCAATGAGAGACGGGCCTTTTGTCCTCCAGAAAGTGAGATCCCCTTCTCTCCAACTACTGTACTATCTCCATCTGGTAAAATATCTAAATCCTTTGTCAATTCACACGCCTCAATGGTGGCCTCATAGAATGCCTTATTGTATCTACGTCCAAATAGAATATTTTCTCTGACGGTAGAATTCAATATCCAAGCATTTTGAGCACAATACGCAATAGTTCCATTCACCTTCAACGAAGGCTTGGATATTTCGTCGTCTATTGGTATACATCCCAAGATAGCCTTAAGCAAGGTAGATTTCCCTGATCCAACTCTTCCAACGACACACGATAATTCACCTTTCTTGGCTGCAAAATTGATATCCGTTAGAGCAACAGTATTTATTTCTTCTTTGCCTGACTCAATGCCGCTCTCCTCGTCTGTCCCAGATCTTCCCTCTTGAAGTTTTCTTTCATCTTCGGATTCTTTAGTCCAGACAAAAGTAGCGTTCTCGATATTTACAGATTCTTCACCTTTGTGGACGGGCCCAAATTTCCTCTCTAAAGTCTTAACTTCTAGCTCTTCTATAACAAACAATTTAGCCAATCTCTCTAAGGAAACTTTGGTTGTGGTAATTGTTTGAAGAATGAAAGGAAACACCACAATAGGTCTGGTCAACAAAGCAAAAACTGTCAAGGATGGGAAAACAACGTCCGGTGTGAGAGTGACCTTCCCAATTAAAGTTGCTGAAAGGAAGGTTCCAATAGCTATCATTCGAGGAATGGAACTCCAAAGAGACATAAGGGATGTCGCAATCAAACCTACTTTTTTCACAGTAGCTAATTCTTTATCATTTCTAATCTCCAATAACCTTTCCAACATCTTTTCTTCCCAAGAATACAATTTGATACTTTTGATCGAAGTCAAGATTTCATTCGTTAGTTTGGATCTTTGATCTCTAAATTTCATTAAAAGTTTGATGTACTTGAAAATAAATACGATCCCAATACCGGCTATAGGAACAAGGATCAATGACGAAAAGAAACCAAAGATTGCAGCAATTCCCATGAAGTTATAGACTGTGTACATATAAAAAGCGAACTTTATTGGTTCGAGAACACATTTTATTACAACCTGAGGAGAACCATCAATTATAGATATATCTTGGGCAAGATTATTTACAATTTCCCCAACTGTTTTATTTTTTCTTGCTTTCGGAGACAATTTCATTCCTTTATAATAAATATGAGAAGACAAAGCACTGAAAATGGTTTGCCCTGACAATTGAGAATTGAATGTTTGCCTACTTTCTGACACTGTTTCCAATAAAGTGAACCCTAGAACACATGATGCTATAGCGATTCCTACTATTGCTGGTTGTGGTTCGGTTTCTTTTGTACTTTGATCTTGGTTAGATATATGCGCATTATACCTATTGGATGCAAAAAGTAGGAAGTACTTCAATAAGTATGGCTGCGAAATTTCACTAGCAAATTCAAGAATTTCGAAAAAAAAGTTCCTAAGAACATAAGGAAAGGTCAATTTGAACAAAGGTATAAATAAGGAAGGGGTCGACGCTTTCAAAGGGGTGCCGTCTAATTTAGACTTGGCCAATAATTTTTTCTTATTGCTTTGCCAGGTGCTTTTTGACTGAGCCCAGTAATGTAAGAAATTGGTGTAAGCTACCTTGTTATCCACATCAATGTTGTATGAAGGTAAATCATCAAGTTCGATTTCACCAGTCTTTCTGGTCTTTTTAATTGTCTTGTTCACGTATGTGAACATTATTCTACTGAATATATTTCTAATGGATGAAATATCCCAATCATTCAAATTATAATAGTCCACCAACTCGATTGAGGAGTGATAGAAACAACTTTCAAGTAATAATATTCCAATGGCGTTGACACATAACAACACTTCAACTGCGTATACGGCAGCTTGAATTGAGTTTTCAGTATCTGGAATGAAAATCTTATGCATGGAGAACATATCTTGAGCTAATCCCACAATGAAGAAAAAGCAATACATCAGCCAAAAAAGAAGTAAACTCGTAGAAGCCACTAAAGATCTAGTGGTTGCGATTAAATGCAATGGTAACACACACAAGATCAACACGGCTGATTGGATCATCAAAGCTTTCGATTTTATATCTTGAAGTGAAACAAAATTAAAACTTAAAAGGGCCAAGCTCAAAATACATTGGATAAAAACAGAATTGTACTTTATCAAGTTGATGATTCCTACCGATCTGATTTTGAAGATGGACCCAAAGGAATACTTGATTCTATGTTCACCATAATAATTGAACCACGTTTGCTGAATACCTTCACATATCATGAATACAGACGCAAATATCAATAAAGCAGAATAAACGGTAGAAAAAAAACATGGATTTATACAATTACTTGCATTATCGATCAATGGCTTGTCCCAGGAATTCCTGGCGGTGCAGTAGTACGCAAAGTGATTATAGTCACCTTTCACAACGTTTAACATGGTTTGATATTAGACTCCATATGTTAAATGGGGACGTGGCTATTGGTTATATGTGAAAATGTGTCAAAGAGGTCAGGTGTCAAAGTTTAATGGAATGCCAGGTGTCAAAGACTAGAAGCCGATAAAGCCATTCACGTATGTGGCTCTCTTGTACAGTAGTTAGAAAATTTCAGGCTGATAGAGCTGTCTGGTTGTTCGGGCCCGTGCTTTTTCTATTATGGATTGAGTATGAGGTCTATTTTATATCCGATGCTCACAGTATCTGGGGTCTGTGACATTTATGAAGTAATTGATAAGATATTACGAATGGTTCGCGCACGATGGTGCGATGAGATGAGGTTCTCTACTTGAAGTTACTATCAAATATCATTAAGAGACTTAGTGGGTAATGGGCTCTGTTTCCTCGTACGGATCGGGATCTTCAAGACCCAAGACGTATTTATGTGACTTTGAAAATTGTGATAAGGCATATAGTAGACCGTCATTATTGGAACAGCATAAACGATCGCATACTGACGAGAGACCTTTCAAATGCCCACATGAAGGTTGTGATAAAAGTTTCCTACGAAATACTCATTTAAAAGCACATGAAGTGTCACACAGAAATCAACAAGATAAACCATTCCATTGTTCAATTTGTGGAAAGGGAGTTAATTCACCACAGCATTTGAAGCGTCATGAGATCACACACACCAAGTCATTCGTCTGTAGTTATGAGAATTGTGATGAGTCCTTTTATAAACACCAATCTTTGAGACATCATATTTTATCTGTCCATGAAAGGTCATTAACTTGCACGATTTGCAATAAAACTTTTAATAGACCATATAAATTGGCTCAGCATAATTTAAGGTTCCATTCTGAAACTCCTTCTTATCAATGTGATTTCAAAGGTTGTTTTAGGAATTTCAAAACTTGGTCTGCCCTCCAATTACATATCAAGACTGATCACCCTAAATTAAAATGTACCATATGTGGCAAAGGATGTGTCGGAAGACAAGGTTTGAACTCTCATATGATGAGCCACAACAATGATCAAACTGTTAAGCTTTGGAATTGTGAATATTGTAATTTGGGACAATTCGTTAAAAAGATCGATTTAATCAATCACTATCATGAATTCCATGATGGCAATCTTCCATATTCTCTCTTAAATTCTCAGGAAAAATATGATCTGGAAAATTTATCGAATAATATTGAAACCAATCTTGATAGCTTAAGGAAGCTCAAATCTTTCGACGATTTGCAATCACCTTTGGAGAACAATGAAATTGACCACAGGGATTCTGCTTCAGGGGATCACAAAAGATCACCCATTGATAATAATGATGGGACTAAGTCAGAGAATTCTTTAAATTCTTTACAGCTTAGTTTGAATAAGGGCCATTCCATCATTGATTTATTGCTGAAGAACTATAATCATAGACAACTTCCATGTCCTAAAACTAAGTGTGGGCGTTTTTTCGCTAAAGAATATGATCTAAGACGACATTTGAAATGGCATGAGGATCAGAATAGAAAAGTAACTGCATATTTAGAGTCCCTAAATGATCCAAAAACAGAAACTAATATTAATGACTATAACGAAAATGATATAAATGAAGAAATCGACATGAACGATTTGATAGATGATGAATTGAAGCTTTTACAGGAGAAATCCATGAATAAGACCTAAGGTTTAATTAGTTGTCACTTTTTAAAATTATGTGTATTATTATATAAGTATTTTAATTTATTAATATCTTTGACGTTTATCATATTGTCTTCCTCCTCCTTGATAATCATATTTTCTCTTGTTATTATATCCAGGTCTCTGGCTAGAAGGTGGCGCAGATGGTGGTGGTAATGGTGGAGGAGGTGGCGGTGGGGGAGTATTGTGAGCACTAGTTGAAGTAGGAGTCCTCTTATCCATGCCATTGGTGTTACTACCATTGTGTCTAAATTTAGGATTAGATTTCCTATGGTCATAAGTTGCCCGAGCAGAAGATCCCGGTTCTTTTCTGAGCGACAGTTGAGGTGCCAACGGCGTTCTCGTTGACTTTTCCTTGATTTCAGGTGTTAAAGCCTTTGGTTGTGAGGGGAGATAAGAGCTTCTATCATCCCTGCTGGGTCTAGAACTTGCTGTTCCCTCACGTTCACGTTCAATCAGCTTGGGGCCACCAGGTAAGCTTGGTTTGGCAGATATTGGTCTTACTGGTTCCCTTTCTTTCGCTTTACCGGTATCCAGTGCTTCCTTGGTCTTATAGACTTCCTTGTGTTCCTCTTTTGTGCCTTTTTCATCCCCTGGTTTAACCTTTTCATATCTAGAATAATAGTCATATCTCTTTCTGCCCCTATCATCTTCTTTTCTGATTTCATTACGTGTACCTTTAGACTTAGACTCATCGCTGTAGTTGAATTTTGCAGCCTCCTTCTGTCTCTTTTCCTTCTTTTCCTGTTCAAGACGAGCAGCCTCTTCTTCCTTTTTAGCCCTTTCTTTGGCCAATCTTTCCTGTTTAGCTTTCTCCAAAGCTTCTCTTTCTTCGCGTTCTTTTAACTTTTTAGCTTCAATTTCCTGTTTGATTCTTTCCATTATTTCTTCTCTCTTCTTTTTGTGGGCACTGAGTTCATCCTCTGGTAAATCTATAAAATCCCACAAATGAACCCATTCTTTACTCTTGGATTTAATAAGTCCAATCAATGCATTACCCGAGAGTTTCAAATCTTCTCTGTCTTCATTGTTTACGATGTTGCTAATAGCCTCAACTAAGTTTTCACATTGATCTTCTACAACAGGGAACACCGAAACAGTATTCTTCAAGAATGTAATACAATTTCTACGGCACATATAATCCGTAGATTTTAAAGCTCGTAAAACATCTTTCAATATAGTTTCCTGGTAAGAATATAATGACTTCTTGTAATCTTTATGTGTCAAATTATTTCCTTGACCATCAATTAGATCTTTTGGCAACTCGGTGAATTTGTCTTCTTGTCTCCAGGAATTCAATATGGTGAAGATCTCGGCAAAAAATAATCCCAAATTTTCCGACTCAATTGGTGAAGATGTGAAGAACGACCCAAACAAAATGTTGTTATTGATTAGCTCATCTAAAACGGCGATTAACGAGAAGTTATTTATATCGAATTCAAAAAGTTTGAACAAGAATTTAGCACCATAAACAGCGTCATAAGAAGAATGCACTGCTCTTGGTAAAACACAATATTGTAAGAAAACTTTCACCTGAGAAGAAAATTCCTCACTGTTAAACCACTTGTTGCATTCTTCTTTGAATCTTTGGTTAATGGCTGCTGCATGGTTCTCGTGGTTCGATTTATCCGTTGGTAGATCTTTAATATAAGTTTTAGTTTCCTCAAGATCGTCGAATTGTGAGTCAATAATTTGTCTGGAAGCGAATGCACGTTTACTTTTATTGTAAGCTGACTCCAAAGAACTAAGGGTACTTTCATATTTCTCAAGATTCTCGTCATAAAGCTCCTTGACATAGTTAATATCATACAATGATAATTGCCAGAACAAGCCATATAAATCTATCGACAAATATTTCCATTTGTCACTGTCGAGGTATGGTTTGAATTCTGCCATCTCTGCAGAAATCTTTTCATTGTTGGTCGGGTTCAAGTGTTTTCTCCAGATTTCAAATGACCACTCTGGGGGAACGTTAAAGTCGATTGAAAGATTTGATATTGATGTCAAACTTTCTCCAAAGCTTCCATCTACAGCGAAAAATGTAACTAAATCACAAAACAATTGGATCACTACAACGAGGTCATCTTTTCTATTCGCTAAGACTTTCAAATGGGTTTCGTCCTCTCCAAAAATCAATTTTTCATGAACCTGACAAAACAAAACCATCAATTCATTGACGCAATCCAACTCTACCAAATTTTTGATTAATATTTTACCCGATTTGAATCTATCGTACCTCATATCATTGATGGTTTTATAAACCATTTTTTGTAAAGATTTTCCGCTGTTTGCTTTGTAGATTTGTTCTAGCGTTAAATTTGTTATTGTCTTTATTCCCCCCATAGACATGAAGATTTCTTTCAAAACAATTAGAACAGTCGTATCATTTCCATGCAAAGACTTCAATAAAAATTCCATCAAGGTTCCAATGTCTATACAATTAGGATACCTTTGACAAATTTTACCAATGAATGAAGCCAACGATTGAATCCATTGCCTTTCATGGAGCCCATTTGTCTGAACATTAGATCTACCACTCGCGGTTATTCTCATCATTATAGCCAAAGTCAATACATCCCATCCGTAAGAGTTAAAGTATCTGGCCGTTTCAACAACCAAACTATTAAGGTTGTCATAACTTTCAATCTGTTGTAAAATTGTTAAAAAACAAGGTAAAGGATTCGAAAAACTTATTTTAGCAATTCTTCTCATCATTGGTCTGACAGTCTCTTTAGATAATCTCTTTAATACATCTTTTGTTGCTTTCTCTGCTCTTCCATAAGATATTTTAATTAAAGGATTGTTTTTAGATGTCACCTGATATAATTCACTGTATAGGTTGAATCGATCTTCCTTTGGAAAAAACGACAAAATTTTGTACGCTTTTTCCACAACTATTGAATTCTCTTCAATTAATGAAATAGCTGGGAAAATGAAATTTCTGAAAAAGGTAAACCATTTCAGCTTCAATTCGCTATTGTCTTTCTCGCTATCTAACACATAACCCCCAATATCACAAATTTTGGAAAAGAGTTCTAAGTTTTTGGCAACTTCAACACCAATAAACTTTAGGAGTTGGGTAGATATATTGAATAGATCTTCACAATTGTGAATCATTGGAAGATCCTTATTCCAGTTACGATAAAAATATTCAAATTTCTTCTGACTAAAGCTTTGAATTGTAGCTTTGAAACTTAAAAATGTTAAACTTGTGAAGTCTTGAAATGAAACCTCGTTGTTCATTCTTGAAATGGCAACTTTTTTGGACTCTTGAAGCTCTTTAGTCTCTTCATCTGTGAAACAACTAATCAGATTGTAGAATGGGGATATCATATGATGCAATAAACGGCAGATTAATTCATTAACTTCGGAATCAATTCTAGCCAAGAATGGGTACTGTGTCAAAATATAAAGTGATGGCCAATATAAACCATTACTCAAAAACACTCTTAGCATTTGAAACTCGGTATTGCGGCTCAATTTAAATTCCAAGGTAATTTCCTCCCCAACAGCAGCTTTAGGATTTGTCTTAGACTTTTTATCCTTTGGTTCTTCCTCATCATCCATTAAGGGGGCAGCTAAAGCTAGCGCATTAGCACTGGATTTGAAGACCTTTTCTTCCAAGTCTTTGTTATACATTTCTTCGATTGTTTTCATTTCATCTTCATCAGCAGCAATGAATTTATAAATCGATCCGAAACTTATTAAACCTTCCTTCATTAGCATTGATATTAATAATTTTAAAGTTTCGGGTAATATTTTATCTTTTGGGTGCTTCACGAACTTTAAACCGATCATTTTAGCTAAACTTTCGTTGCCTCCAATTGAAAGAGACTCAAAACTGGAGTGGTCACTAGTTATTGATGGCCACCACATTGTATTCTTGAAATATTCGATTATGAAAAGTTCATTCCCGATCAAATTATTTGAAAAACAATCAAATACAATGTCAAGACATCTATTCGGATCTAGATTGTAGTGGCCCATTATCTCGTCAGTAACCTTGACAGCATAATTTATTTGGAATTCAGTGTCTTCAGTCTTCAAGATACTCGTAATTTCCACAATTAATCTCGCAAATCCTTCTGGTTCTTCATGAAACAAATTGAACTTCTTTTGGGTATAAAATTCATCTCTTTTACGGACATTTAATTGCTTGGTTATACTATCAGCAGGAACAATCCCTACTTTGGATATTGTTTCATTTGAAATTATTTTGGCTAATGTAGTTAATTTTATAACTTTTTGGTTACTATGGAGTTGTTTCAATAATTTTTCAATGGTTTCTGTCAATGGGAAAACGTTTAAAACTTGACAAAATTTTTCAGCCAATTCTTCTTGTTTGATTGACATTGATAAGAAATTTATTATAGCTGTTGAATCTAGTTGACCTTCTTCGAGTGCTAGTAAGAGTTCCGTGAATATAGTACCAATCAACTCATCTGTTTCAAGTGGTGATTTATCAGGCGCTTCAAGCAATTGAATCAAATTCTCAGCTCCTACACCTTCAAACTCCTTGATAATATCATCATTCAAGTAGCTGTAGGACGCCGCATATTGGTTATTATTATCTTCGGCCATCACCAATGATAGCTCCTGACAAATTTAAAAACTTGTTAGATTTACCTGTTACGGGCTGTCGGAATTTGAAATCTTGGATTTGAACTGTTTTTTTCGTGAGGTTTCAGCGCTCACTAACGTAGACTACTTAGAAATGGTAACATTATGGAGGATGTGTTCCCTACGCATCAAATGATATCGAAGGATGTCTAAAAATATCAGATTCGTAATATTTTCCCTTTTTACATCCTAGCAACTGCCATTAGGTCTAAATTCACGTTTTCAGGTGTCTCTAAGTAGGATTTTGACCTTGTCACGTGATTGATTGTTGGTATTTTTTGCAACTTTCTTGAATGTACCATCAAAAGGCAAACAGTGTCTTCAACGTCGTATTTAATACTTGTTATTTTAAAGTAATAAGAAGGGGTCTGTTTTTTGGTTAAAAAATTATAATTGATGAATATACTCTTAAATTTTTTTTAAAACACTAGAGACTCTAAAATATGTAAAATTTGCATCTTCTGATATATAAAAACTGTCAATTTTTTTTCTCTGGAAACGAGTTCTAAATGTTATGACTAGATATTTTATACAATGGAGAATCTAGTTATTATTTTTTCACGATTTTTGGGGCCTCCAAAAATCCATTTAAAGTAAGTTTAATATTGACTAGATAAATTGACTTATGAGCTGTAAATCTGTTTTGCTGCGCTAGTCCTGCATGGATAGTTGGCAAACCACACTTGGACACCACACTTTCGAAGGAATAAAAGTCACAAATGTGAAAATTTGACGCCTCAGGGCACTTTAGGGGCTTATTATACGTAATATTTTAGTTACATTAAATGGAAATCAGTGATACAAGGATAAATAATTTTGAATCAAAAGAAGTTTGAGGAAATATATCTCCCAATTCGGTAGTTCTATATACAGGACACAAATCACAATATTAGAGTGTGTAGGATCTTAAAACCTCTCTAACATAGATCGCGCATTTGGTTTAGTGGTAAAATCCAACTTTGCCATAGTTGGGCCCCCGGTTCGATTCCGGGAATGCGCATTCTTTTTTTAATTTTTAGATTGAAGATTTAGTATCTTGATTAGTGGTTTGGGAACCCTTGGATCCATAACAACTTAGGTGTTTATTGACCCCTTTCAGACTTCGTACACTTCTAGTCCAACTACATAAGAGAGATACTTAACAGAGTGGTCATATAGCTTATATTTTCTCTTTAAAGCTTTGTCAGAATTTTTTGCAACAATTCTGAGCTTAAGAAACTAAATAGATTCTACCTTCCCAAGGCGATAAATTCCGTTCATCTACCGAATCAACATTGGATTTCAAAAGTTCAAAGTGGCCAGAAATTAGCTTTTCAAATTTGATCGTTTCACTACTGAAATTTAAAACCACATATGCCTTTAAATTCCCATTAGTTTTAACAAACGAGAAGGTTTTAAGATTATCAAAGTCTAAGATTTCGAATTCTCCATAGATGAACAAATCTTTATACTGTTTTCTCAACTTTAAAACTGTTTTATAATAAGAGTAAACTGAGTTTGGATCATTGATTTGCTTGCTGACATTGATATCCTTATAATTATCATTGACCCTCATCCATGGTTCGACAGAGGAGAATCCAGCATTATCACTAGAATTCCATTGAACAGGAGTTCTTGCATGATCTCTGGTGACAAGATTAACCAGGTCCATGAATTTCTCTACCCGAGGATCTCGAGGATCGGTAATATGGTTTTCTAACATAAGGTTTTTATGAGACGTTACGGTTCTTATATCTTTATAGTCTTCAATTCCCCATGATCTTGGTACATTAGTCATAGCAATTTCTTGCCCTTGGTAAATGAATAATGTCCCAGTCAATGATATCTGTAATAAGGCAAGCAATTTTGCCGACTTGAAAGTATTCTCTAAAGTATCGGTATTTCCAAATCTGTTGACACATCTTGGCTGATCATGATTTTCAATGAAAACAGTTGTCCAAGCATCCGAATCTCTTATAAAATCACATTGGCTTTCAATTGTTCTTTTAATATCTACTAGCGAAAAATTGCTGTACCTAAACCTGTCACCCCTATTAGTTCCCAAACTTACGAGATCAAACAAAAACAACATATTCATCTCCTTTTCCTTAGCACTTACGTACTTCACAGCGTCTTGTTTTGAGCATTCAGCGACTTCACCTACCGTCATAACATCGTATTTAGATGTTACTTGTTCAAACATTTCTTTATGAAATTCATGAATTCTTGGGCCATTCAAAGTATATTTATCACTAAGCTGCCATTCACTTTCTGGAAATATAATGGGCGCATCAGGAAACGATTGGGTCTTGGAATATAAACCAGCAGTATCAATTCTAAATCCATCAATTCCTTTTTCAAACCAGAAGGTCATTGATGAATCATAAAGAGCTTTTCTACACTCTTCATTCTCCCAATTCAAATCAGGTTGAGAAGAGGCAAAGAGCCTTAAATAATACTCATCGGTGAGTTCATCATATTCCCATGCACTTCCTGAAAAGTAAGACCTCCAATTGTTTGGAGGTCGTCTATTACCATTCTCATCATAACGAGGAGGCTTCCAAATATACCAATCTCTTTTTGGATTTGTTTTAGATGATCTTGATTCCTTGAACCATTCATGTTCACTGGATGTGTGGTTAATAACTAAATCCAAAATCAATTTCATTCCCCTTGAATGGCAACCTTCAATTAATTTATCCACATCTTCAACTGTACCATACTTCGGATAAACTTTTTGATAATCACTGATATCATAACCCATGTCATCTTGGGGGGAATCGTACATAGGAGATAACCACACCACATCAACACCCAAATCTTTCAAATAGTCTAAAGTCGTAATTAAACCAGGTATATCGCCAATCCCATCACCATTAGAATCCTTATAAGAAGCAGGCCACACCTGGTATATTGTGGCATCTTTCCACCAAATATGATCTACTGTCATTTTTTAAAGTTCTTGCATAATGTCCTCAAAAAGGGTTTTATATTGGACTATCCTAAGCGGAAAGATTACGGAAACGGCTGAAGCATACCAAGCCCTAAATTTGCGACCATTAACTGTATCAAACCAGAGATATATTGCGGTTTCCTCCGCATTAAGAATTTCGGCCTTAAGCCTCATTACCCCAGGTTTTCCAGATTTGAGGGGTGCATCTAAAAACCCTTTGTTCTCGATGCGGATTAACGAAATCCCGAATTGCACGATTCTTTACGAGAGCAATTGCGGCCGGTTGATCAACAGGTCGAAGAGATTGGCTTAAGATTTTCACTTTGAGTTCCTTGCTGTCTAGCAGCAACAAGACCGGCGATTTTTAGTTTCAGCCTCGTGATAATCGAAGGCTCATTTGAGAAATCTGTATATTTCCCAGAATCGAATACGTCATTCTTATTTCTTGCAACTTGTCTCCCTCACTGTACCTTCATAAAATACTCCTACTCTATCCTATTTTCTTGGAAGCCACATTCCCCGATCAGATAAGATTCTGCTTTGAATGACAATAATCTCGTATGTCGGTAGTGCAAACCCCAATTACCCCCTCCCAACTATCAGTTACCCCATAAGATATCTAATCTCAACCAAATGGTATCACCCAACCTTCTCCTCAATATTCTGGGTTTACAACGATGAAAGGTAAACAATATACAAGCCGGCAACAGCCTCGAAGTTGTGACTTCAAGCGGAATAGCGAATCCTGGATATAAGCCAGAATGGGGTATGACAGTTGAGACGATCTTAAAAAGTGCTTGGACTGATAGATGATACTCCCCCACAAAACCCAAATGTGTTTCTGAGATATCACCACTTTTTGCAGACTATAAATATGGGTTCTCTTACCACTGGAAAGAAAGTAATCGAAACTGAAAAGGATCTGGTATCTGTTTGTTTCTACACTTTCTAAGACTACTTTTGATATTCAAAATGCCAGACGAATTTGTTGAAGACGTCAATAAGGCTGACGTAATCCAAGTTGACAACAAATTGGATAAAAATCTCACTAATGGGTCATTGGATGCTGATGTAGAAGACTATATCAGTAAGTTCTTAGATGTAAATGAGAACGCTAAGGATGAAAACCACAAGGATAAGACCATGCCTTTAATTGAGGGACTTAAGACTTTCCCAAAAGCTGCTGCTTGGTCTGTGGTCTTATCTACCGCTTTGGTTATGGAAGGTTACGATACAAATTTGTTAAACAGTTTGTATGCTATGCCTGCTTTCAAGGAACGGTATGGGGAAGCAAATGATCCAGATGATCCTAACTCAGGTCATGAAATCCCAAGTAATATCCAAATGACTTTATCTATGTGTATCTATGTTGGTGAGGTTCTTGGATTGGCTATTGCTGGGGTTGTTGCCGACAGAATTGGTTACAGACATACTTTGATTATTGCTTTATTTTTTACTACTTGTTTCATCTTCCTTGTTTTCTTTGCCCATAATGTGGAAATGCTTATTGCTGGGGAATTACTTTTGGGGATTCCTTGGGGATTTTTCCAGACACTTACAGTTAGTTATGCGGCAGAAGTATGTCCACAAGTTTTAAGAATCTATTTGACGACTTATGTTAATGTCTGTTGGGTTTTTGGTCAATTGATAAGTTCTGGTGTCTTGAAAGGTCTTGCTAATAATGAGACAGACTTAGCCTATAGAATTCCATTTGGTGTTCAATGGGTATGGCCGGTTCCAATTGCGATAGGTATCTATTTAGCCCCCGAATCACCGTGGTGGCTTGTTAGAAAGGGTAAAATTGCCCAAGCAAAGAAGTCTATTAGCAGACTTTTGACCCAGAATCAATACTTGCCTGAAAAGCAAATTTTAGTCGATGCCATGGTCAATAAAATGCAATTTACTCTTACCGAAGAAAGATTGAATAGTAATTCCGAGTCTTCCTATTTGGATTGTTTCAGAGGTAAGGACTGGAGAAGAACCAGAATTGCAGCTGGTGTCTGGTTAATCCAAAATATAACTGGGTCTGCATTGATGGGTTACTCAACATACTTTTATGTGCAAGCTGGTCTTTCCACTTCCATGTCTTTTACCTTCTCCATCATTCAATATTGTTTAGGGATTCTTGGGACCATTGGGTCGTGGTTTGCTTCACAGAAACTTGGAAGATTTGATCTTTATTTCGGTGGGTTAGTGACAAACACTATTATTCTTGTTATTGTTGGAGGTTTAGGAACATCATCAAGCGAAGGGGCTGCATGGGGGGCTGGATCCTTGTTGCTAGTGTTCACGTTTGTATATGATTTGACAGTTGGGCCAATTTGTTACTGTTTAGTGGCCGAGTTGCCTTCTACCAAGTTAAGAACGAAGACAATCATTATCGCCAGAAATGTTTATAATATTGCTGGTATAGTGAAAGCCATCATTACTCCTAAGATGTTGAATCCTCAAGCATGGAATTGGGGAGCCAAGACTGGTTTCTTCTGGGGAGGATTGGCTCTTCTTTCGGCAGTCTGGTGTTGGTTCGAATTACCTGAAACTAAGGGTAAGACCTACCCTGAAATTGATGCTCTTTTCCAAAATAATGTGGGAGCTAGAAAATTCAAGAAAACGGACATCAGTGTCTTCGATGCAGATGAGTTTATTGAAAAGGTTGGTAAAGATGGTATTAAAGATTTCGTTGAAGCTG
The DNA here is from genome assembly GCA_030561325.1 of Yamadazyma atlantica. Lineage (NCBI taxonomy): Eukaryota > Fungi > Ascomycota > Pichiomycetes > Serinales > Debaryomycetaceae > Yamadazyma > Yamadazyma atlantica. Next base: position 257,309 of record JAKTXA010000012.1, read on the forward strand.
GCGAAAGAGAAAAGAATCAAGTATAGCAGCATGTTATGAAATATTAAAATCTTCATAAGTTGATGTTTTATTAGGTTACTTTAGTTTAGTTTGAAATAAAATCAAATGAAATTTCTGGTTTCTCTGAATTTGCTCCTGAACCAAGCCCATAACTCTACACTTACACAATCATCTGTCAACCTAGGCTTATTGATAGGAAATTCCCGGTTGAATTTAGTATAATTAATATTTCTACCACAGTAAATTTTGAAGGTATTATAATGTTGGTAATTATTCTCCATTAACCAAGGCTTGGGTATTGGCTCATCGGAAAAATGAACCAATTTGAGCTTTGTCGAAACTTGCAAGGGATCCCAATTACCGGTCTTTAGATGACCTATAAGAGGAAGATATTGTGGATCTGCAATGAATTTTGGATGATCATCTTGTCTAAATTCACCCGTGAGCACCCCATAGATTCTATGGTCTATAATCCCAAATTTCAATATCCCATTATGCAAATCGTCATCTATGAACTTATTAATGATTTCCATGTCATAATCATCAGTAGCAAGAATCAGATTCCTATACAACAAAGACCAGTACCAAGGATTATTGACATATTTTAAGAGTCTCTCATAAATTTTGGCGCTTGGTCTAATAACCATTACATGGGATGCAAAAAAATTCTTCCGGTTTGCAAACTTATGCCTATCGTCAAGTAACGATTGTAACTCACAGCTTTCAAGGACGCCGTTAGGAGGTATTTTTTGATTTCCTGCCAGCAACTCCTGAGTTGATAACCAATAAGCTTGAGGCACAGCAAGTTCAACATCAACCGGAATGAAGAACAACTCATTCAAGTTCTGAGGTTGGTTCTCTAATGCAGCGAATCCTACCAGCGGATCACTAACATTGACCAACATGCTATCAGCATCAAAATATATCACTCTGTCATATTCCAGAAGATTGAATACATGTAACTTTGTAAAGGAATGTTGCCATATTGCATTATTATTTCTAGTGCTTATCAAGTCGACTCTTTTTAGTTTTATTCCCGCTCCACGAGCCGTAGTCATAATTGTATGGAAAGACTCATCTTGTTCAAGGTCGCCATTGTACAAAACAACAAGATCACCTAAAGGTCTCCCCAGTCGAAGGTGTAAGAAATTGGCCAAAGCCAATTGCAAATAAATAATATTGGTAGCATATTGAGCATAAGCTAATTTCCAATCATTGGGGATTGCAGCCAGATATTGATAAGGAATGACACGAAGACGATTCTTCAAATCTGAGTTCACCAGTAGCTCTCCACCGCCACCTAGAACATAGAGTGAATAGTAGAATACAAGCCCAAGTACCACTAGGAACTCCCAGCTCACGAACAACAGTTTCATGATGATTATCTAGCTGCGAAAAATAATTCGAGCAAGAATACCCCAAATCGACCGCTCAAGATTTTCGCGCAGAACCGAACACTTTCGTTTTATGCCTTATGTCAGTGAGGCTGCCATTTTGAACCGATGGCAGTACGCACACGTAAAAGTAACCATTTACGCATCCTGATAAGTACAGGATGCGGCAGCCTGAGGGTATTGAAAAAAAAATCGTATTCATATATAATGCCGTTATTTCGGTTATTTTTTTCTTCTAAATTAGCCTGAAATATGTGGACAGAACTACTATTGAATGTCGAATCGGGATCTTTTGACCATCCGGTCAATAGGTGTACTGTGAAGGACTCATGGAAATCGAAGGTTTTTTTATAGATCTAAAATATACATTATAAATGTATGATATATTTAAGAGCTCACTGAGATGGAAAACACGTCACTTCAGCTTAAGTAGAGAAAAAAGCATGTAGATTGATCAAAAAAACTCTTGAAAAATTTAGATAAACCGGAAGAAAGACTGGAAAGTTTGCAGCCAGTGAGAAATCCAATTGGGGACATGTAGATGTTGACAGGAAAGCATTAATTGGTAGGTAATACCGAGAAAAGTATGAATATGGTATAATTGAATCTTGGAAGATTCCAAATTAAAGATGAATGATCTTCCCAGAGTGCCTCAAGGTGCTCATAGGGAACAGGTAAGACCCTATAAATCGCGAGAGCTATAACAGATTTAAGAGATGTCTAGTAAGATGGAAGGAGGTTCTGTGTATGGAATAAACTACTCCAATGATTGTTGCAGAAAGAATTTTCAACTAATATGAGTTATACCCCTTATAGCGACCGGCTGCTAAAACGATGTGTCATATATCTGCTAATAACTGATAAAAATATCCATATAGTTGCAAATAATTTACAACAAGGTTTCATAAGCCGTCTAAATATACTACGAACTGCATTCACAATTTCCAAAGCTCCAGGATTTTTCCCCAAAATTTCAATTAGCCAAAGAAAGAGAGGATATCCAAAGATACCCATTACGTTCATGATCACCGTATCAACCTGACTACCTCAAGAGCATAGGAGGCAACCAATTACATTTTTGCAACAATTGTTGCCTAAACTCCGGTTACCGATGCTTTCGGGGACGAAAAGGGAATAGAAAAAAATGTTTTGTGGGGGACTGGCGGGGATTTATAAGGGAACTCAGTCGCTAGAATCGCAAAGTTCGTCGCATTAATCTGTGCGATTCGCAAAGTTGCAACTTCCATTCCTTTTTGCAACCAAACTCCCCAGAAAATGAGAACTGGTCTGGTACTATAAATGACCACTTTTGCCTTATGTGTCTTTGGAAAATTCTACTTCAGTAAGAATGCCAGAATATAAGTGGTGGAAAGAAGCTAGCGTTTATCAAGTGTGGCCTGCTTCCTATAAGGATTCCAATGGAGATGGGGTAGGAGACATTCCAGGAATTGTATCCAAATTGGACTACATTAAATCTTTAGGAATTGATGTCATATGGTTATCACCAATGTATGATTCCCCTCAGGATGATATGGGATATGATATCAGCGATTACAATGCCATTTATCCTAAATATGGAACCATGAAAGATATGGACGATTTGATCGAGGGGTGTTATTCGAAAGGAATGAAGTTGATCTTAGATTTAGTTATCAATCACACCTCAAGTGAGCATGAATGGTTCAAGGAATCAAGATCATCTAAAACAAATCCAAAAAGAGACTGGTATATTTGGAAACCTCCTCGTTATGATGCTCAAGGTAACAGACACCCTCCAAACAATTGGGTTTCTTACTTCACCGGTAGCGCTTGGGAATATGATGAGATTACAGATGAGTACTATTTAAGATTATATGCTGATACTCAACCTGATTTGAATTGGGAGAGTGAAGAGTGTAGAAATGCCATTTATGACTCAGCTTTGAAGTTTTGGTACGAGAAAGGAATTGATGGATTTAGAATTGATACTGCTAGGTTGTACTCCAAAGTTCAAACATTTCCTGATGCACCAATTACTTTACCAAATCATGAATTTCAACCATGTCATATGTTTACTTCTAATGGACCTCGAATCCATGAATTTCATAAAGAAATGGTAGAAAAGGTGACCGGTAAGTATGATGTTATGACAGTAGGAGAAGTAGGAGACTGTTCTAAGGAAGATGCTTTGAAATATGTCAGTGCAAAAGAAAAGGAAATGAATATGTTATTTTTATTCGATGTAGTCAATTTGGGTGTCCCTAAAGGTGATAGATTTAACTACAAGGGATTCACTTTGACTGATTTCAAAGCCGCTATCAATAAGCAATGTGACTTTATCAAAGGTAATGATGGTTGGGCTACTGCATTTATTGAAAATCATGATCAACCAAGAGCACCATCAAGATTTGGAAGTACTAGTACTTTAGAAAACACCCTTAAGTCTGCAAAGTTAGTTGCCCTCTTGCAAATAGCATTAACGGGGACTCTATACATTTATCAAGGTCAAGAAATAGGAATGACAAATTTCCCAAGAACTTGGGATATAAAGGAATATTTGGATATTTGGACCGTTAACTCATACAAGAAATTAATTGAGGACAACAATATCACAGACCCTAAAAATGATCCAAGAGTGGAGAAATTTCTTGACGCTGTAGCTTTGGTAGCCAGAGACCATGCCAGATCCCCTGTTCAATGGGATTCAAGTGATTTTGCAGGATTTTCAACCTCCAAACCATGGATGAGAGTCAATGATAATTACAAAGAAATCAATGCTGCTGACCAAGTGGAAGATCCAAAATCGGTTTTTGGTTTTTACAAAGAGCTTTTGAAATTAAGAAAGCAATATAAGGATCTTTTGGTTTATGGGGATTTTGAAATTTTAGACTTCGAAAACGAAAAGCTCTTTACATTTATAAAGACATCGGGCAGTAGCAAGGTCTATGTCGTGTTGAATTTTAGTGACGAGCCCACAAAGTTTGAAAAATTGATCGATACAGATATGAGTTTATTGGTGTCGAATGTTGAAAAAGTCGAAGCTTCTGAGTTGTCCCCTTGGGAAGGAAGAATTCACTTAGCTTCCAAGTATTATTCGATAAAGAATTTAGTTTAAAATTATACAAATTTGATTTCTGTTATATTCTTCTGTAGGTGATTCTGTTATTTTTGATATTTCTGTGGGTGATATTAATTATAGAGGTGATCCAATAGCTCTATATAAATTTCAAACTCTTTTTAAAAAGAAAAATTAGTACCAGATGCTACAGAAAGTACCAGATGCTACGGAAAGATTATAGGGAACACATTTATTTTACATCTAATGTAAATAATTAAACTGATGGATTAGCTTTTTCGTTGGTTTCAACCAAGTCTTTAACACCTTCTTTACCCATTTTGTCAATCATTTCTTCAGTATTAAACACTTCAACTTCAGCATGCTTGAATTTTCTAGCAAACAACTTGGCGTTGAAAAGAGCATCCATTTCAGCAAAAGTCTTACCCTTAGTTTCAGGTAATTCGAACCAACACCAGACTGCCGAAAGAAGAGCCAATCCTCCCCAGAAGAAACCAGTCTTGGCTCCCCAATTCCATGCTTGAGGATTCAACATCTTGGGAGTAATGACAGAGACAACAATACCGGCAATATTATAAATATTTCTGGCGATAATAATAGTCTTCGTTCTTAATTTAGAAGAAGGTAATTCGGCCACTAAACAATAACAGATTGGTCCGACTGTCAAATCATATACGAAAGTGAATACCAACAATAAGGATCCAGCCCCCCATGCAGCCCCTTCGCTTGATGATGTTCCCAAGCCTCCAACAATGAAGAGAATAATAGTGTTTGTAACCAATCCTCCGAAATAAAGATCAAATCTTCCAAGCTTCTGTGAAGCAAACCACGATCCAAGAGTTCCAAGAATACCCAAACAGTATTGAATAATTGAAAAAGTGAATGACATGGAAGTTGAAAGACCAGCCTGCACGTAAAAGTAAGTTGAGTAACCCATCAATGCAGACCCAGTAATGTTCTGGATTAACCAAACACCAGCTGCAACTCTAGTTCTTCTCCAATCCTTACCTTTGAAACAATCAAAGTAAGAAGACTCGGAATTACTATTCAATCTTTCTTCAGTAAGAGTGAATTGCATTTTATCAATCATGGCTTCTACCAAAATCTGTTTGTCAGGTAAATACTTATTTTGAGTTAAAAGTCTACTGACAGACTTCTTGGCTTGGGCAATTTTACCCTTTCTAACAAGCCACCATGGCGACTCTGGTGCTAAATAAATACCAATGGCAATTGGAACTGGCCATACCCATTGAACACCAAATGGAATTCTATAGGCTAAGTCTGTCTCATTATTAGCAAGACCTTTCAAGACACCAGAACTTATCAATTGACCAAAAACCCAACAGACATTAACATAAGTCGTCAAATAGATTCTTAAAACTTGTGGACATACTTCTGCCGCATAACTAACTGTAAGTGTCTGGAAAAATCCCCAAGGAATCCCCAAAAGTAATTCCCCAGCAATAAGCATTTCCACATTATGGGCAAAGAAAACAAGGAAGATGAAACAAGTAGTAAAGAACAAAGCAATGATTAAAGTATGTCTGTAACCAATTTTATCAGCCACGAAACCTGCCATGGCTAACCCAATAACCTCACCAACATAGATACACATAGATAAAGTCATTTGGATATTACTTGGGATTTCATGATCTGAGTTAGGATCATTTGGATCATTTGGTTCTCCATACCGTTCCTTAAAAGCAGGCATAGCATACAAACTATTTAACAAATTTGTGTCATAACCTTCCATAACCAAAGCGGTAGATAAGATCACAGACCAAGCAGCAGCTTTTGGAAAAGATTTAAGCCCTTCCATCAAGGGCATGGTCTTATCCTTATGATCATTATCCTTAGCATTTTCACCACTGTCCAAAAATTTACTAAGATAATCGTCGATATCAGGATCTAAAGTATCATTAGTGAAATTTTTGTTCAACTTGGAGTCGACAATGACAGGCTCCTTGGAATTGTTAATATCCTCAACAAATTCGTCAGACATGATTGAAAGAATAGTCTAACAATGAGTTGAATCGGTTCAGACAAACTGGAAATAGACTTGGCTTTATATAGTTTTTTCCCAACCTGCCACCAAATACAGAACCCACCAAATACAGCACTTATCTTTTGAAACACACATTAGAAAAAAAAAAAAAAATAAAAAAAAACTAGAAATCAATTTAGAAGAGGTTTCCTTAACCCCACGAGACCGAAAAGAATTCCAAACATAAAAAGGGCTTAGTTCAAAGTAGCATTTTAAGACTTCCCGCCATACATAATAAACTTACCAGCGTACCCGGGCGCTAGTTAACGCAGATGTCCAAAATAAACCCTTGTTCACCACATACGAAAGTTCGCACCTCTCTTTTTAGGAAAACCTGGGGTAAGAAAAGCGATGGTGCGTCAAGATTGTCAACCCCACTCCACCCCTCAAATCTAAATACACCAATCCTAAATGAGCACCGACGATCACCGGGTCACACCCCACAACTGGACAGATTAGAAAACTCGCTTGGAGATAGTCTTTGTACTAACTGTCCTATCAGAAATAGGAGGGGGAAGACGATGTCCGAAGTAGTAAACTCGACGTCATCATAGAAACACTAGTTTGAAATCTGAGTTTCAGCTCTTTTTCTTAACTTTAGTTCTTCAGTTATAGTTAGAGGGGTTGTTGACCCTCCAAGCCATTCTTGATAAGGTTGATCCTTTAAGGTTGCTTCCAGAAACTATGACTTGAGTTGTGCCTCACCAACCTCCAACCACTCGGGTTTCTTACCCTGGAGCCGTATGGTCCAAAAAAAAGACTATCTTGTTTTTAACCACTAGGCTCCAATTGAAGGCATGATCACCGCATTTCTCTTTTAGTACATGTCCATTCTCTCACCCCCTCTTATTCAGAAGGCACCTCTTGTATACGGAAGCATTGTACTGTCAGATTCTTTAGGGCAGACCTTGTATTTTTCTTATTACTCTTTTGCCTTGTTCACATATGAGAGGTGTCGTTTCTCCAAACCTCATACGTGGGGTACCATTGTTGATTCTACAAGTTCCTGATTCTAAAGGTTTCGGAAACCCACAGGAATAATGTTTTTGCGAGTGCTACCAAGCGCAACCTTTTTCGCGCGATTGGTTGTAATTCGGAAAAAGATGAATACCAGATGCAGGAGAAAATCTGGGGTAAGGAAACTCGAGGGCTGGAAAAATAAAACTTTAAAACCCTAGTAACCAAACGGCCAACATCCCGAAAACAAATACGTCATCACACATCAATCCATTTTAGCCAATGGAGTTTAGGAGACTTTTAGTATAGGGGAATTAGGGAGGTCTGGAGTTTAGCAGTCCAGTGGAAATTTTATGAGGGTGTTACATAATTGCACTAATTCTACCGAGAAATAATGAGTACCATGCAGGCTAAGGATATAGTAATAAAGTGGTGGGGAAGAACTTCGAGCAACGATTTAAAAAGCCAGGACAATTCCCTTTGAAAAATCCAATTGTAATTATTATTACTGATCTTTACTATTATCAGTGACTTCAATTGCACTTCAATCCTTGAAAATGCACGAATACAAGTGGTGGAAACACGGAACAATTTACCAAATCTGGCCTGCTTCTTATAAAGATTCCAATGGAGATGGGGTAGGTGATATCCCCGGGATTCTTTCTAAATTAGACTATGTCAAATCTTTAGGAGTTGATATTATCTGGTTATCTCCAATGTACGATTCACCTCAAGATGATATGGGATACGATATTAGTGACTATAACAAAGTGTATCCTAAATACGGTACTGTGGAAGACGTTGAAAAATTGATCAATGGAGCCCACGAAAGAGGGATGAAGTTGTTATTAGATTTGGTGGTTAATCACACTTCTAGTGAACATGCTTGGTTTAAAGAATCAAGATCTTCTAAAACTAACCCAAAAAGAGATTGGTACATTTGGAAGCCAGCTCGTTATGACGAGGAAGGTAAGAGACACCCACCAAACAATTGGCAATCTTTCTTTTCCGAAAGTGCTTGGGAATATGATGAAACCACTGACGAATATTACTTGAGATTGTTTGCTAGAACTCAACCTGATTTAAACTGGGAAAATGAAGAATGTAGACAAGCGATCTATGAATCTGCTTTGAGTTTCTGGTTTAAAAAGGGAATCGATGGGTTTAGAGTTGATACTGCTGGATTATATTCTAAGGTTCAAACCTTTGAAGATGCACCAATTATCTTCCCAAATAACGAATATCATTTCCCAGGCTCATTGGTTAACAATGGACCAAGAATCCATGAATTCCACAAAGAAATGTTTGCATCTGTCACATCCAAGTATGATGCTATGACTGTTGGTGAAGTGGGAGGATGTTCCAAAGAAGATGCTTTGAAATATGTGAGTGCCAAAGAAAAAGAATTGAGCATGTTATTCTTATTTGACTTGGTCAGTTTAGGTACTACTCCAGGACACAAGTATAAATATAAAGGATTCAACTTTCAAGAATTCAAACAATCTATTCAAACCCAATGTGATTTTGTTAAAGGAACTGACGCTTGGTCTACTGTTTTCATTGAAAACCATGATCAACCAAGATGTGTCACCAGATTTGGAAGTACCAGCACTTTAGAAAATACTTTCAAATCTGCCAAATTGATTGCTTTATTCCAAAGTACTTTGACTGGTACTATGTATATTTATCAGGGTCAAGAAATTGGTATGACCAACTTACCAAGATCCTGGGATATTAAAGAATATCTTGATATTGAGAGTTCCAATGCTTATGCTGAATTATTCAAGGAATATCCTGACATCACTGACCCAGCCACTGATGTTAGAGTACAAAAGTTCTTGGATGCTGCTGCTTTAGTGGCTAGAGACCATTCCAGATCTCCAGTTCAATGGGATTCAAGTGCTTATGGAGGATTTTCTACCGCTAAACCCTGGATGAGAGTTAACGACAATTACAAAGAAATTAATGTTGCTGGACAACTCGATGATCCAAAATCGGTATTAAACTTCTATAGACAATGCTTAAAGGTTAGAGGTGAATTCAAAGACCTCCTCGTATACGGAGACTTTGAAATCTTGGATTTCGATAACAATAAAGTGTTCACTTATGTGAAGTCCAATCCTGACGTCACCCAAGCCAAAGCTTATGTTGCCTTGAACTTTAGTGATGACGCTGTCAGCTTTGAGAAATTGATTGACGGAGACTACAAATTGGTTAACACCAATGTTGAGTCCGTTAAAGAAACCACTTTATCTCCATGGGAAGGAAGACTTTACCTTGTCCAATAGATCTGTCCCCAATAGCTTATATAGCTTTTATAGTTTGAATTTCCACATTTTCCACATACATATTTTTTGCAACCACACACTATAACCCGCACCCAAGCATTTCGCACCCTAGTCACTGCCTCTGCAGGTTAAATTCTTGGACCTGCTTTTTCTTATGCGCGCGAACCTGTGGTTGCATACCAGAATGTCAGTTACAAAAACACCCTTTTCCCAGATTTTTCAATTTTAATTAGGTTCTCATAACTTAGTGTAATTGCTAGGTTCACCACTAGATAGTACCACTAGATAGTGCTATAGTTATAGGTGTTATTTCCATCACTACAAGTCGTTTTACCATTAAATTGTAAGGTCCGTCTGGCGAGCTATTTTTAGTTTGTTTTGTATTTTTCCCAATTAGGATATCATATTCGATCTTTATACAAAAAAATTTTCAGTCACAAAACAACTGGCAACCACCACCCACCGGGATTGTTTCAAGTATTGTTCGATTATCCGTTTATCATTAGTACTTCTCAGCATCTTCAGTTTGTTTTAACGAGTGATTTAAGCTTACCTATCGTTAATACTATCGTTAATAGTTGCCATATAAAAACCATTCTCATTAAGTCAAACAAGGCTGAGGCATACTAATACTCAACAGAAAACCAAAGGTCCAATCGTTTAACCCAAAAATCCATCACCAAACCCTCATTTATTTATTACCAATCAAAAATGGCATCATTGACAGCAGCTCCAACCTTAACCACCAGCTATGTCTACAAAAGAGATATTCCTGAGTTGGATTTACCATCTTTAACTGATGGAGATACCTACACTACTCCTTCCATGCTTGTTCCTTCGAGTGATGCCAATCCTTATATCTTGAGGACTTCCAACCCTAGTGGAACTGTATTCATCGCCGTTGGGGCCATCGTGGGAGCTATTTTATTGAGTTTCATATGTTACCATTTATTTAAATCATTAACTGCATCCAGATTGGCCAAAAAGGCCTTCATAAATGATAAACAAATTTATGAAAAGTATCAAAATAATAATAACACCGCATATGGTCTTACTCCTTCAACGACTTTAAATATGGACTATGGTCATGGCCGTAGTTACAGCAACTTCAATAATCAATCCATGGGTAAATTGCCACTTTTATCCCATCATCCTTCCAAGTCTGTTACTGGATTGGGTGGTAGTGGTACTTCTTCTCAATTAGGTGATACTTCTACATTATACCAATCTGAATTTGGTGGGTCTGTGGCAGCTTCAAAACATGATTTAACCAAAATGTTCATCTCCCCAACGGCTGAAGTTATGCAACACAAAAGAGGAAAATCATCCCAATTCGGGTCTACTACTGATTTTGGAGTATTGGGATCTCAGAGTAACTTATCTAATTCTATCACCGATAGTCCTGTTCATGGAGGAAGAAACTCCATGGTGGTTCCTAACTTATATGTGAATCATGAAATTAATAATAGTGATTATTCTTTGGGACCTAATGGTAGAAATCAAGACCCATCCTTAACAGCTCCAGATCATTTACAGCATTTAAGTATGAATACGAATGCTAATCATCAACTTAACACCAAATCCAATAGAAAAACCATTCCAAGTATGTACTTGGAAGATTTAATTGATGAATAGATGAATAGACTGCCACGGGAAATTGCATAGGAAATAGGCTTATAAATAGGAATATAAGGTACAAAATAGTAGAAGGTACTAGCAGGGTTTAGATGTTATACTATTTAAATATTACACGCTAGTCACTAGTCACTGTGTCAAACATGACTCTATAGACTTAGACATCTATTGCACGTAAAAGGTGAGACACTAGTCTAAATCACACTACTTGATGTTACACTCCCATACATAAAAAGGATCGCGAATTCTCGTCTGTTGAATCTCCTGTTTTCCTAAGCCGTGTACCAAGATTTTATTTAAAGACATCCACCACCCGGCGTACAACTGGTGAAAACACAGACAAAAAAGGTATAATCGTTTTAGTGACCCGTGTGTACGATAATATTCGATAAAAAACATTAAAACCCTCGATCAAACTCTTGAAATTCGAGACTAACTATATAACTCCATAGATAAGACGTTGATTATGGCCATTTGTGGGAGTACTCAGAAAACCAGTATGTATTAGATGTTTCAGTTGAAAACAAAGGAAACCATTACTAACAACTGTAGTCCAACGGAAAATTGTGATTTTGGGAGATGGGGCATGTGGGAAAACCTCTTTATTGAATGTGTTCACCAGAGGATACTTTCCTCAGGTATATGAACCTACAGTATTTGAAAACTATGTTCATGATATATTTATTGATGGACAATCTGTTCAATTATCATTATGGGATACTGCCGGACAAGAAGAATTTGATAGATTAAGATCTTTATCTTATAGTGACACTCATTGTATCATGTTATGTTTTTCGATAGATTCGCCTGATTCGTTGGAAAATGTTCAAACTAGATGGGTTGGGGAGATTGCTGATAATTGTGAAGGAGTTAAGTTGGTATTAGTGGCGTTGAAGTGTGATTTAAGAAGTAATGAAGACACTGATGCTGAACAACCCATGAACAATGAAGATGATTCTCTTAATCCATATAATGCCCATTCTAGTGGGAATCCATACCAACAATCCAGAAGATTAATCAGTTATGATGAAGGGTTAGCTATAGCTAAGAAAGTAGGTGCATTAAGATATTTGGAATGTTCTGCTAAGAAGAATAGAGGTGTTAATGAAGCGTTTTCAGAAGCGGCCAGATGTGCTTTAAACGCTAGACCAAAAGGAGCTAATGATAATGAAGCTGACAAAAAAAGTTGTACAATTATGTAATATAAATCCTTCCCCTCCTTCAGGTGGAAAGGAAACCATCAAAACAACTGTTAGAAATTTAGAGACTTAGTATTTAGAGACATTACACTATCATTTTATTTTTTAAAATATTTGCATAAATGTTCATTATCTCCTATATACATTAATTAATCTTACACTATATTTATCACTAAAGATTACTCTTTGAATGGATTAATAAGGGGTTTCTTCCTGGCCTCCCAAATATCTTCTGAACTACCTCTGGCCTTATCTTGTAGTAATTGTTTTTTGTAGAATTCTTGGATTTTTGTGGCATTTTTACCATCAGATTGACCCTTATTCATATCAAAGAATTTCCCATATCTTACGGCAAACCATAACTTTTCTCGTTGTTTCTCACAATATGAAAGCTTTCCATACCGATATACATTCTTAACTTGTCCTCCTACAGAAAAACACTGGAATAATTCATCAAAAGCAGTACTGACAAACATGGTATTAGGAAATGCTGAGAGTTCATTATCATTCAAACTCTTGGTGACTTCTTGTCTTTTCTCTCGTATATCTTCTGGGGCATCATTAAACAGCTTCCATAACTGCTGGATTTCATCTTCCTCTTGGTTTCCTTTAGACATTTCCGATCCTTTAGTCTTAATCTTGTATTAAATCCAAATCTGGTACTACAATAGCTTCTCATAATTTTTCAAAATGGACCACACACGACCACAGCCGCACCTTATATAAATTTGGTAAAAAAAATTGCAGTAGTATAACCAGACGAAGACAGTTCCTGTTTTTGACTAAAAGTCCGCTACATTACTACCGAATATTATTATGTCCATGTAGGATTGAAAAAAAATGCCTTCAGCCAGATTCGAACTGACGATCTCCTCATTACTAGTGAGGTGCCTTGCCAACTTGGCCATAAAGGCGTATTACGAGCTGGTGTTTCACCCAAGAGCTCGTCCAGTTCAGGTGTGAGACGTAATCACGTGACACAGTATTTGTCAAAGAGTATTGGACTACAGTCCTTACAATTGGAACCAAACAATCTCCACAAAATCTCTACACATTCTCTCCCTTCTTGTAGCCGTATTCTCAACCAATTGAGTAGATCAAACAGATAACACACCCTTAACTCCGGCAACACCTTACAACATTAAGTATTGAGGGAAAAAGACTGCAAATTCATGTGCACATTACAATTAAGTATCCTGACTCTATGGACAAACCAAGGGTGGAACTAGTTACTACGTCATTCAGCCTACCCTCACAATGCAACGGTGTAACAGGAATAACCTCTACATTATTTAAACCCTTGGGATCATTAATTGTATAAAGATTCCAGGATTACCGAAAGCTGCAAAACCTTAGCCGGAGCCCGCCGACCCCACGATTTAACACCGACGGTGCGAAGGCGTGGTACCAGGAAAAATGAATTTAGGGCCAAAGGCCGGCCAAAGGGTACCATCCGCTCACCCCACGCGCCGGTAATAATCGGTGCCGGCAGGACGGCATTTGATTGGCTGAGATCATTTGACAAAGTCATTGGACGACGAACGATCGCACCCAAGGGGAGCACTATATAACCACTGAAAAATTCCTATTTCTTACTATTATATATTAACCAATATTCCAAGAATGTTTTCTAAAACTGCTATTAGAACTTTTTCCTCCAGTAATGTCAATGCCTACAAGGTTGCCGTGTTAGGTGCCGGTGGTGGTATTGGTCAACCATTATCTTTATTATTAAAATTGAACCATAAAGTTACCGATTTATCCTTATATGATTTAAAAGGAGCTCCAGGGGTTGCTGCTGATGTTTCTCATATTCCAACCAAATCTACTGTTAAAGGTTACGAACCAGAAAACATTAGTGAAGCTTTAACTGGTGCTGATGTTGTGGTTATCCCAGCTGGTGTTCCAAGAAAACCAGGTATGAGTAGAGATGATTTATTCAACACCAATGCTTCTATTGTTAGAGATTTGGCTAAAGCTTGTGCTGACAACTGTCCAGATGCTGCCATTTGTGTTGTTTCCAACCCAGTTAACTCCACTGTTCCAATTGTTTCTGAAGTTTTGAAATCTAAGGGTGTCTACAATCCTAAAAAATTATTCGGTGTTACCACTTTAGATGTTTTAAGAGCTTCTAGATTTGTTTCTCAAGTTGCTGGTACCGACCCAGCTAATGAAAAAATCTCAGTTGTTGGTGGTCACTCTGGTGTTACCATTGTTCCACTTTTCTCTCAAACCAACCACAAAGATTTGGACACTGAAACTAGAGATGCTTTAATCCACAGAGTTCAATTCGGTGGGGATGAAGTTGTCCAAGCTAAAGCTGGTGCTGGGTCCGCCACTTTATCCATGGCTCAAGCTGGTGCTAGATTTGCCAGTGCTGTTGTTGATGGATTAAGTGGAGAAGTTGATGTTATTGAACCATCTTTTGTTGACTCTCCATTATTCAAAGATGAAGGTATTGATTTCTTTGCTTCCAAGGTTACCTTAGGTGTTGAAGGGGTTAAAACCGTTCATGGATTAGGTGAATTAAGTGACCATGAAGAAGAATTAGTTAAATTGGCTAAAGAAACCTTAATCGGTAACATCAAAAAGGGGGTTGAATTCGTTGCTCAAAACCCTTAAGTTCTGGACTATTGAGGTTGTATATACCTATATGTATGTTGTAAATAGATATAGATATAGATGTATATGAAGATATATATTTTATTTATATAAGAAAATCAAGTGAGGTGAATTCCACTGCCATGACGTCATAAAGTGCTCATCCTAAAATATTTAATTCTAAAATTATTTTTGGTTGCGAAATTAAAGCTTAGCAGAGCCGGAAATATTAAGAATAAGGAATTTCAAGACCAACCGTTGAATCCAAGGGTTTGGCAATGGATCATCAACCACTTAAAACTCGACATGACGCGTATACTTTGACCACTGTAACGAATATCTGCATGTAGAGCCATAAATAATAATTGAGTTCCAACAGGTGAAAATACGCGAGTGGGTTACTCGATTGAAATTTAAAGTACGATAACAGCAAAGAATTTTGCCATACTGGGCAAACCCACAAGATTAGTTTCCCTTTGTATTTAAAACAAAAACTAATAACTATTGCGATTAATTTTATGGATAGCGACCATTTCACTAAGAGGGGTTTGGTTAGTGGCCCATTAAGACATTTTTAGTTAGGCGCGTCGAGTTCCGGCCTGCAGACCCCGGAATTTTGGCTTTGTGTTTCGGGATCGGGACCCATTAAGAGAGGTTTCAGAAAACGGTTGCCTGAATTAGCGGGTGGTCTCTGGAGGTGCCGTTTAAGAATCTTAAGTGCCATTCACCGATTTATGGAGGTAGAGGGGCCAAGATAGTGCCGGGAGTCTACATATCAACCGAACGAAAAGCCGTTACTCTGTGGTCATGATCCCAGAGACGGCATCAACAATTAAGCCTTGGATCCGCTTACATATTCCTGGAATCAAAGACTTTTGTTTCATCTATGATTGCAGGATTCTCTGAAAATATTTCAGGATCCGGTTTCAATTACATATTCGATGCTTTGAATTATGTTACATTTGTTCTAGAACAATACCCTGATTTTGTACCCGTTTCTCCTCAAATGTCTTCCAGGGATCAAAAACATATGACACTTGTGTTTACTTTAGTTAGTTGTCACCACCAGCATTGAACAATGTGGTGTTTAAAGTTTCTCAGTTTCAGTTGAAATTTATTTTTTTTTTTCAACCATTTATGCCATTGCGCTTCGAGGGTATAGTAGTTAAGGAACCTCAGGTGACGGGATAACAATTCTATTATGTATTGTTCTGGTGTCTATTGTCTATGTAGGATTTTTCCTCAAGCGATGAGGAAGAATAATAGCTCTATAATATCCCCAGAAGGATAATCTATTGTTTGTGATTGCCGTAAGGAACGCAATCAACCGAAATGCCTTAGAGGTAAATTACTGAGACATCAAAGGCTTCTCTGGGCCTATCACAAGATGCATCAACGTACATGGAGGCGCCGAAAATATCACCCGGTTGACGCATGTAAGAGGAGATTTCGCCGTTTGAGACCTCTCATGATAGGACTAGACACGCCTACCCCTATACCTTTAGGTAACTCAGATAAAGAAAATATAAGTAAGAAAATGCGGTAATACTAGGCAATCCCGCTAAGATAGTAAGGTAAACCTCTGGGTTGTCCGAAGTTTTCAAGGGCTTTTAGGAAAGCAATAGACTAAACCCTGGAAAAGTCTAAAGGCTAACTGAGGCCACATTGAACTTTAAAACTGATCGGTAATAGGCTAATGGCGAAACTTTATCGAAGTTTCATATTATCCAGTCAGGTGCCCGGACACCTGTGTAATCCCAAGATCAGAGGTCCTGATAACGCGGGTTTTTAACCCAATGCGGTTAAATTAACGGCGCCAAAACTCTCGTCCCGATAGTACAGGTACACTTTTGGGTTCCCCGGAACTCAGTTATTGATGTCATTACCCACACTTACAATCGATAACTAACAAGCCAGGTACCATTTAACGGGATTATATACGACTCGTAACTGTTCAATTGCTTCTATATTGCCGTTCAGTTACAACCAAGCAAACTTAAGATATCCGTTGCTAATAATAACCACTCAAAGCCCCCCTATACCAAACCATTTCTTGTTAACACAGACCTCACCCGTCAAGTTAAAGTTTCTGCATTGGACCGGAACTTTTATTGAGCCAGGAACTACATTTTATTTTTGGAGATTTCATATCTTTAAAAGTTTTCTTTTCTTTTTCTTCCAGCTTCTATAACCAATTGTACTTGTCTACTTGGTAGTATACCGTTGAACTGGTGTACATACACAGACTATCATCTACCAAAACTACCTTCTGTAAAGAAA
This sequence comes from Yamadazyma atlantica, assembly GCA_030561325.1. Lineage (NCBI taxonomy): Eukaryota > Fungi > Ascomycota > Pichiomycetes > Serinales > Debaryomycetaceae > Yamadazyma > Yamadazyma atlantica. Next base: position 274,762 of record JAKTXA010000012.1, read on the forward strand.
ATAAAAAAAAACCACCACCCCCAATCTTTCCGGTATTTTTAGAACCGGTTCTACACCTTTGTTCTGGATTCGTTCTTTTTTTTCTGAGAGGTTTTGACACGGGAATTAAAAACTGATTTTTTTTTTCAACTCCCCACCAACTGATTCAAGGTCTGTGATAAGATTCGTGTGAATTAACAGCAACAGGCATAGATATCTACGTGGCCTTCGTCATTGCTGCTTGATTTGCTTGTTAATACACCTTGTTACTGAGTTCTAGCCGTTATTGTAACCATAGTTTTTCATTGTTTGTTGAAGTAGCTGAGAAGCTATTTTAATCGATATTTTGTTGTTTGTACTGCTTATGATAAGAATACTCGTGTTTTGAGGTTATACGTGACTACAATACTACCAGACATTATTTTTTACCCATTATTTTATTGAACTTTCCATCAGTTTTTTTCATTGCCAATAGCCACATCTTCGATGGAGAATTATTTAATGAGTTCGCCTCGTAATCAACAGTTTGATTATGACTATCAAAACTTCGACATGACCTTGGACAATTATGAGTTGAAAGACCAATTGGACATGAATTTGCATGCCTCTATGAGTTTGGGGATTTCGGGCGTCAATTCTGATAGCAATCCCGGTAATAGTGAAGCCGGAATAGCGACACGAGATTTCCATCCTCATAATGACACTTCAGGGGTTGGGAATAGTAGTGGAGGTAATCATGGGGGTGATCAAGAAGATAGCCATGACTCTACCGGTGAAGATTTGAATTCGGGTATGATGCAATTTGGTGATATGTCCCATTATTATGAGAATGATTATAATGATATGTCTAGGTTTCAACAATCTAAAAATGTCTTTTTGGCAGACAATATGAACCTTTCCAAGCATCAGTCCAATTTATCTATAAGTTCTACTCAAGATCTTTACTCCAAAGCTAAGATCACCAATTCGAATTCCATTGATTCTATACCTCCTTTAACTTCCTCCATATCAAATCAATCTTTGTTAGAATCACCCAATTCTTTTAAAAGACCACCTTTGTCCAATCCCAATTCTCAATCAATGCCTCCTTCACTGCAGGCCAAAATTCCAGGACCTTCATCTTCTCAAAATGATCCAAGTCAACAATTGATGACTCCTAGAAAGTTGACCAGAAACAAATCCTTATCAATGGGGTCATATAATTTGTCTACCCCTTTCAAAACTAACCCTTCTCCTACAGCTTCCACCCCTAATCCAAATTCGGTCAATAATAAGATCACCAAGACTCCTTATAAGCATTCCAGATCCTTGTCTCGATCCAGAATGGATAAGTCTGTAAATGTCAATTTGAATCCGTTTTATACGCCGATTTCAAATCAAGGGTCTGGTGGGCCAGGTCATAATCGTACTCATTCTTACACCCAATCCCACAGCAGTGTTCCAAATTCTGCGGCCTCTAATGGTACTGGTTCTTTCATATCTCCTAAATATGATGATGGGTTATCATTTGATAATGACGATTTCCAAACTCCTTTACAACCTAATAACCAGTCGAGTATGAATCCAAATTTGCCTCAGTTTAGTCTACCTAATTATTCAAGCCCTCAATATAGTTTGAATAATGCTCATCCTCCATTGGTACCTCAACAATATCACCAATTGCCAGGTCAAGAACCACCAATGGCCCAACAACCAATGCAAAACCTGCAATTTCAACCTCAACCAGCAAGACCAAACTATAAGTTTTCTCCAAGTTTAAGAAGACAAAATACTTTGGATTCTATAAAGATTGAAGATCAAGATGATGATGCTTTTAAACAATTAAAGAGAGCCAAATCGTTTAATAACTTTAGACCTTTATCGGCTGGGGTACTTGATTCAAGTCATGGTGAACAAATGGGTGTACATGGCAGTAACAGTCCTCATTATTTGGAGAATCAACAATTTGGTCAATCTATTTCTCAACCAACATCTTCTACTCAACTTCAACTGAATCTTCAAAAACTTTCCATGATCAGTCCAGAAGCTGAAATGACTCCAAAACATGAAGGAATTGGCGATGATAGTAATTCCAAATCATTAAATAATATTCAATTGATTCAATCTCAATTTAATAATTTGAAATCATATCCTGCTACTGTTAATTTAGCATCCATAGCTAATGAGAATGAACGTAATAATGATCCAAATGATGGGTATTTCAAACCTATCAATGGATTATTACCGCCAATGACATCTTTTAATCAAGCCCACAATCCTCAATCGAATTCCGCTCCTGCCACTGCCTCAAGTACCTCGTTTGCTCAATCGCCAATTTCGGTTCCTCCTCCATCATTAGCATCTGTAGCAGTATCCAGATCAGCTTCTGGCTCTGAATCAGGACCAGCATCGGCATCGGCATCTACTCCAAATTCATTTGGTTCTGGTTCTTATAATGAATCTAGTTTAGTCACTAGTAATAAGAATGCTAGAAACCCTGGAAGTAGTTCCAAGCATATTCAAGTATCTGAGAGTAATTTACAGATTGCAAAAGAAATTAATCCTGAATTTGTTCCAGATCTTCCAATCAAGCTTAATGATAAAGCTGCAACCATTCAGGATCCAAAGAAAAAACATGCTTGTCCATTATGTTTTGCTAGATTCCAAAGACCTGAACATGTCAAGAGACATATGAAATCACATTCTCTGGAAAAACCTTTTGAATGTGATCAACCAAATTGTGGGAAACGGTTCAATAGAAAGGATAATTTGAAAGCTCATTTAAAGAAAATTCATTCCCTCATATAATGAAAATTTTGGCATTGTGTTTATTTTTTAAAATCTTTTAGTTCGTCGTTCATACTTTTTCATTTCACGGTATAGTCTGGTGGGACTATGCAATTTTTATTTGTGGTTATTATTTTTATGTGTTTTTACGGTATATTCTACCTCATCTGGTGGTAGACATCATTACAATTGTTTATTTTTACATTTATATTTTTTATTGCATTAAATAATCAAACATTTTAGAGCCGATTCAATTTTGGTAAAATTATTAGAAATGAATATATAAATAGATCATTACTTTTAAGTGGAGCCCCTAATAACTTTATCAATGGCTTCCGCGACATAATCCAAGTTGGAATCATTAAATCCAGCAACGTTGAATCTTCCATTTCCTGGTAAATAGATATGGTGTTTGTTAATTAATTCATCCACTTGAGCTTCACTCAATCCACTGTACCAGAATAACCCAGTTTGAGCACAAATGAAATCCCAATTCCCTGGAGTGTTTAATTGTTTGAGTTTAGCTAAAATCTTTGATCTTATGGATTTTAATCTGGTGGTAATCTTAGAAACATCTTGATCCCATTCGGATTTAAAGTCATTGACCACGTAACTGGCGATTTTAGCCCCATGTAATGGCCCGAAAGAACATTGAGATCTAAAGATTCCAATTAACAAGGTTTGAACATTATTCACATAATTAATATCATTAGAAACCACATGCAAACACCCAATTCTTTCTCCGTATAATCCCATATTCTTTGAGAATGATTCACATACTAAAAATTCCATGTTTTCTTGATAAAACAATCTAATGGCATAAGCATCTTCATCTTTATCACCACTAGCAAACCCTTGGTAAGCAATATCAAAAAAAGTGAAAATATTTTTGGTTTTGATTTTTTCAACAATTTGACGCCATTGATCTTTGGAGTAATCAGCCCCAGTAGGATTATGACAACATGCTTGTAATAATAAAACAGAGCTTTCAGGCATGCTATCAATAGTGTTCAATAAAGAGTCCAAGTCTACTTTACCGGTTTCCTTATTGTAATGGGTAAAATAGTTAATGTTGCAACCATTTTCTTTAATCATAGCAGCATAATTACCCCAGGTTGGAATCCCGACGTAATAATCTTTCATTCCTAATCTTTTTAAGAATTCAACTCCCATATGCACTGCTCCGGTCCCAGAAATGGTTTGTAATGAAGCGATTCTACCTTCTTTTGGAATATCTTCCCCAAACACAACTCGTTGAGCAGCTTTGGTGAATTTAGGGTATCCAGCCATAGAGTGATAAGGATGACCCGGATCATTGTTATAGATTTCGGTTTCAGCTAATCTAACAGAAGGAAACACATAGTTAAGGTTACCATCTTCCGGTTTGTAAACTCCGATGGATAAATCAACTTTTTGTGGACTTTGGTCTTGAGCATATTTTTGCCCCACCACAATAATAGGATCTAATTCTCCTTTGGCCATAGTATCAAAATAAGAAGTAGCAGTCATTTTGTTTCAATTCAATTATATTATATCTCTACAGTACATACCGGGGAGTTTTTAGTCATATATATATTAGCAGCCTGTACACGGTTATGTGGAAAATTTTTCAAATCCCGGTCATAACCGTTAATAAGCGCGCCTGTCAAGGAAACCGTTAAGGGCCAAAACTCACAAGGTAACTATAGTACGGGGAAACGCCAAAAATGGTCAGGTCTAGACGCCAGATAATATAGGAAAATATAAGCGACGAGGAGAAGTGGAGTAAGTCCGTAAATGATTCTATATATCTGGTAAGGACAAGATTTGATTAGCACAATTGGCGATTTCTTCATCTTGAAGCTTTAATAACGATACCGAAATGAACTTGGAATTATTAAGAAGGATCTTATAATCGTTACTATCTTTAGATGAATCGGTTAACAACTGTAATAATTTATTAAGTTCCTTTAAGAATTTGGGGTTAAAATAATCTTTGGAATATGTTTCGTAGACTAATTGATGGTTTTTTTGGAGGAAAATCGCTTGATATTTGATTTTATCCAAAAGTTTATGGGATTCTAAGGGTAAGTCTATTAAGAAAAGATCTCTAATGATGGTAGAATTTAAACTCTTGAAGTCTTCTGTAGCGGAAGATCCAACAAAAGGAGATAATTTCATATTGATCTCTGGGTTATTCAACATATTCCAGTATTGGCTGTAGTCATAAATAGATAAACCAGGAAAACTCAAAGGGATTAATTTAGTCCAAAATTTGATGAATGTCTGGTAAATTTCTTTATAGTAATTCTGATTGTCTGATAAGATTTTGCAATAGTTAATTAGATTTCCGTGATTAATAATAACCAGAGCTAAAGATTGGTTCATTAAGTTCTTGATTAAATGGATTGATTGGAACTGAATAATGTCAGTAAAGTTATTATCAAAATACTCTTTAATGAAAATGTCTGGGTTTCCAATGAGGGAAAGAATTTCCTTATGCTTAGCCTCACTATTGATATAATTTCCAATCATCAAATAATAACTACCTTTCAAGTATAAGTTATTGGTTTGAGAAATCCAGTTCTGTTGTAGAAGGGTTGATATTTGGTCAATATCATCAAATTGTTGCATCAGGGAAAGGTTTCCCACAGTGGAAAATAACTGACGATTTATCTTTGAGTTACTAGTGAACTTATCAAATAAAGGATAAATTCTTACCATTTGAGCCGTGCCCAAGTCGTGATATTGGGTCAAATTATACATAAGCACCGAAATGTTGAAGTAGCCATCTTCTAGTTCCTCCTCATCTTCTTCAGCCATCCTTTGTTCAAGCTCTTCGTATAAAGTTATCAATAAAGACAAATACTCTTCAGCGTGAGCTTTAAATTGAGGATCAGACATAATCATTTCTGGCACTAAAAGTTCACCCAAAAACTCCAAGATCATCATATTCACATCCTCTGACAGCACAAGTATACGGAACAAAGGTTCATAGAGCTTGACCCCATAGAAAAAATTCATATACAGCTGTAATTGGTCTGTGTTCTTAATGAATTGAGTAAGCAAAATCAAGATCCGATCCACTGCGATATTCCCTTCCAAATCACCTCGTATAGCATCCCAGAACCCGTTATATGTGATCAATTCTGACCTGTTCTTGTCGCTATCAGCAGTCCAATTGACCAAGACTCTTAATATCTCGAGTTTTACTTGATTTTCTTCTTGGAGATTTTGGAGATCTTGGAGATCTTGGAGGCCAACTTGATAAATATGTAATAACTTGGGTATAACCTCAAACACTTCGGGGTTTTCTCGGACCTCTGGGTCTCTTAGCTGAGTCCCCAACCCATTAAGATTGGTAACCAAGTCCCGGGCCTGTCGAATGTTCTGGATCACTTCCATCACTAACAATATCTAGTGCACTTAGTGAAAAAAATGCGTCTATTCTTTTTGTCTATATAAGGGCATATATAGAGAGCACTTACAAAGTAACTCTATATGATATTTGTACTTGAATTAGTACATTTTTTTTAACTTTCGAGGATTCGTTCCCCTTGCCGTAAACCAAGGATGAATCTGACATCGATGCAAAGCGATAAACTGTGTAACATGGGCAATAAGTTTAATAATTCCTTATCATTCTGATCATTAATCCACCCTTCAATCATTATAGCATTATCTTCATGTAAAGCATAACTTATCGGGGAATTATCAAGGATCATAACATTTTTCAAGTCTTCCGAAGGGAAGAAATTATTTAAATCCTTAATATACCCCACGCCATTTCTATAAGTACAATCATTTCTATAGAATCTCTTTTTAAAGATTTTTTCATCTGAAACAATTTCACTTTCAAGCCAATTAATGATTGGATCGGCATACTCTTGTACACTAGCAGTGAAGATATAAACATCAAACCATTGGGCAATTTCTTTTAGGAATAAATCACAAAACGGTCTTTTGTGAACATGATATAAAGTGGCCATATTATTAAGTTTAATTTCAATAATATTGGAATTATTATTATTGGTTAAAGATCTGGGGGACCCTTTAGATAAAGAATGGATCAAGGTTTCATCTAAATCCAAAATGAGAGTCTTCCGTTTCTTAAACTTATGGGGGTTTCTCACAAGGGGAAACAATCTTTGAGGAGGAGGAATAATATATTTGGATGAGGAAGTAGGAGATTTGATATTATTGGACATTAAATTTTCGTGTTTCAAAAGCTCTGTTTTCTCGGTGAAATCCAATTGATATGAATAATTGAAATCAATAAACTTCAAGAGAAATGAAAATGGGTATAGTAGGACATTCCAAAACCATACCAAAGGTTTGACAAGAATCAAGTATGGTAATTGATATAACAATTTGAATATTAAGGAAAGGGAATAATGAGGGTTTATAAAGTCATCTGATTCTTTGGAGTCACTGCCACCCAGTTTTTCATCTAACCCTGGTTCCAGTTCATTAATGTCGTTTGTTTCATTCATTTCGTTAATTTCATTGATTTCCCCAAGTTGTTTACCATACCCAGTTCTTGGGGTTATTTGAGTGGGAGTATTGGTTCCCGAGTCCTCGTTATCATCATGTTCATTCATAGCATTATCATTATTCATTTCAGGACTCTGGTTAGGATCTTCCAGGTAGCCCTCGTGGTCTTCTAGATCTTCTGATCCCACATTCGGTATGAGGTTATCCAACGAATTGAACAACACTTTAATGGAGTTCATGATTCTTCATACACTTCAGACACCAAGCTCAGCAGACAACTGGATCAAAACCACTCCAGGTAAGAAAGGGATACCCTAAACTTGTAGGATACTCAACTGAGTGCTAGAGTGAGTATTAACTGGAGACACGGGATTCTTTACCGGAATAGCCGTAGTCTAATGAGATTCTAGTACCAGTACCAACACACTATAGGACAGACTATGTGATACACTCGACAGTTGGTATCAATTGGTGAAGTTTACAGAAGAAGATGTAATAACGATTAAGCAATAAACCTTATATAAGACAGAAGGCTCAACAAACGAGAATGTCGTGCCTCATCGTACCCCGACACTTTTTCCGATGTCGCCTACCCAAAATGGCTGTTGGGTCAGCAGTTGGGTCATCAAAGAATATACCATATTTGTCATACAATGTCATACATTGTTAATACAATGATATAATTTCATACTCTACACCAATCCCTAGTACTCTAGTACTCTAAGACTCTAGTACTCTTCTACTCTAGTACTATAGCATCTAGTTCTGTCAGACTCACACTAACTCTCTGTCTAACACCTATAAACTACAATGCCTACAATATCTAATCTCCCTCCTATATTAATGCTAATGCTATTACTCCATTTGGCCTAGCCAAGTCATCATTGCTGCTATTTACTGTATGTAGCCACCGCTGGCGTTGGGGTTTGCCCAAAGTTGGGGAACCTGGGCCCCGCACGCTACTCCATCTCTTTTGGATCATTCTGTTCAATATTCTTCAAAGTGTTATTGATATACTTTTGGAAGATTGATGTTATATATGAAACCTCATTATTATTATACTTCTTATTAAGAAGTTTATTGGTGAACTGTTTAATGTTGACGAGATCTTGCTCGTTGGCTCCATCTGGATTATCATCTTCGTCATTCTCTCCCTCTTCCTCCTCGTTATCTCCGTAGTGTTCATTATCCCAGTCCGAATCTTGAATTTGGGTCCGTTTATGGGGCCCGGGACTCGTTCCGGTAGACCTGGCACCACTCCCGGTAGGACCGCTGTCATTTTCGGTATAACTGGTGTCATTATCTCGGTCAATACGGAAATTACTAGACAAATTAGTCTGAACAAGCTGCATTCTATCAATATTATACCCCAGGCCCATATGACTTTCAAAAGTCTCTCTTTCCTGCTCTTGTTCTTGTATAAACTCTTCCTCTGGCTTGATCATTTTGATTTGGTTGGTGTTGTAACTGTTACAATACTTGCACTTTAACCCTAATAAGTGATACTGAACATTAGATTTTCCTTTACAATCATTACAACTAATAATACACCGCCAGTTTTTGTATGGCAATGGCAATGGTTGTTGGAAGATCTCCTGATCCAAAATCCGGAATTGGGTTTCCATATTTACAATTGTCTTCTTACAAATTGGACACTTATATGAATGTTTTGTCATCTCTTTGTAACAGTTTTCATGGATCAGGTGACCACACTTCATAAAAACCACTTTAGACACTGACGTGAAGAGATATTCATTACAGATTGGACAGTCACAATGGGTGGTATTATTCAAACATTTATGGTTTTGTTTCAAATCTATCGATAAGCAAATATTACACTCATCACAATGGAAATAATCTTTTCCTAATCCTAACCCCAATCGACAAATCCCACACTTGTCACAGTGATAAATATCTTTTTTATAGTCATTATCATATAATTTACATTTAAAACAAATGTAATTGGATAATTCTTTCTCACATTCAATACACTCGTGTTCAGTAGGTTCTTGAGGTGTAGTACAATTCATACACAAAATGTGTTTGATTTCATTCCGGATTAACTTATGGTCTTTGATTTGCTCGTCATGACAGAACCTACAAGTAAACCATTTCAAACAAGTAGGACACTCGATTTTGCAGTTTCTTTGGTAATGTTTGCACCCAAGAATCCCTTGAAGTTTGTCGTAGTAAGAAGGTTCTTTGTCTTGTTCCGTTAGAATGACCTCGTCTCCATCGGACTCTTCCAGACTGTCTAGGTCCATCTCGTCCCCGTTTTCACTTTCCCCACTGACTTCTCTATTCTGGTCACTTTCCCCACTGCCTTCTATATCCTCTCCATTACTGGCAAAACTGGTATTTAAATTATCAGACGAGTTCCTGGAGTCATGTTGCAACTTCAAGGCGCCAGAAAACTTGGGCAACTCGTGGTCAGCTTTCTCATTCACATACTTATAATAATTCCCCATCATAAGCCGAGTCACCAAAGTGTTTTTCAGGGCTTGGTTAATATTCTTCAACCCTTGAATCCGTTGGATCTTATTCCTCAACACATTTTGTTTGTAGAAATCCTGTAACGAGTTCAAGTTTGTTAACTCTTCTGTCTCCTCTAAAGTCAACCCTTCAATATCCAAATCACTACTGGTATTAGCCGTGAGAGACTCATTTTCAGCGGTATATCGTTTAGATCTCTTCCGTCTTTTACGAGGATGGTTGTGTTTGTGTCTATGAGTCCGGTGCCGGTTACTGTGAGTGATTTGATTCTCTTCCAAATCTTCTTCTGGAATCACAAAATCACTAATAAATGGCTTATCCACATCAGTGATAATAGCCTCAATCCCTTGAGGTTCAGTACTTCTCCCTAAATCACCGTCGTGTGACTGGTGACTGGTGCCGGGGTCATACGACACGTCCATGGCATCGTCTTCCACCGGGAGTATAACTGCTTCGTGAATCACATCTTTCAAAGGCTGTAGTCTGTCCACAGCCGAGGATAAGGAAATACCTAGATTTAAATCGTTCAAAATGGTATTCATTTGGATCCGGGTGGAGATAATGGTTTTGATGGCATTGACTACCTTTGTACTAGTTACACTAGATGTACCAGCCCCAGAATCAGCCCCAGAATCAGCTTCAGAATCAGTGGCTAAGCCTTCAACCAAAGGTCTAGGTTGACTCGTCTCTTCACTTTGATTGGTTGGAGCCAAAAAACCGTTCACTAGCTTACTGATCTCATTGCCAATGTCAGGGATCTTCTTATAACTCGAGATATCAAAGTTTGATAAGTTTGAAAGGTAGTTAGTTACCTGGATCCGACTATAATTCAAGTTCAAATTAAGGGAATTGATATTCAACTTTCCAATTTGGTCCAACTGTTCTTCGAGTGAGTCGTAGCTATCCGACTCGTCTCCTCTGTCCAGCATGGCGATGCCCGTTTGTGTCTTTGGTAGATGTATTGCTGTAACAAGGAACTGAATCACTGGTGATAAGAGCGCGATTTGTACTTAAACCGAGATGGCACTGGATTCTGCTAATAGTAGTACTATGAATGGTACAGAGAATGGTGCTATCAGTAGCACAGAAAATGGTGCACCGCCCGGGGTCAAGGTTCCAGACACCCAGCTAAAGGCTACTATAGATAAAACCGTTGGGTATGTGGTGAAAAATGGCCCTAGCTTTGAAGATAGGTTAAAAGCTAATGAGAGTTCAAAGGTGAAGTTTCCTTTTATATATCGAGATAATGAGTATTATGGGTACTATCTGTGGAGACTAGGGAGGAGTGATACCAGTTCCGGTGCCAGTTCCAGTGCCAACGGCGCTGGGGCTGGTACTGGCACTAGTTCTAGTACAGTTCTTCTTCCCGTCCAATCTGTTGCCCCACCTCCTGACCTCAAATTCCTTGTTCAATTCCCCCCCATATCATCCACAGATCTTAAAATCCTCAAGCTTACCGCCTTATTCACCGCCAGAAACGGGGACCAGTACCTCCAAAAACTATACACCCATCAAATAGAAAAAGGCAATAAAGCGCAGTTCCAGTTTATTGAGCCATCTCATTCGCTTCACCAATTATTCCAGCAGTTTATTGGTCAGTACAAGCAGACAATCGAAATATTAGGGGATGAAACAACAAAATTTCCTGATTTATTGGTAGATAGTTACCAAAGAGCTCAGTACACCAAACAAACCAAGGTGAAACAACATAATGAAGCACAAGAAATGAAACAACGACAGTTGAATTATGCCTCGATTGACTGGCAAGATTTTGCTATGATCGGGAAGATCGAGTTTGATGATATAGATAAGGTTACAGAGTTGGCGGTTCCTTTGAATAGACAGACTTTGATATATAGGTCTTTGGAAGCTAAGACAAAGGAGATAGAATTGGAGACGGGAGTTATAGAAACCAGACAACAACCAGAACAACCAGAACAAGAAGTAGAACAAAAGCAACAACCAGAAGGAACACAAGCCCCAGAAGAAGTAGTGCCTTATGGAATGAAAATCAGAGCAGCCGGAGAGTCTAGACTAAAGAAAAGAACCAAAGAACCTACTATTAGGTGTCCAATAACTAATCAAATGATTCCTGAGCTGAGATTTGATGAACATATAAGGATTTTGTTGAGAGATCCACATTTTGAACAAGAGAAACAGAATTATATCACCAAGAATTTCAAGTATTCATCGAATTTGACTAATGATGAGGTTTATGATAATATTAAACGGTTGACTAAGAAGAGAAAGACGGGGCGCTAACTGGAGCTGGATCGAACTGGAGCTGGCACAGCTACAGTTAGAGCCAGGGCAGAGCCAGGGCAGAGCCAGGGCAGAGCCAGGGCAGAGCCAGGGCAGAGCCAGAACAGTTGGAGCCAGAGCTACAGCCAGAGCTACAGCAGCTAGAGCAGAGCCAGAGCTAAAGCTCTAGCTCAGCTTTGCTCTGCTAGCATTAATTCGAATGTAATTTATTAAATACACAAATAAACATTACCTATTTATTCTTTTATATATGATTAGAAGAAGAATCTTGAAAATAAAAAGGATGGAGGATATGGACTAATTTAAAAGTAAATCAACCGACTTAAGCTTTTAAAGAAGAAGCTCTTCTCTTTTTAATTTCAGCTTTTTCAGCTTTACGTTCATGTAAACGTTGAGCTAATAATTGAGCGTATTCAGCAGCAGCATCTCTTTGAGTTTGAGCATTCTTAATCTTTTTAGCTTTCAAGGCTCTCTTTCTTTGTAAAGTTTGAGGAGTAACCAAACGTTGAATTTTTGGGGCTTTAGAATATTTCTTTTCACCTTTAACAACTTCTCTTCTAACAACGTATTGTCTAACATCATCATCTTTACCTAAACCAAAGAATTTTCTGATGTGGTTAGCTCTCTTTGGACCTAATCTGTTTGGAACTTGAGTGTCAGTTAAACCTTCAATATCAGCATCTCCTTGTTTAACAACAGCTAAAGATAAAACAGCTAAATCTTGAGCAACAATACATCCTCTAACAGATTTTCTCTTTCTTTCACCATTTCTTCTTGGTCTGTAACAAGAAGTACCTTTGGTTAATAATAATCTAACTCTGGTTGGATGCATAACCCCTTGTTTCATTGGGAACCCTTGTTTATCGTTACCTCCAGTGATTCTGAAAATGTATCCTTTGAATTCGTCTCCAACACTGTCACCTTCGACTTCTTGACCCATTCTTTTGTCCATAAAGATGGCTAATTTGTGGTCATCATCGATGTCGATACTTTTTTGAGTACCATTAACTGGATAAGAAATGTTTAACTAGAGTTGTTAGTAAGGTTCTTGACTATGGACCAGGGATAGGCTAGGGATAGGCTAGGGATAGGCTAGGGAGACTGGGATTTGATATGATATAGTATTCTTCTGTGGTCTAGTTCCTGTGGGAACTTTCATGAAACTTTGTCTGATACTTTATTGGATACTTTCTTGATACTTTGTTTGATACTTTGTTTGATACTTTCTTGATGGGTCTCTGGCTATCTGGATCTCTGTTCAATACTTCTTTGACTACTCTTCATGATTCTTCTTATCCACTCGACTCTAGGTCTCCCGTCATCTAACACGCCTTCACTTGACTCCCGTGTTCACTTTACATACCTTCATAATGGCTGATTCTAATGAAAAATTTTATCCTAATGAAAAATAGAATTTTTTTTTTCAGTTCGCTCGAGTGAAAAAATCTTCATTGAAAAAAAACTTTCAGTCCTGCACATATGGGTGCGAGTGAGAGAGGTGAGGGAGGGGCTAGGGCGAGGGCTAGGGCGAGGGAATCTGGTTTTCGCGCGGGTGGGGGGAGGGTCTAGGGAGAGGATGGTATGAGGCTCGCAGTAGGAGGAGATGATGGGGCGAGGGTTGAGACAGAGAAGTTGGTGCGCGCACGGGTGATGGGTGGCAGGTGACTGCGTGACTGTGATGGATGAATCACGTGCGAGGGTCCAGACCACTAGATAGTAGGACTCACTGTGCTAGACTACAATGTGCTAATACTACAATGTGCTAGTAGAACTACGGTACCATTTTGGTCCACCGTGGTACGATATGGGTCCACTGTGTCCATTAGGCTGGGTCAATTAGGCTGGGTCCAGGGCTACTCTAACTTAATATACATTAATACAAGTCTATGATACAAGTAACCTAGATCACTTCTTCTCCTCTTGGAATGATGGAGACATGAACTGTAAAGGCGACGGAAATTGATAATTCAGGCCCTGGCTACTTCGGGTCGATTGGGCCGGGGGTTTTTGGGCCAGCCCCGGTGCCGGAGGGTCTGACGGCGGATGGGACGGCGGCTGGGACTCAGAATCAGACGAGTTATTGGCCTGAGGAGGACCTGGTCTGGCCCCAATTCCTGGCGTAATTGGGAACTGATTCGACTGAGAATGAGATCTTGATGGTGGCTGGTTTGCCAGCTGGTTTGCCAGCTGGTTTGGTAGCATGTTCATGAAGTATTGCGGGAGGTTATTGTGGACTGGAGTCATTCCAGTTCCAGAATTAGGCCAGTCTTGTGGGACATAAAAGTTTGAAGGAGACGGGAAAATGTCGTTAACGTATTTTGACGGTAATCCCGACATTGGCGGTTCGTTAGGATGGTTTGAATTTTGGCCCGGGTTTTGGGGTTGTGGTTGGCCCGGTTGGCCCTGTGGTTGTGATGGTTGGGGCTGGCCCTGGGAGGTTTGAGATGTTTGAGATTGTTCTGGGGTATTAGTGTCATGGGGTTGGGTTTGCTGGTGCTGGTTTTGGTGCTGTGGCGGGCCATGGTGTTGGTGCTGTGGGTGTTGTTGGTGTTGGTATCTAAACTTCGGATCATTAAACACCTGGTTTAGTATAGGCGTAGGCACCGAAGAATTAGGATATTGTGAGGAAGGGGACGGCTGGGGTAAGAAAAATGATGTCATACCACTAACAGGTAATGGAGGAGCCGTGGCAGATGATGGAGATGAGGTTTGGGACTTAGATTGGATGGGAATGGGTAAAGTCGTAATTGGTTTACGAGTATCAGGAGACCTAAAGTTACTAAAACTCGAATATTTAGAAGCAATATGAGGTCCATTGGTCCCATTGTTAGCTCCATTGGCCCCATTAACCCCAGTATCACTAGCAGGATTCCCACCTGAAGCAGTACTTCTGGCACTATCAGGCGTAGAGTCATGAGCATCTTGGGCCAATGATTGAGAATTGGCCTGAGAATTGGCCTGGCTGGCCTGGGAATTAGGTCCAGCTTGTGATGCAGATGATTGGGTGGGATTTGGATTCGTATCCAATGCTGTCAAGGTTCTAGCACTATCATTGGCTGAGCCTTTAGCATCTGTAGGGATTTGAACTCTTAAAATCGGTCTTAATTGGTTGCCAAAGTTGCTGGTAGTGGACGTAGAGTTGATGGAATCGTGACGGTAAGGGTTAGCATCCCGAGTATAATCTTCTTCCTCTTCTTCTTTAATTATACTATTTGAGTTTCTGAAGGAATTGAGATTAGGGACATTTGGAAGGGAAACTTGAGGTCTGGTATTGGCTCCAGCACCCCCAGCACCCCCACTTCTGGTCCTAGACCCAGTTCCAGCCCCCTGGCCAGCCCCAGCTCCACTTCTCTTCCTAGACATCTCTTCAAACCCTCGTTTCTGACGCTTAGGCCGAGGCTCCGGGGTCTCTGAATCATCATCTTCTTCATTATTGTCATTGTAGTGGTCGTTATCTTCGTCGTGGTCGTGGTAATTGTCGTCATGGTCGTGATAATTGTCGTCATGGTCGTGGTAATTGTCATCATCGTTATCGAATTCATCATCATTGATTACTCCTAGGCTGTTAGCTGCCAAGTGCTTCTTGCGCTTATAATTGCCATAATTAGCCGGGGATTTAGACTCATGCTTCTTAGGAGTCTTCTGATACATATCAATCAATTCATTGGTATCTACCGAACTAAATTCATATAATTTATTGTTATTTCCCACGATAATTACTGCCAAATCGACTTGACAAAGTACTGCTAATTCATGAGCTTTTTTGAAAAGCCCCGCTTTCCGCTTAACAAACGTGACGGTTCTATTCCGATCATCTGTAAGAGGTTGGATTTCGATTTTTCTTCTACCCATGATTCATCCACAGTTAATTGATGGGGGGTTTAACAGTGATAAAGTGTAGAAATTGTTAGTTTTTTATGTTTTTTTTGTCAGGTTCGCGAAGCCTGGATAGGAGCTAGGGCAAGCCGTATGGAAGCTTATGGCGCCATTTGGGCCTAGGCAGGTCAGGGCCTAGGGACAGGCCTACCTGGTTGGGACCGATGGTTCTAGGTCTACTAGTTCTACTAGTTCTACTTGGTGCTAGTTTAATAGTTTCTGTGGCCCTGACAGGACTCGTTCTGACAGGACTCGTTCTGGGTTGTTCTACTCTAGCACTATTCTGTACTACTCTAGTGCTATTCTAGTGCTACTAATCTCTAGGACCTGGACCTAGAGCCTAGTCTAGTACTAGAACCACTTCCGGTTGATTGTCGGGGTTATGTTATCGCCTTGCTACGAACCTTAACCATATAGGTTACTGCAGAAACTGTAGAACTGCAGAATTTCTACTGTAGGTCGGTAGTGCTCTACGCTACTGTTTCTGGTTTCAAGTGTCTCTCTACTGTCTTGGCCAGTATAGTGAAAGTAGAGTCTAAGATTTATGTCAGTGAGATATAGGGCCATAGGCCAGGTCATAGGCCAGGTCATAGGCCAGGCCATAGGCTCCAGGACCATAGGGCCGTACTGTAGTTATAAGACCTTTGTTATGCAATCTGCCATAGTTAGTCCATGGTTATGACCTTCGGATAAACTCGTGCTATTAATAGCCTGGTTATGAGGCTAGCTAAAGAGGGGTCTGAGAATACTATGAGTATGAGAGTATTATGAAACCATGAGATATGAGAGTATGGATTACATACTGTAGAGTATTGTCTAGTATTATTAACTAGTAGTATTGTGTAGTAGAGTATAGTGTAAGTGTAAAGTATCTAGTGTGTGTCTAGTGTATAGTTTATAGTGTATAGTGTGTGTCTAGTAAGTATAGAGTGAGAAGTTGTGTGTGTGTGTGTGTGTCTGTGTCATGTGTTAGATACGTAACTATATCATAATTATTCATCCTGTTCAGGATCAATCATTTCAGCAACTTCGTCAGTAAACTCTTGTCTGGTTCTATCATCATAAGATGGTCTTTGTAACATCTTAGAAATAAGTGGAGCATAAGGTGGCTTATCTTCTTCTGGTGGATTACTATCCTTAACAATCTTAAAGTATTCTTCATAAAAGTTACCATCATATCCTCCTAAGGATGAATTAATCATCATATCACTTAATTGGAAAGAATCAGTCAATGGAATCACATGTGGTCTTAATTCAGCACATAATTCTTGGATTCTATTGGTAGTTAAGAAAGTCATAGCATCAGTAGAAATAACAGAATAGGTTAAAAAGAATCCTGAAAAGGTTTCCAACACTAATGAAGCAGAATATAATTGAGCCAATTTATCTAAAATTGGAATCAATGGTTTTTCAGAAACATTATTAGCATCCATGGTTTTAACTTTATCCAAGAAAGCTTTTAAAAGGAAGAAATGAGCTAATAATTTAGATAAAGTCACTAAATCAGCCCCAATATAATCCCAGTTATCACCAGATTCTTTCAAAGTTTTTAAACATTGAGAAGAACCTCTGATTAAAGCAACTTGAACAGCTTCTAAAATCTTTTCGGTAGTATTTAATCCATCAACATCTAAAATAACGTCTTTGTTAAGGTATTTCTTAGCATCATTCAATGGTTCTAAGATACCAGATAATTTTTCACCACCTTCTAATACAGCTTCAATACTCTTAACTAATTGTTTACCAACAGACATCCCTAAAATGTTGTTATCCCCTTCCCAAGTACATTGGACAGCAAAATCATTATAAGCTTTACCAAACCCGGAATAACTGGAGTAACCATGTCCCCCACAAGCTTGTCTACATTTATCAATGTTTTCCAAGGTTAACCAAGTACAAGTAGATTTCAAAGAACCAGAAGCAATAAATAAGGATTTGGCCAAAGCAATCCCATGATCAATACCAGCTTTATCTTCATTGGCAACAGCAGAATCCAAAATTTCATTGGCTTCTTTAGCACCATCAGCCAAAACGTTTGCCCCATTAGAGAAAGCATAACATAAAGCCAAGATCGGAATCAAACGACGTTGATGTAATGGGTAGTTTAATAATTGAGATTCTGGATCACTTTCTTTAGCATTAGCAGCTTTAAATTGTTTTCTACCAATCCCATATCTAGTAGCAATGGTGATAACTCTAGAGGACCATCTGAAAGCATCTTTAACCATAACAACTCTACCTCCTAATAAAGCAGAGTAAGATAATTGATTGTTTGGTGGTAAAGTAACTTCCCCATCAGAGGAAACTTTACAGTATTTTTGTAACATAAACCATCTTGGAATCTTAACGTTGGAGAATTGAATCCAACCATTATCAATCCCATCTCTACCCATTTTAGCACCAATATCACCAACAGTGACACCAGGCATTAAATCGTGGGAAGAATCTCTTAATGGAACCACAAAGGTCTTAACCCCGTAATCTTTACCCTTGACAATTAATCTAGCGTAAACAGAACAATGGGTAGCAGAGTGAGCAGCACCACCAATCCACCATTTGGTGGCTCCAACGTGTGGAGTGTTGATAATGAAACTGTCATCATCTTCACAGAAAGTAGCAGTGGTTTCTAAACCAGCAACATTAGACCCATGGGCCATTTCAGTCATACCGAAACATCCATAAATGTTCTTAACAAAGGCAGATTCTTTTTCTAAAGCCCAATAATTGACTTGAGCAAAAGTACCGGTACCACGAACACAACCAATAAATAAACCAAGGTGTACCCCCAATCTAGTGTGTAATTGTGGGTCAAACACAGAAATTAAACTCATTCTTCTTTCAAATTCATCAAAAGTTTCAGATTCAATGTATCTAGACACTCTGTTGATTTTCTTAAGAGTTAATTCTCTTTGTTCAGCTTTGGTCAAGTCATAATCCTTGGATTTGGCAGCCAAAATTGGATCTCTTTCCATTTGTTGGATCATTCTTTTGGTTTCTTCGGATCTCTCTTTAGATCCTTCTAAAAAGTAATTCATCACAGCTGGATCAAACACAGAAGCATCTCTTTCAGCTTGAATCAAGTTTCTAGGGGCTGGTGGAGGTAAGGAGCTTACCACTTTATTGACGGAACTCATAGTAACTAAGTGGGATAATAAATAGTAGCAATGGGGAAAAAAAGTGCGTGAGGTTATGGTATTTATATATTCTCAATTTGTGGAGTATTGGCTGTGAAAAATTAACTTCTCAAGGGCCCGAGCTTGAATATCATACGATAGGGAATCGACAGGCCTCGACCGTGGAATGTATGGGGATAGGTGGTGGTGGTGGTGGTGGTGCTGCTAGTGGTGCTGCTGCTTGCTCTGGTGCTATTTCTGTGGCACTATTCTCTGGTATCAAGCTAGTTACTTGGTATAGATAGTCTTTTGTTAATAGATTGTGACAGATTATGGCTAGGCCCATGGCTAGGCCCTTGGATGGGCCCAGGTTGCTCCTCTAGGCCCACGAAATCACCCGCTCGCACCAGCCCCTGGTCCCGGCACCCCATATGTAACCCTCGGAGTAGTATTGGAAAATCATATGAATCCGTGCGATGCTCGCTTGACACCGTTTACATGTGATATTTCCCCACATGTCGGAGCTGCCCCACAACGGACTTAACGTAGGTTAGCCCCTCAATGTCTTCCATGGCCTGTCTTAGCTGGTCTGTGAGTGGTCTATTTGAGTGGTCTGACTATTTAATTATGGCAGGCTGTGGTTGACGGGCCGTGGCCCTGGCCTGGCTGGACCGAGCAAGGCCCTAGCACTGGCCCATGGGTTGGCTAATTGTCTAGCTGTATATCTTTGCACCTGGCTAGCTTGTGCTGGCTAGCTTGTGATTTGTATGTGACTCTCTCAGATGAATCTATAGTGTATTACTCTATATAATGTCTCGATCTCGGGTGCTGCAAAACGGTTCCGGCGCATACTGCACGACCTGACTTGCAGATTGGTAGTTGCAGGTTGCCGTTTACAGGTTTGAAATTCCGTTTTTGCAAGTTGGTCTCGGAGTTACTGGTTGGTTTTGGTGGCCCTTACAACTACTGGAATCATTCCTCCAGTTGATATAGTAAAGTTTCTATGACCCATGACGGCTAAAAAACACTTAATAGTTCCTCCATGGGATGTGACATTGATAAAATCATCTTGTTTGTAGTCCTCAAACAAGTCTTGTAAGAAATGATTGATTCTAATACAATGATCTTCAAACAATTCTTCTTCTTCAGTATATAACTCGTCTTGTTCAGCAAATCCTGGCTCAGTTACAAAGTTATGCTGACCAAACTTTTGTAAAATGGCGGTTTTTGTGTCTCTCTTGTTACACAAATGGAACCCAATGACTTCTCTAATTTTTTCAACTATCAATACCTTATAATTAGCCGGAAATAATCCCTTCATCGTAAGCCAAAGGGTCATACAAGATCTTTGTAATGGCGAAACAAAGTACTTGGTTGGAACCGGACACCCATTTTTGATTTGCTGGGTCCATATTTGGTTGTTTTCTTTTCCTTGGTTAAGCCCAATTTCCGTCAATTCAGGATCTGGTCCATAAACAATATCTCCATCTCTTTCTAAATTGTGCCACTTCTCCCGCCATGCTTCAGGCCCATACTTGTTTACAACCACATTATGGTATCCTTGCCCGTGTCTTGCTAAAAACAATAACTTGTATTGAACTTTGTCCAGCTCTTGGTTCAATTGTTGCACTTCTTTGACGATTTGATCCCAAGGCTTTTTGATTCCAAAATCTTCAGCATATCGGAATTTAAAGTCGTCAGTTTGGCTGTCACTTTGTACGAAAAAGTCCTGGGCCACTTCAAACTGCCACGGGTACTTATCTGGTGTTTCTCCAGTAAATTGTCGTAACTTTTGTTTGTACTCTGGGAGTCTTTCGTATCCGCTTCTGGCGTCTCTATAATCTTGTTTTGTTGGAACTAATAAGGACATTTTGGGGGGATTTTACGTAGATTATGTCGGATGTTTATTAGATTTCACCACTCTGTACTCTATCTATATTACAGGTATCTAGTTTCCAGGCCTTAAATGACACTTTTGGTGCTATTGGGCGTATCTTCAATACCTATTTCTGGTTAGGATAATACCGTTTTGATAGTAAAAGCGAGCATTCACAAATTTTTCATCAAGAGACCTGGCACCTTGTGGGACAATATTTGCTGGAACATCGCTATTTCCCCTTGCTGGTACTGTTGATATGGATATACCGTCGCCGACTGTTCATATAACACCGCCTGTTGTTCCTTCCGCCGTGGAACTGGCTCCAGACTCATATTCAAGTTTGAGATCTGAATTCAAGTCTGGATTAAATCTCGTTGAAGATAGCAACGGAGAACTCGATCAAATCTTAAAGCTTCAAGATTTAGACCCATCTCAGGATCCCATTGATGTCATAGAGTTCAATAGGTTCGGGGGGTCGAAATTCGGAGCTATACGAATAACCTTGAACCGGAAACCTTTAATACCACAAGAAACTCTTGGGAATCTCAAGTTTACTCCCAACAAATTATCAATACAAGATTCAAATGAAATCAACCAGAAATTGGCCTTTTATAAGGACCTCATTCAACTACATAACTCCCATGATGGTATCAAACAAGAAAACCTGGAAAACCAAGATCAAATATCACCTATATCACTATTTAATCTTCCTAAAGTGTGTAACAAGCCATTAGATTTGTATAAACTTTATAAACTAATTAATTCCAGTGGAGGATACCAACACCTTTCAGAAACCCGTTGGGATTATATTGCCAGAGTATTTAAACTCGATATAGATTTGATCCGGACCGTTTATGTCAAGCTTTTGGCTCCTCTTGAAGCCAATCCACAGTTCAATCTTTACGGGAAAAGATTAAATCTGAATGAATTGCCAATAGTTAAGGGTTCTAACAAAAAGACCAAGAGATCAATCAAATTCAAAACTTCCAAGGGGTACTTGTTAAATTCCATAGCAGGGGCTCAATTGACTAAAAGTTCCGGAATATCTACCGAATCACAGCTCAATTATTATTTGCGCAAACTAATGGTGAGCCAGTCTCTGGTTAATGACAATGATGATAATGACAAAAATGACGTTATGGATTTAAACCAACTCAAAGATAAAAATTATGTGTTTGAAAAAATCATTAATGAATCTGCTAAACAGTGTTCTTTTAAAGACTTGCAAGAGGATTTCTGGCAGTTCATTGAAAAGTCTGATTTCCACATAGAGAATTTAAGTATCTCGTCCAGGCTTATTGGGTCGTTATTCCCAAGGTTTCATAGTAAAGAAACTGCTAATAAAATGACCAGTGTATTGGATCCTTGGAATTTGAATAACATAGCCACGGTTCCGAATTCTCTCCTAGCAGGGTTAGGTGATAATGATTATTCTAATAAGGAGTATTTCAATACTCGGGTCAACGTTGGGATGACATACTCTTTACAGGGCTGGAAATGTGAGGAGAACTTTACTCAATTGATCAATTATCAGTTCTGTGGCTATAAACTATGGTACTTTATCCCTGAGCTGCATTTCGATCGGTTTGAGCAATTGTTAAAGTCGGTTGCTGCTAAGAGTAACACCCCTGATCAAAAATTAGTTGGCTTCTTTGACAAAGACTTTTTACAATCCTTGAATATTAATGATATGGTAAGTAATGAAGGTATACGCTCTTCTCATGCTAATGAATTTTTCCAGAAATTGATAGAATATAGACAGAATCTGAAGTCTAGCCCCATTAACCAAGAAACCTTGATGACTCCTGCAACTCTCCAGAAAAATGGAATTCACTATTATACCGTTGTCCAAAGACCTGGAGATTATATAGTAAAGTACCCTAAAACCTATGGGTTGAATATCTCATTAGGGTTCAATGTTAGTGAAGAAATCAATTTCGCTTCCAAACTGTGGATCAAATACGCTATTGAAGGAGAAAAATGGATCAATAATCAATTGCATTTTCCTAATTTTTCAGGATTCAGATTAATAGTTAATCTCATTCAAATGTGTGAGAGTGGTTCTCCTAATAGATTTATGTTGGATGGTGATAATGTTGAAGAACTTTACAATAATTACAACAAATTCTTACAAAACGAATTAAGTCTTCGAAAGACTGTTCGTAAGAAATATCCTATCCGAGAATTAGTATTGGACGAAAAGTCATATAATGGCATAGATAATATTTCAGATGATGCGATTGGCACCACTTTTCCATCTAAAGTCGTCTTGATAGATTCAACCACAAACCATAGACTCATATTGTCTTTGGAACACTACCTAGAGTATATGGATGAGAAAGCGGTACGTGATGAAGCAAAAGAAGCTGACCAGAAACCTACTGATTCCAGCACTTCGGTTCCACTTCCTGATTTCACCGATAACTTCAGGTTTGAAATGCATTTATTGTATTCCGATGAGAAATTGAAAGGGTTCTCCAGAGTCCTTAAAAACTACCCGGTGGATTATATGAGTTGGAACCAACAGTATGAAAAGTTATTGCTGGAATTCGATGCTCCACCTTTAAAGCATTACAAGTCTCTTTTGAATGATGGAGAAAGAATCTTGTCTAACTTAAAGGCCAATGATCCCTATGAAAAGTTTTTGAATAAGGAACAAGATATTAAGTTGGTGAACTTTGAAACAAACGTTACTAATTTAAAGGCTCTTGTTAACTACGGGAACACATTTATTGAAGAGTGTCAAAGTATCTTATCTATTAAGCATCAACAAAGAATCAGAAACAATACTACTGAGGAGGTTACGTTGATAGACCCCAAGGAGATTTTGCCTAGATTCTCTAGTTTACTCGAGAAAATCCCTGGGTTGAGCTTTGAGTGTTCTGAAATTGACCAGATTGTGGAATTCAAGAATGAAATTGATAATTTCCAAAGAGCTACCCGGTTATTAGTAACCAAAGAGGGTGCCACTCTTCAAGAGTTTAACGACTTGATAAGTTTAGGTAAATCCTTTGGTATCGAGTTTAGTTCTTTAAACTCTATCATTCGAATCAGAGATAAGATCAACTGGGAGAGTGTGTTTCAATTGATCACTACAGGTGGTGATCCTTTTAACGACAAGAAGCAAATCTTCACCCTAACTCATTTACAAGATTTTTACATGAAAGGGTTAGAACTTTTGGGACGGGACGACTTGAGCAATCTCGTTATCATAGAAGATATGGTGAAAAATTCCATTGCCATTAACCAAAAAATTGATTATTACATTGGTAATCCAGAGATTAGTATGGCTTTACTCACAGAGATTGACCAATTAATTGATGATATAGACGAAAGATTCAAATTGGCTAATCAAGATAGAATCTTTGTCAATGTCCAGAATTTCGATAAGTTATTAGACTTTAGAGCCTCATTGGAAGTATTTGAAAAACTCATGAAATTTCAACAAGCTTTGGAAGGGTATGAGAAATTCAAAATTGATGAAGCCTCTAAATTGAAACAAGAGCTAGTTGATGTCAATCTTCCTCTAGCAGACAAGTACTGGGATATAATCAATAAGCCCTTGGAGGAAACCACTAGCTTTGTGAATAATTTGCTAAAAGTCTTGCAGAATGTTTCATTGATTAGTAACTTACCTTTCAACGTGAAAGATTTGGACATCTCAAATTCCAAATTTGTGATCTCAAAAGAATTGTTGATTCTGTTACAAAAGATAATTATCAAATGCAACTACAGTCTTTCCATAGATGACGGCTATAAAAAGAGTTCTTCTTATGAACACATGAAAGCACTTGACGACCAACCCATTAATCCTCATCAAATATATTGTATTTGTAGAGAGTACGAATACGGTTCTATGATTGAGTGTGATAAATGTAAGGAATGGTATCATGATACTTGTATTAATTCTCAGAAAGAAGAGGCCAAGAGGTATGAGAAGATGAATGCTGAGGTTTCAGACGAAAAGGATTCAACTAAAGCAAGAGGTCAAGAAAAGAAAACTGATGGTGCCCTGGGTGCTAAGGGAACCAAGAAGAAGTCCAAGACCAAAGAGGTCAAAGAAGAAGAGAACAAAGAATTGAATGGAGACGATATTAAGGATGATGAAGAAGCTTTCATATGTCCTATCTGTGAAATTGTGAATTCAGAAACCAATTCTGATGTACATGTCAAGCTCCAGTTAACATATTTGGATTTAATAAAATATGTGGAAGATGTTAAAAAGCTTCAAGTTAACCCAACAGAGGAGCACCACAAATTAGTTGACTTGGTTTATGACATCACTCGGTATTCCAAATACTATTTTGATCAAGTCAGTAGAATCAAAGAAAGTGATGAGACTGCTCCAGAAAAACTTGATCAATTGTATTTCATATTGCGGAAGTTATATGGATCCAGTGTGTTGATAGAAGATTTATACTATGAAGTGTTAACGACTATTAGAGCATTTGAACTGGAAATAGAATATGAAGCCGAAAAACTAGCATTTGAAAAGATGCTTGAAGCTAGAGCTATGCGGGAACTTCAATTCGTGTCGAATAGTCCTGTTAATTCTAATCAAGGGTCTCCAAAGAATCTTTATAATTATATCAACTATTCTCCTCAAAATGATAGTTCTGTGGACGCGTCGAAATTCTCTTCTCCGGAACCAGCTGAAATTTCCAATGGTAAAATGGAAGCTGCTTCTGGACATTTCAATGCTCCTTTACCAATTACAGATCTTCGGGAATCTAATGGCAAGCCATTTGATGAGAAAGCCGTATCAGTGCCCAATTCTGCTGTTTCCACTACTTCTATGAGTAATTCTTCTGTATTTGGCTTTGGGGATAAGACAGAGCCTTCGGCAGATTCCTCTATGGAAACAATACCTGAGCAGGTTCTGGAGAAGATCCCTGAACCGGTACAAAAGGCTGCTGAGCCAGTCCAAAAGGTCGATATGGTTGAGGAAAGCCAAATTGATCCTGCTCTTCAGGAGGCTGTTGAGCCAACTCAAGAGAGTGCTCCTGAACCTGTGGCTGAAAAGACTGTTGAATCAGTTCAAGAAAAGAATTCGGAGGCTGTTCAAGAAAGGGCTGTTGAGCCTGCTCAAGTTCCTGAGAAGAGTGTTGAACCAGTTCTTGAGACAACTGCTGAATCCTCTGCCACCAAAGAGCCTGAAACAGTTTCTGTTAAACCCGCTGAAGCTGTAACTGAGCCTATTAAACCTGTGGAGCCTACTAAGCCTGTGGAACCTGTGGAACCTCCTAAACCTGCTGAACCTATTAAACCTGTGGAACCTACTAAACCTGTGGAACCCACTAAACCTGTGGAACCTACTAAACCTGTTGAACCTACTCCTGCTGAACCTATTAAACATGTGGATCCTACTCCTGCTGAAGCCACTAAACCTACTGAACCTGTTCAACCTGTAAAAACCATGACTGCAGAAATCCCCCCAGCTCAAACATATACCCCATACATCCAAACTTCTACCATTCAACCAGAGCCAGTTCAAACCTCTCCTGAAAAGCCTGTTCAATCATCAGAACCACCAATGATTGCAAAGGTCAGCATTGATGAAACCCCAAAAGAACCACCAGCATCAAGCTAAAACTATGACACGAAAACATACTTAAGCCGTAAATGTAAAATAAAAATAAATGATATTTGTAAATTTCACACTTCCTCTCGCTATACCGAGTATCACCAGTTTTAGCATAGATTCAAGAAACCTTCAAATAGCTCCAGAAGGCCCCAAAAATCCCAAAAAAATCACTGCTACATACTTATGCCTGTCAGTATTAAGCTTACCATCATAAAACACACCACTGTCAAAAAGAACCCCACTAGTTGGACATCTATTATTTTGCAACCATTCTCTGGCTCAATGTTTTCGCAGCAGTAACGCGTCTTACTTTTTCAGTGAAACCTACCACAAACACCACACCATTGGGATGGGAGATATCGAAACCACCGTAAATGAGTTTGTACTCAAATGTTGGGGCAGTGTGAGTGGGACCGCTGAGTTCATATACGTGTCCCAAATCCCCCAAGTAGTAGAAAAAATGGAACAAAAATTGAGTTGCAAGCTGCTTTTAACCACACAAGAACTACGATTATTGAATGAGATGATGACTGATAAACCACTCTTAAAATTATATAAAGCAGAGTTTAAGAACTTTATGATGAAATTGGTTGGCTACAAGAGCTGGCTGAAACTTCTAATGGACCGGGTGGGTGTTTCACAGTTTAATTTGAGCCTACTATTGGATCAACAACCTCAAACTACCACGGCCACTCCGCTTAAACCAGCAGTAATAAATAGTCCCATGATTTACACGTCTACTCCAATCAAGGCCCGGGACTATAAAACAAATATTGATACCCCGGAGCCTACTAGAGGTCTCCACCGGTGGAAATCGAACCTTGATTTAAAGGATAAACATATTGACCAACGGGACCAACACATCACAACCATTACAAAAGAGAATCAAGAATTGTTTCAAACCACAAAAAGTCAAGTTCAAAAAATTAAGCAACTTGAGCTGAGATATGATGATCTCAAGCATTATGTGGATATACTAGAGACTAAGCTTGATAACAATTCCAGTAATAAAGGGAACGCCAGATCAGATCGAATAATCGTTAAGAATTTAATTCAACAATGCAGCGAAAGAGATGGAACCATAAAAAGATTGGAAGAAGTTTGTAGTCAGTATCAGCAAGAATTTGATAAATTGAAGAACAATTCAGTGATCCAGAATTTAACAAAAAACTTAGAACGTCAAGATAAATTAATAGAACAATTAAAAGCTAAGTTACACCTACAACCAGGGCGGGTTTCTGGCACCAAGGACTTACAGGATGAAAGAAATGAACAGCTCCAGCAATTTATAGCAAAAGTTCCTATTTTAAAACAATATTACATGTATTACAAATACAGAGAACAACATCAAAACTTGGGAATGATATTTACAAATGTTCTTACGGTGTTAGTGACTGGTGGAGTTATGATTACAGGAATACGGATTATATTTTTGTTGTTGTTACAATTATTCAATTCTAATTCTTCAGGCCAACTAGAGTATATTTTTGATGACTATGGAGTAAGCAGTTGGACTTCTAACCAAGAAACCGTTTCGTTTGTATGGTGGAAGGAGATAGAGTCCTTGGAATTTTTAGTATATAGTATCAGTAATTGGCTTGAGGGATCATAAATATATACAACAAGTTTAATAGAAATTCATATATTATATATACAAATAGATATTAACAACAATAAACTACAATAAACTTCCTAATAAGCTTAGTTCATTTTCTTGACTAAACTGTTGATGTAGTCTTCTCTGTTACCAGTGTCACCACCTTGGATAAAGTGGAAAGATTTTCTGGTTCTGAAACCACCAGTTGGGTTAGATAATTTGAATGGCCATAAGAAGTTGTTAACTTGTTTGAAGTTTGGACCAACGGTGTAGATTTCATGGACTAAGTCATCGATGGATAAGATACCGTATTTACCTAAGTTAGCTTCAATGATAGAGTTGTCAGATAAAGCAATTCTTTGCTTGTTAACTTTACCGTAACCTCTCTTGTAAAGTAATTGTCTAACGGTAGACAAGTTTGGGTAACCGTAAGCAATGTATGGTTCAGCTAATCTTAACAATTCAATGGTGGCTTTAGTTAATCTGACGAAAACACCAGCGTTAACTTGAGTCAATCTTAATAATTGTAAGACTTTTCTTGGTTTTGGAGCCATTTTGTTGATACCCTTGATTCTGATAACGAAAGCTAATTTTGGTTGAGCTTCAACGTAGTAAGAACCGTTAGCTTTAGCTTCTCTCTTAGCTTCAATGACAGATCTTTCAGCATCTTTGTATTCTTTGGTGTAGGCAGCATTTCTTTCGTACATAGCCTTTCTTTTTTCCTTGTTAGCCTAAAAATTTAACAGTTAGTATTCTATTATCAATAGTAAAACTATTCCTGATTTTTATAACCATTCACATTATATTTTCTCAGCCCCGAAAGATGGTTAACTGATCGACAACATCGCCGTAGCTAGTCAAATACAAATGGTAAAATCTTCATCTTCAAAAATATTATGAAACATATGGAAAATCAGGTCATCAACTTAAAAAAAATTATAAAGTACATACGGATTTTCTGGCGACTTTGTCGGCAGCTCTTTGCTTCAAAACTTTTTCATCAGTTTTGTTTTTCTTGATTAAGGTTTCTGGTTTTAAAGTGCTAAAAAAGAATGTTAGTATTCACCGAAATGAAAAATAATTTTGCTTAACGCATGAATGGATTCCTGTTTCTCTTTGTCAAAGTTAGAATACATTAATGGACGGTGAAGGTTGTGAAAAAAACCAAACACATGATGTTAGAACTGAACCGCCAAATTCATTCTAAATCAACGTCCTATATTCTTCGACTCAGAGGAAAACAGATGTATCAGGCATTGGCAAACTTGAGTTTTATGTCGAAGCTGCAAGATAATCTAGATTTTCCCGTGGCCCTGGTTACATAGTAACTCTCATTTGCCCTTGCGACCAGAAGAGTATACGTTGGAAGACATTTCAGCAAAAGCTTCAATAAACTCCTACTACAACACATGTTACCACATATTGTAAAGGTAGGACACTTCCTAAGTCATATACTCTTCTCTATTCATGGTCAGCTAGTCTATTCAAGGGTAATGATTACATACGTAGCCATTTTTAAATATAGTTAGATAGTAAAGAGAAGAATTTTCCTCTGATGAAGTGAAAAGTTTTTTGAGAAGAAAATTTTTCACTTTGGTCCGCGCACGCAAGGAACCACACGACTGTTGAGACGTCTCAAAATGACACGCGCACGACCCATTTGTTAATGCTCTACAGTGTATAGGCTACGGTAGCCTGGTATCTAAAACAAACATACTTTCAACTATTTATATAACTTAGACTATAAAGTTCAGTTATTAGATCTTTCTGTAGATCACATGACCTCTAGTGGTATTTACCTTGTAAAGAGTAGTCACCAGAAATCCATTTGTTAACCATATCTAAAGCATTAGCTGGTTGATCAAATGGAACCATATGTCCAGCATCAAACACTCTAGCAAAGGTGAATTTGTCAAAGTTTTTAACTTGACCAGCGAATTTCCCGGTTTCTTTATTGAACCATGGAAGCATTGGCATATAACTGAAAGGTTCATGTTTGGAATATTCTAATTCATCAGACCAAGCATGATTACCTAACCAATTACAAATGAAATCTTTATCACCAGCGTACAATAAAACAGGAACATCTTTTTCCAAGATTTCTGCCACGTATTGTTGGAAAGGTTTCATTTCATCACCAGATAAGATAAAGTTTCTAAACACAGTATCATCACAACTGGTAAAGATATCTACCTTAGCACCAACAACCTCCTTAACGTATTCACTGTTTAAAAATTCATCAACGTAACCCATTTCAGCGTAACAATCACCACCTTGGTCTGCACATTTCTTTCGGATATCATAAGGATTTAAACCGGTTTCATCATATGGTCCGTAAAGTTTAGTTTCACAGAAAGTGGTAGCAGCTACACATGATAAAGTGTCTTCGAATTGGTAACATAATTTGGTCAAAAGAGCACATTTAGGATAATCTTTATCCATTTGATCACATACTTCAGGAGTTAAGACTGATTTGTAACCACCTTCACCACAAGCCATTGGTCTATAATATTTGTATTGAACCAAAGGATCAGTAATCCCATTACCAATAAGCACCGAGGATAATTCAAAAGATCTGTCGGCGTTATTAAGGATTTCACTAGCGAAACTTGGAATATAATGACCAGCGTAAGATTCTCCAGCAATATGGAATTTATTACCTTTAAATTCAGGGAATTTCTGGAAAAATAATTCCAAAAACACAAAGAAATCCTTAGCAGCAGCAGCAGTAGATTTGATTTCATCACCGCCAGTATAAGAATAACCCACACCTACTGGTTGATCTAAAAAGATAACATTGGCCTTAGAATTCCAAGAATAAGGATTAAATTCAGGTTGAATAGTAGCATTAATTGAAGAAGGACCCAATTCAAAGAATAATCCAGTGGAACTAGAGCACCCTGGACCACCATTTAACCAAAGAATCACCGGGTCATTCTTAGGGTCACTTCTACTTTCGAAAAACCAAAAGAAAAAGTGTTTATCTAATTGGTCTACATTCAAATACCCAGTGTATTGTTCCACAGAATCAAGACCTAAACTCTCTGGGTGGTTTTTCTTGATGTCAAGAGAATACCCTTCAAACTTTTCATCACTAACGGTATGGAATTCCCCCTTTTTGGCACTAGCTTTAGGGTTTCTGTTATCATTCAATTGGTTGTTAAAAGTAGACACTGGTCTCTTAGAAAACTGGTCAATTTTGGCCTGTAAGTCGGCCTCATTCATAGTCTCCATCATATAGTCCCAGGCATCCACAACTTCTTTCATATACCCATGTTTAGGGTTCCCTAATTGGGTTCTTAACTTGGTGAAAGCATCGTCTTTGGCAGTATCTTTAGAACCAGCAATCTCGTTTTCAATGGCAGCAGTATCAGCTTTAAAGATGAATTGTGACAACCAGTTGGCATTCACAGCCATTCCAGCCGATAAGACCACAGCTACAGAACTCAATTTCATGGTTGGTTACTATTGCCCCTTAGAAAAACAGTTTAAGTCTCGATTAAGGGGGTTGCCTATGGCATGCGGGTTTAAACGGCTGCGATAAGATTCATGTGAGGGATCACGTGACAGATTCTCAAATACCAGTGCGTCTTCGAAACACTGAAAAAAACAAAACCGCTTCAACTACGCACCTACTAAACACCCTAAATAGTTGATACTCCGTGGTTAGAATGCCAGCACCAACACCTATAAGCGTGCTTCAGTCGAAGATCCCTAGCGCAAATGCCGCTGGTCAAACTACCCCCAACTTGATTGGGAGTGGCCACTTAGGGGCACACCTTCTTAATAGAATAGTTATGTCGTTGAAATCAGGCTTGACCGACGAAATCGATTGGGGTTTGACTTCTATTTACCAACAATCGTTTATCGTTCCAGAAACTATCAACTTGGAAGAAAATGAATACTTGGGCCATCGGTTGATTGAATATTTCTATCTTCCTTTCAAGCTTCTTAAGCATAATCAATATGATAAATTGAACGCGACTTTATTCACTCAAAGTTTGAATGCCATCTTAACTATTCGGAATTTGGTCCAAGATTTATCTAACCAACAATGGTTATCTCAAATAAAGGTATTTAAATCTCACTTGATTGAAGTATTGAGGTTTTTAACTAACTGGTTCTACACTGATGCTCCTGATACCCAGTACTTCTTGAACCAATATATGAATCAATTCAACGAATATTGTTACCATATCATGGAAATCTTGGACCATTTGACTTGTTATTATACTGACAGTACTAGACATGATCCGTTGTTTAACTTGGTATTAATCATGGCTAGGAAGTCCAAAGATAAGTTTTTGATTGTGGAATCGCTCAATTGTTTGACTCATTTATTATTTTTGAGACCTCACGTTGATGCTAGTTCTGACTCTTCTGCTACCATGGCTGCTGGTTCGACAGGACAAACTACAAACTCAGATAATTGTATAAATGCCATCACCGAATCTGATTTGGAACATTTTGTCAATTATTTACTCCTTAATGATCCTAAAATTAATTATGCTGTGTTACAATTTGTGTACCAGTATTTGAAATCAGATTCCACTATATCCCACTATAATGTGAAAGAATCCAAAACTTTAAGATTCAATAAACTCTTACAATTAAACAATGAAAATTACGACTTCAAAAACCTCCACACCTTGTTCAAACAATTGCCGCTTATTTTGTTAGAAAACTTATCATTGAATGAACCCCTGAATAAACCGCCAGCGATTGTCGAACACCTTGTAAAAAGATCTGATTACTTTAGTGTTCCACTGGAAGTCCCACAATTACCGGCTGATTTATATGAAGTAATACTCAATTTCCCAGAACCTTTAAGAGCTTCAACGTGGTTGAGATGTTGCTATGAACCATTTTTTAATGAACATTATGACGATTCTTTGCTGGAAAAAAATGATAAAATAATCCCAGGTGAAGTTACTCAAATCAGTTTGTGGAAAGCTTATGAGAAACAATTTGAAAACATCTGGAAACACGACAAAGTCAATGAATTGCCACCTTTGTTACCAGCAGTGGATTTCATTAAGAATGTATCCAACGCATTCCCCAATTCTGAAGCCATGGTGGTGGTATTAAATAACCAAGAGGAATCATATCAAGAACAACCACCACCACCCAAAAAGAAGTTTATAATCAGAGGAATTCAACCTAGACAATTTGTGGTTAACATTGACGAGGGGAACTACGAAGCCTTAAAACGTAAGACCATTAATAATACTCAAAATATTAAACGAGAATCCCCTATAGGAACTATTGACATTCAATTATTCCATAAAAACTTGAGTGAGTCTTTAATTAATACCGCTCAGGTTTCCAATGTCCCTAGGGTTAAATTAAACCCTTTAAATCTTTTGGCCAAAGATTTCTTGGATGTGATATTCAATGAATTATTGATCAGAGAGAACTCAAGTGATTTCATTAACATATTTAAATTATACAATAAGTACTGGTTATTGGATTTGATTGTTGCTAATCCTAGCTTGTTAGAAATCGAACTTGTGGACACTAACTGGATCAAGTATCTTCTTTAGACAAAGTTTTGTAAAAATATATAGCTATAGAAATAATAAACTTACCTAATCCAAATCTTCTGAGGTGCGTATATTTTTCGCAGTGGTTTTGGCCCATCGACAAATTAGTTTCATCACTTCATCACATCATGGCCAATCAAGGACTCCCATTTAGAGTTAGAGCTACCGATATTATCCACAGGTCAACTGTTTTAGGACTTGTTGGGATCTGTGTCGTTGGTTTGGGTGCTATTTCCTGGAATCTTTACTCCAACTCTGACTACGCTAAGATGAATAAAAATAAATTGAAATTCAACCCAAAATCTACTGAAGAGAAATAAGCTAGGTCAAATAAGGGTCTACCACGCAGAAATGTGTTTATATTGTACATAGTTATGGAATAAAAATTGGATTTGTTCATGAATATCATTAGGGACTTTGCTATTTAGAGAAGAGAGGTATTATGATTCGTCTTTAGTTCGAGACTTCTTAGCCTGTTTCGGGTCCGTTCCATCCGCTCTATCCTCTTGTGTCCTCTTTTTCTTGTTCTTATTCTTACTCTTACTCTTCCGGGGCTTCTTATTATGGTGTATCTCTAGTTGGTGAAGCTTATCGAGGCTCTCTTTATTCTTTTGAGAAATAGTTTTATCATTGGAAGGATTCAAAAGAACAATATCTACTTGTTCAAATGGTTTATCACAATTAGGACAAGTCATGACATTCAAGTTTAATAGCTTCTCCAACAAGGCTCTATTTATTATACATCCACAAGTTCGAAGATAACTAAAAGCTCGATTAGACTTGGTAATGGGGCAAATCAACTGCTTTTGCTCATTGAAAGTAGCAGTAACCGTGACTAAATCGTTCAACCCTTTGATATATGGAAACAGTGATATCATCTTCAGGTCTTTGTCTACTATTGCTTGTAGAACTTCTGACTTTAAAAACAAATTACCATTGTAATCTGCCATTATTAGTTCCTGATATAATGGTTTATTAGTGAGCTTACAGACTTTAAGACGATCTTGAATATCTTCAATTACCAAATCCTGTGGTTTTTCATCCTTGTTGTCCAGTTTATATAGATTTAAAAGGTCTATAGGTTTTGCTATAGTTCCTCCGTCGTTCCCCATCTTTTACTATGGTGTACTAACAATCGTTTTTTCATTTCGCTCACTCTTTCCCATACAAAATTTTTCAACGATAAGCAACAAGTATTTGGAATCAAACATGTCACAAAAGATTGATTTGACTCAACTACACCCTCAGCAGTTGGTAGACCTTAGAAAGTCCACTGAAGATGAGGTCAACCACTTTACTTCCTCCTTACAAGCATTACAAGCCGCTCAAAACAAATTAAAAGATTGTATCAGCAGTATAACCAACATGAACTCCACTGGTGCCAAAGAATTGTTGGTACCTTTAACTAGTTCCTTATACTTACCAGGGAAAATAGAGAATCCTGATAAGTTCTTGGTGGACATTGGAACTGGGTATTATGCAGAAAAGAATTCAGAAGAAGCTAAAAAAGTATATGAAGCCAAGATCAATAAATTGACGGAAGATTCAAAGAAATTGAAAGAGATCTTAGTGTCCAAGAACGAAATATTGAATCAAATAACAATGGTCTTGAGATCCAAGGTTATTGAAATGGAAAAGCAGCAAGGTCAAGCTCAGGGACAAGCACAACCAGCCAAATAAACCCTAATGCTACAATCATTTATTTCATTAATCTCTTGTACGTATCTATTTAATCTTTATTATAAATAAACGGCTCTTTGAAAGCTTGTCGTAAGTTTTGTATTTTCCGATCCCCAAACCCATTGATCTTGATATCATTAGAATTCTCTACAATATTCTTAAAGGATCCGATTTCTGTCATAAGATTTATCACATCTGTCTTATTGATTGATTTGATATTAGTCAAGCAATTAGTCAAACTTGATTTATAATCAGCTTGCATAACCCCTTTAATCGTCAAATTGACTTTATTGTAAGATAATTCATGTTCCTTTAACATGGCCACATAGTTACCTGCTTGTTCAAAAGTCCACGCCACCAATAAAGTCAAATCTTGCTTGATGCATATATTGTTTAGCTTTCGAAGATTATCCTGAGGATTATCTATGTCAATAACAGCAAGTAAAATCTTCAATGATTTATCTCGTACGTTCGATACAACCGATCCTTGATTCAATTTCTTACATCGTCTCCAAATATACTCCGGGTGTAATTGGTGATACTTCAACGATAAAAATAGAACTTGCAATGTGGGGTTGATATAGTAGTCAGATAAAATCTCTTTGTTATAAGCGATAGGCTTTCCTTTAAGTAAGGGGCTTTGGAACATCGGGTTCCCTTTTTGTGATGGTGATACTTGGATCTGACTATACATCTGTACATTGGTCCGCACTTTATCACGTAGTACTGCTGCTCTTGCCTTATCCTTGGCTTCTGCTGTTGGTCTCTCTTGGACACTAGTTTGTGTTGTGGACACGGAGTCATTCTCTTCCAGTTTATGCTTGAGTGAATCATTTTCATTATCTTTAAACCTCTTAGGTTCCCGTTCTTTGCTACTCAGAGCTTCTGGTTGTACTTCTATGATATCATCGTTCTTTTCCTCTTTACTGTTTTCATCTTCATACAGTTCTCTCATACGCTTGACCCCAGCCAACACGCTGGCAAACGAAGTAGAGTCCATATTAGTGATTTAAAATCAGATTATCAAACGCGATATCTTTTATTCTTAGGTGCGATATCTTGATGCTTTGTAAGTATTTATATTTGTGCAACAAGTTGTAAAATAGTATGTTGTAAGATAGTATGTTTATTGTACTATAGACTAAGGGTTAGAGTGGCTTATCCCAAACGTGGTAATGGCTTTTTGTGCATGTCCTCTTTAAGAATAATGTCTATATCATCTTTGAAAGAGTTCCAGAAATGTTCAATACCTTCAAACTTGGGTTTCCAGCCAATTTTATACCCATTGTTACCTCTACTTCTGGAATTAGTTCCCCACATATAAGGAGTAAACACGTCATTATCATTGATTTTAATAAGTTCTTCTGGCTCGCAATGATGAACACTTGGGGTATCGACTAGTCTTCTAGTATATAACTCTTTGCCGACATGTTCAGCTACTTGGAGCCATGTATGTTCAATGTTAGAAGGTTCATCAGGTAAAGCATTTTCACCTGGAATTCTATAAGAAGCAAAGTAATAACCTTCTTTGTTGAGGGGAATATCTTCTTTTTTGACCATTTTTTGTAAGATCAAAATGTACAATTCTCCCATGTCATTGATATGAACATGATTCCAAATATAGTTACCGTCGTAAGTCACCAATGAACTATTATTCTTTATGGCCAAGACCATCATATATGGGATTTGTTGGGAAATAATTCTTCCGTAACCGTCACTAACTCCAAAAATTGTCGATGGGCACACAATGGCAGTGTTAACTTTTGGATTTTTTTCATGAATACTCAAGATTATAGCATCCACTGGTCTATGTGGTTGTTCCATAGGCAAATTGTTAATATCATCAATGGACTCATCATCATAAAAAATCTTTGGAGTTGCTTTCTTATGACTTATTCCATCACCCAAAATGGAAGTTCCAGAAGTGTGGATCAAGATTTTCTCGGAGTTCAGCTTAACCAAAGCATCAGAAATGGCTTGAGCACTAGGAACGTGATCCACGTTGGCAGTGTTAATTATAATATCGTGGAGAGCTACTTGTTCAGCTATTTTGTCGACATCATCTAAATCCATTACGACTGGTGAAATTTTACCACCAGTCTTTTCCTTCAAAAGGTTCCCTTTCTCTTCAGATCTAACGGAGCAAGTGATCTCTAAGTCAAGGTGTGATTCAAATAATTGATGCAACACTTCTCCACCGATGTACCCGGTGGCACCTGTGATAAATACTTTAAAAGTCATTTTACTGTTAGAATCAATTGTAAAAAGTATCTGGAAACTATGGATTGGATTAAAGGGGTCTATTTATAAGGTTACGCAATTACTCAGCAAGTGCGATATAAGAGGCTTTGCAGCAGGCTTTTCTTGACTGGCTGTTTCTGTTATTTTCTTCGACAGGAATGCATTACGTCAATACTTTCGGAGTTCAATTGTTCCATCTGGTTACTAATCCGGCTTCCGGTACCTACTGTTTTTCTTTCTATTTGGCCCCGTGTTAGAGTACTATGTAATAATTAAATTAAATAAGTCGTTAATGTTCAAATGTTTCTTGCAGGGTCTATAAAGTGGCTTTGTCTCAAATCTAACAAAGCTAATCGATAGTTAGAACCGTCAGCTTTCTATACCCTTCGAAGATATTATGGTACTTTTTTGTCGTTTTTTGGTAATTCATTTATGGTCGCAAGTTGCTCGCTTAGCATGCTTGCTGTATATTGTGCAAATCACTGCGACCCAGAAAATTTTGCAGCAATTCTACATTCGCATTAATAAGCGAGAGTAGATTAAAATTAAAATTGTATATTAAACAGAAAGAAAAGAAAAAATAACAAGGTCTCTATAATAATGCATTTTATCAGACAATAGTGAAGTGCTTGGAAGCCAGCCGGTATCCCCCAAGACTCCAATAATCATCAAAGATTCAAACAAGAAATATAATTAAAAACGTTAGCAAAAACTCCCACCGATATCAAGGACATTCAATTCGTAATAATAAATGAATATAATCATTTTGCATTGGGATTGTGAATTAACCTCAGATGCCTCTTCAAGCTATCCTTACGGTAAAAAACTTTGTAACACTCATTGCAAGTGAATATTAATTGGTTAATCGATTCGATTTCCGTCTTACTCTTACAATAAAAAGCAAAGCTTTTCCTGTCATAGTGTTCTTCTATTACATGTTTCCTCAATGACATCTTCTTGTTCATACCAATTAACCTGTAGGTGCAATTTCCCACAGGGCATTTGTATTTCAAATTCTTAAACAAGTCTTCCTTGTCACAATGTAAAAGGTATTTGTATAAGGATTCAAATGTATGATCGCAATGATAGCAAGGATATGCCTTTATATCATGTAATGAACTATCGAATTTTTTCATAATAGTTTCACAAAACGTTGGTGGGAGGATTTTCAAGTCTGGTGAGGGAATTTTAAATTTTGAAGTATCTTCATCATCAAATTCCTTTTGTGGAGTAAGTGGAGACGATGATCTTGAACTACTTGAATAAGGGGAATCAAGAAAATCAAGCTGGTTTGAAGTTACTGGTTGCTCAGAGGCAATATCATAATCAGTATCTTCTGTGATAAAGTCATCGATACTTTCAAAAAAATTCAGTTCTGAATTTTCATCTGTAGTCATATCGATATCCATATCTAAATCAAAGTCCAAGTCGAGATCTAAACTTTCGTCTGATCTCATGTCACTGACAGAAAGACTTTTTGGCAGCGAAAATTGGTGACTATTAGTCATATACTGAGAAGCAAAATTTTTATGTTCATGGTTCGAAACTGGGCTCATGTTTGCCCACATTTTAAAAGTGTTCTGATTAGGAGAAGTATTTTTGTAATCATTTAACTCATCCACGCAAGTTTTATAAAATGAACTCTTATTGTTCATTGAGTCTATAGGTGATGTGAAGGCTTTGAAATACTCTTCCAAGTTATTGAGTCCGATTGTCCTAGCACTATTGACAGCACTGCTATCAAAATTCTCTGGAACATGTATAGTAGTAGAAGCGATCTTACCATCATCAAATGGTAAGTCACTACTCTTGGAAGATTTGCATCTTAAATAACCCCCTAATTTTAAGTTTAAGTCAATATTGTCTTTATAAATTTCGTTGGTTTCTTCATCCTTATAATAACCATCAATATTGACGTAACTGCCGACATCAAAGGTATCCATTTTGAGTGTCAAGATAAAAAAAAGCGGTGAAACAAATGAAAATAATATAAAAAGCCTATCAATAAAAGTCCTTTAATGCAGCATGCAACAAATGCTAAAGTTTTTCAATATCAATATTATTGTCTAGTAATCAAGTAATCGATAGTAGTATTCTAAGGAAAACTGATACTACCAATGAATACAAATGAATGTAATGACAAATTTATTGAAATCTGAAAGATATCAAACATGAAATGGCCCCCATTTATAGGGATCATCCTCCTGAGGATTACGATAATGACAAAGGTAGAATCACCCATTAACGAGGACCTATTTCTGTTTTCATCGAAATTGAGTGCATAAAGCCTAAAATGAAACGCAAATGCGGTGTAAATGCAGTGCAAATGCAATGCAAGACGCAAGAAGGTGAAAAATAATTAATCGTAGGAATGAAAATCTGGATCTGTACCAGAGATTGATAAGACATTGCAGGAATGCGAGAGGAGAGTCTGGGGATATCTTAATCTGACACAAAAGACTCAGGTGATTATAATGTTTCGCTATATAGCTTTCTAGTTATTCAAAGCCAAAGAGTTAACAAGATTTGGGTTATCGGGTACCTAGTCGCCGTTGAGTTTTCAGCCAAAATATTCGTAACCACCAACAGGTAAAGGCAAAAAATAACTTTGGCTGGCTGCATCAGATTCTAAGTCTAATTTTTTTCGACTCCCTGGGTCGCTGCAGGAAAAAAAAAAGGAATAAAAACGGGATAAGATTGATTCTTTTGAGACAAAGAGATGAAACGCAAGACAACCCCAGAGGCGTCTCTTGGTTTTCTACTTGGCTTAGGCATGCAAGTGTCGCTTTTTTTTTGTTCAGATGACCTTAACGTCTGGGTATATATTTTAAACTAATTTGATAATACGGTTGAAACTGCCTCCCTTTTTTCTTTAACAAAGGATTAGAAACTTTATCATAATGGTTCACATTTTGTAAATGAAACCGGAGCCATCCGTGATAACCAAACGGCAAACTGAGACCCCTAAGAACATAAATAACCCGCCTGCGGTTGTCCTTATCAATACTTTATTGTTCTCTACTAAGGTGCAGATGGTCTCATGTGGCTGGTTCCCAATTAGAAAGTGTAGTTGCATGCATTAACTTGTGCCCCGATTACCCGCACTGCAGCTGTAGCCTTATCTTTTGGTCTCGGGTCTCCTATTTACGATAAAAAATTGACCATCTTACCTAATTTGTGCCATCATCTTGAATCTGAAACAACGATTGCCTCTTTATCTGCACGCCAACCAATCCTGAAACATTGACAATCACTATCATGGTCCAAAAAAAGCAATGGGGTCTATATTTTTTACATCTGAAACAAGATCTATTTGATCTGAAACATACAATAGAAGGTAAAGAAAATATAGGGTGCCTCTTCGGTTTGATAAAGCCGTTTACGAGCGAAATCAGCTAATTATTGTTTGAATAGTCCAAGATGCAGTTAATCAGCTAAAGATTGACTAGCTCAAGATAAGGTTGACTAACTCAAGATAAAGTTAAATGTAGCCAAGTGCTTTTCTTTTACTGAAATCCTGACGACTTTCTTTTCTCTTTTAATTCGTAGAGTGGTGGGGTGATGATTTTAAGGGTGAAAAGTCAAAAGTGACCACCCCAAAGGCGACACTGACCCTATTTGGACCACGCAAGATAAGGCAAAAGAAGTGAAAAAATCCATTTCATTGGCTTTCCTTTATTGTAGGACATTACCAGCCACGGGGTCTGAATCGCTCACAACCTCTTACCAGTCAATACATATA
Source organism: Yamadazyma atlantica (assembly GCA_030561325.1). Taxonomy (NCBI): domain Eukaryota; kingdom Fungi; phylum Ascomycota; class Pichiomycetes; order Serinales; family Debaryomycetaceae; genus Yamadazyma; species Yamadazyma atlantica. The sequence continues at coordinate 315,990 of JAKTXA010000012.1, forward strand.
ATATGTCTTGCCGTCACCCTGGGGCGCACAAAACCTTAAAAACTGGGGGGTTCTGGGGGGTTTCAAAAGGATCGTCGTAATTTGAAGAAAATTTTGATTTTGAGACGGCATTTCGGAGGAATGGCCAAAAATTACCTGCATTAAAAATAATGCAAGGGTTCTTATAGGGGATATCTCTATTGTCCTGGATGAGTCTTCATGTATTTTGCGCTTGTAATTGCCTTTTAATTCACATACACTGGTATAGGTATGGTTGACTTTGATGTATGGTTCTGATAATGTAACCATGCTGTGGGGGTTAAGTCTCTAAAAGGAAACATTCTGACTCCAAAAACAGTTTGTGTGTCATTGGAGGCTTTTGGCGATCGTATCAAACTTCTACAATTAGTCCGCTTCGGCTATTATTGTACAATTTTATTTTATAGACCTTTCTTTTTATATATATTAAGTTATTTTTAGAGTCCTCAACTCGTTATCGTAAGACTAAATGCTTAGGGTTCGTAATTCGTAGTCATAATATCGTTAATTAAATCGATGTCCAACCGTTTGGTGATATTGGTTTCTAAACATCCTTGGATTAAATCATTATACCACTTGTAATCTCCGAGTATATCCTGTAACTCTTGTTGGTTGTATTTTCCCTTGATAATCATGGCCCGCAATCTGGGCTCATAAAAATGTTGGAACGGTAATTTCCCTATAATCATCGTGTAAATCAAGATTCCAAAGGCCCAGATATCAGCTGAAGGACCCAAAGGTGGAGGGTTGGGTAACAATAATTCTGGCGATGCATATGGTAAAGATCCAATGTGGCTGTCCGGTAAATTTAAATCAACTTGACTTTGTCGTTTCAAGTCTTTGTTTTTTAATTCCACAATATATTGTTTGATACTTTCAATAGAATGGGATTTGTTGGAATCGGCGGTCAAATCCGATTTTATGGGTGAGCTAGATCTAGATTTAGACTTGGATCTCGGTCCTGGTCTAAATCCTAACCTACGTCCTGGTCTAAATCCAAAATCATGATCTCTATGAAGGTTTTCTCTTTCATGACTAGTAGATAAAACATCCATGGATTTGTTGTTGTTTTCAAATATGGAATTATCTAATTCATTCAATAATAATCGACTGTGAACACTTTCTCCCATGTATGGTTTTCTGACCTCCGTCATAGAAGATTTTGATCTAATTTGATTGTTCTTATTCATTTGCTTATAATACCTGGACATTCCAAAATCACAAATTATCATTTGCCATTTTTCAGGATAGGAGTCACTGTCTGCTCCGGATCCAGAAGGTAACTTATTTTCACCTTTTTCGTTGAATTTACGGATCAAAACATTCTCTAGTTTAACATCTCCATGCACAATACCCAACTTATGCAAATAGTTAATCCCATCAGTTATTTGTTGAACATAATTAATAGTCAAATCAATCCGTTTGTTGTCAGGTTTTTCAACGTCATACACGCCCCATTTCAGAACCAAGTCAAATAAAGTCCCTCCATTGATTCGGTTCATTAAACAAAAGATTGAGTTTTCTGCTTCCAAGTATTTGAGTAATGTCAATATATTCTTGTGACGTAAATTTTCCCAAATGGTGATTTCCTTTTTGAAAATATTCAAAATATTATTGTTCTTGTTGCTGACAATCTTCATGGCATATATTTCGGATTTGTTATCACAACTAAAACATTCTCTGATTGTCCCCCAGGCCCCAAATCCGATAACCTTTCCCAATTCATATTCCATAACCCTTGCTCCTTTTTCATCCACGTTTTCAGGGACAATTTTCTTTAAATCAGTGGTTGAAGATAACAATTTTCCTGCGAGGGTCTTCTTCCCAAAATAGTTTTTTATGTACAAGGAGAATTGGGAGTAGTCTATGTTATCGTTAATGGATTTGACAATCTTTTTCCGTTGAGAGTATGGTAAATCATTGAAATTCTCAGGAAGGCTTTGAAGAATCGTATCAAATTCACTTTGATTAGATTTCAACCGCTTAATAGGAGGTAACTCTTTAAATAGTTGAGTGCTGGAATTATTATATGATTGAAACGAGGTGGTTGACCGATTGTTGAAAGGTTGAACTGATGGTGGTCTGTTTCCTTGTGACATGATCTTCTTCGGTGAGACCTTAGCATGCAAGTCATCCAAATCCAAAAAGGAAGTGGTACTATTTGTCCGAGACAATTCTGGTGTATCAGTCCATTCATAGACCATGTCACTAAAATTAAGCCCAGGAATATATTCATCTTCGAGCCCAAATGGCTGTCCATGGGATCTACTATAAATCTTACTCACTCCCAGTGGTTTTTCATCTTCATTATTGAATTGGAATCTTTTTGGTCTGAAGAAATCATCATCATATAATCGATGACCAGTTTCTTCGTCAAAATTATTGACCTCCGTCTCGGAATAAGTACGAGTCAACTTGTATGCATCTTCATTTTGACTCTGTCTATTCCCCTTAGACTTCTCTTCGTCATCTTCTTCATCGGAATCACTATTATCACTCTCCTCAAAGTCCCATCGGCGTCGACGATGCTCATTATTCACTTGTGTTTTAGTGTCATCATCTTTCTTCCCCACCTTCTCATCATCACTAGTCTCACTTGATTTCACATTCAAGGCTTGGAATTGCACTCGACGACTACTTCCCGGGTCTCCACTTCGAAACTTGTCTCCCTTGCTCTGTATATCCACCACCGAAACCTTTGGTTTGGATTTCAACGGGATATCCATGATTTCGATGTGCTTTTATTACCGGTAGTTAACAAGGAAAATTCTTTAGGTTCGCAGTTGCGCGACTTTGTTTGCAATTACTGCAAATACTTGTGCTGCAAAAACCGGTGTTCAATTTACATACCCAAACCTATATATTACATTATTCATGAATATAAACTAGCTTTACAACTATTGGTGATTTGAATCATTGCTTTGACATAATCAAGGCATTTAAAAATGGCTCCATTAATAACTCCACTGAATCAGGACGATTTTCATACTCCAATTCAAAAGTCTTGATCAAAAAGTCCTTGGCTTCGGCCGTACACCATTCAGGAATGGCCGGAGACACATGAGTCCCAATCTTGAATATTGCTTGCATTTGACTGAAGTTGGGGAAAGGATGTTTACCTGTAAACATTTCCACTATCAAACATCCTACAGACCAGATATCGGCCTTTTTGGTGTATGCTGTTTGTTTGACCACCTCAGGTGCCATCCAATATACTGATCCCTGTAATGATGCTCTTCTCATTGTCTTTTTATTCCCTTCGGGATTGCTCTCGGCTTTGTTGTTACTGTCATCATTGGTGATCTTTTTACTGATTCCAAAATCACTGATTTTAACCGTTCCTTTGATATCAATCAAGATGTTAGCTCCCTTGATATCTCTATGAATAATATCTTCCCCGTGTAAGTAGCTTAAACCAATTAATACTTGTCGAATGAAATTTCTTATCAATGGCTCTTCAAATGGTCCATAAGAATTTAACATCGATTGAACCGAACCTCCTGGAACGTATTCTAAAAAGATATTTAAAAATTCATCGTTTGTGGATGATCCCAAATATCTAACGATATTCTCATGATTCAAATGCTTCAACAACAACATTTCATGTTGTAATGCTTCGACCATGGCTTTATGCAGTTCGTTTTTATTATTTGTTAATGAAACTTGCTTCACTGCCATTAATTCTCCTGTCAATGGTGACATTCCTAAATACACAGTACCAAAACTTCCTGACCCAATGCGAGCCCCTTTTAACCAATTCTTAGGTCCGTCCTCTGAAACAGTATCCAAAAATGGATTTTCATCGTCAAAATCGCCGTATTCTCCAATTAAATCGTCTGCTTCGTCATCTTCGAAATCTTCTTCATCTGATTCAGGATTCAATAACTCAATTCGAGAGAATCGGTTATCCTTGGATTGGTCTACAAAACTAGCAGCTATCGATATTCTTGGATTATGCGGTTTGTTGCTGGATGAATTTGAATGAACAGATTTCATTTCATTGAATGGAGATGGGGAATGGTTTGGTTGAGGGTTGAGGGATGAAGAAGACGATGGAGTTTGCTGTTGAGTTTGCAGCGACTGTTGTGATGGTTGGGACATTGAAGAAGCCGAGGTAGGCTCAAATTGTCTGTTAGTGCTGCTATTATCTGAATGCACTGAGTAAATAGATGGTTTACTAAAGACTGACTGATTGTCGGCCATTGGGTTAACCACTTCTTCAATTGCGTTGACATTATTCATCATAAGATCACCGATTGTCCTACCCGTTGTAAGTCTTCTTTGAATACTGGAATTATTCTCTCCAGATGAAACTGAGGGACTATGGTTTTTCATGGTACTATTCGAATAGATGGAGAACCTTTTGTTATAGTTGTTGCTATAGTTGGAATTGTTGATTGATAAATTACTTCCACCAATTCCTAATCCACTCTGTGGAAGTTGAAATCGTTTAGACAATCTGACACTATATCTAACACTGTTCCTTACACTTTGTTCTAATTCTTTTTGACGAGCGTCTGGAAAGTACTCAGCCAAGTTTGATGAGATTAATTCACTCGGTGGTCTCTGTCCAAAGAATTGCCTCATAGTAGGTAATGCTTGTTTTTCTTGAATTCTGAATTGATTCAAATTCTTGGTGGATTTATTGAATCGTTCATATTTCAAAAAGATCTTCTTACTGACCTCAATTGCCACCTCCGTTGGAAACTGTCCTTTTTCACATAACATGATTCTGTGTTTTTCTAGACGATCAGGTGAATAGCAAATTGTCACCAATTCTACATCAAATAATAGATTAATCGAGTCATTCAAATTGTTGGTGGACGAGGCATTGAAATTTTGGATGTAAGTATCATAAGAGTTTTCTTGCAGTTTGATTCCAAGCTTTCTCAACACTTTTCGTTTTATTGATTGGGCATTGAAACAGCCAGTGACGTTCACTTTTTTTAAAGATCCATCTGCCAATATGAAGGTTATTGTCTTATTGGGGTTCTTAATATTTTCAACAGAATTTAAGTTAAGCGTCAAGTTTGAATTTGACCCGGCATTCAAATTGCCTACACCAGCAGGACCAGTACTACTGTTACCACCGACCCCACCATTACCACCCAAGTTATTAAGGGAGTTCTTTCCTGCCAAGGGTGGATCACTTAAATGAAAGTTATTAGTTAAATCATTGGCCGAGTTAGGTATCAAGGTAGATTCATTACCATTTATTATCGCATAGTTCGACAAGTTAAGAGTACCGGGCGATGATAAATTCATCAAGTTCAAACTATTGTAAAGCTCATCAATAGAAATTACTTTCTTCAATTTTTCAGATTTCAAGCTCGATACGGCAATTTCAAGTTTCAACCGATCCCCAACCTTGTGAACTCCTAATTCCTTGAGTGATTCACTATCAAGTTCAGATAAGAGATCATAGGTAACACCATTCTCTATGAACTTATGATAGTATTGTTGGCAATTCGATTTGGCTAGCCATTGTTTCAACTCTTTCGAATCTGCAGTACTGGGCAGGTCCATTCCCTTTGGAGTCAGTGGGCTTTTTCGACTACCCCATATTACTGAGTCACTCATATCGTGAGTTGATGGTGGTGGTTTCTTGTGATTCTTTCTCTCGTTATCTGTTGTGGGTCTTTTCACAAGTGAGATTGAAAAACCTGAGATCCTGAATCAAAGAGTGTACTTATTGGGTCTGTGTATGGTCTTGGTGGTTTTATGACACTGGATTTAGAACAATCCCAGTCTTTATTAAGTAAAGAGTATGTGGATACGTCCCTTAAAAAAGCTTCTGCTCACGTCTTATCAGTTAGTATGGAACGGGCTAAAGTTTCTTCCGCGCGTGGAAGGCTAATAGTTTATAGTTAAATTGTAGCTATATGGGTGTGAAATAAATGTATATATATAAATGAATGGATAATCGACTCTGTGGTATTATTACATATTGACGACTTTTCCTCCTGTTACCAAAATCTGTTCGTCGAATTTTTGTTCTGGGTCGGATTCCAACCGCTTCCAGGTTTTGATTTCACCTTTGGTGGTATCGAGATCGTAAGTTCTTAATCTTCTGACATATCCTCCATATCCTCCGTATCCTCCTTCACCCGATCCTCCTCCGTAACATAGCCACATCTTGTCTCCTTCTTCAGGAGTCATTCCCTCTGTATGTCCATCTTGCAAACAGTAATCATTACAGTGATCATGGCCCACGCTGCTAATTTTAACTCCTAAGTGTCCTAATACCTCTCTAGCATTAGTGTTATACCTAGGAGCAGTTATTCCCTCCCGTTTTTCTCCAATATAAGGTTGGTTCAAGTTTCTATATTCTGGTAAGGGGATATGAAAGAATGCCATTGATAAGTGGATCTTTGAAAATGCTTCAATTGCTTTTTTAAACATTCCGTATTCACGTTCAACAAACTTCAATTGAGATTCCTTAATCCAATCATATCCAGGGTTCACCTTAGGATTTGGGGAATATTTGTGGGTGTCTAGGAAATATAATAAAATGGCCGAGTTCTTAGTAGAATGTGCTTCAATGTTAACCAAATAATTTCCGATTCCTGCCACTTCTTCAGGTCCATTGGCCGCTAAACTATAAGGCAAGTCGGTCATTAATGTCATCACTTCACTTCTAGACATCGAGCCTTCGTCGTCATGATTACCCAATGTGGCAGCAAATGGGATTTTTCTCTTAATGAATGGGTTAAGAGCTTTAAACACCGCAGTCTCTGCGTCAGGCGATTCGTCTCCAAAGATTTGATCTCCGGTTAATACAACCATATTAGGCTTTTCTATATCCAAAACCTTTTCGAGGAACTTCAAAGTCCTAGGATCAGCCAAACATCCTTCTTTGGTGGATCCTGGTTCGGGGTCCCGGCATTTTCCATATCCAGTGGAGAAGTGTAAATCTGCCACTTGTAGAATTTTGAACTTCCCATCAGCTTGAATTTTGAGAGGTACTTGATATTCCGAAGATTTATAGTCCAATTTTGGACCTCTTCTAAAGGTCAATAAAGGTTCTCTCCCTTTAGAAGCATCTACGTCACTCAAAGGTCTGTCCTGAATCAAATTCCAATTAGGTCTTGGATCAACTGCGTCATTTCCAAATAGTAAATCTATGCCGGTTAATCCTTTTCTGGTGCTATATAAGCCATATTTTACCCAGATTCCATTAGATTTATATGACCAGCCATGTTCTGCCAATTGTTCTTTTGTTGGGATTTCATAATCGATTTTCAAGGCTGAAAGCTCTGTTTCGACTCTTCTCTTATTTTTCTGACCATCTTGTGACTTGGTGTTTTCCTTTGGTTGCTCCTGTTCTGGTTGCTTTTGCTCTGGCTCCTTCTGCTTTTTCTCTTCTTTTTGTTTCTCTTCCTGTTTCATTCCTTCCTCTATCTTCTTATTTCCATCGCTTGCTTTGAACTTATGGCTATCTTCTTTGTAGACTTCTCCCTGGATATTTTTTTGTCTATAATAATCATGATCTTCATCATCAAAAATATCGTTGGATCTGAACTCTTGAATGATTTTCAAAGGAATTTTAGCCTTGTTTCCTGCTACTTGACCATCTAATTTATGATTGTATACCGCCATATCTGTGATCACTTGCTTGGAGGCCTCGTCCAATTCACCATTCCTAATAGCTTCTGGTTTTATGTACTTGTAGCTGAAATAGTTCTTTACCAAGTATCGAGAGTTCAAGGTTAAATCTTTGTCCACTCGGATCCACCCCCCTGAAGACTCTAGGTTGCCTAATTTCCCATGACCTGCATTGGGTACTCCACAATTGGGGTTCTTATTAAACTTGTAGCATTCATTTATGGAGATATCAATAATATATATATCAGCATCTGGCTGGAAGAACGTCGGAGTCAAATAGGCAGGTAAATATTGATCTATGTTTATTACCTCTTGCTTATTAGCTATTAATAATAGTACTGTAGCGAGTGACAATACCGCTAGTGCATAGACCGTCACTCGTAACAATCTCCTGGGCAATCCGAACTTCATTACTTGAGATACACGGTTAGGAGATAACATCAAAGGGATTCGCATTAGATTAGATTTTCCCTCAATGGTCAGGTGAATTTGGTCAGGTGATAAGCAATTCATAAGATGAGGGAAATGATCCAGATCAAATCAATACAAGCTCTGATGAAGTCAATGGTGTACTCTGACAAACTAAAGGGGTTCAATTGATCATAAGATATCACTTGAATATAATACTTAATACTGTCTGTCGTTTATTCGTATATTCTTTTCACTATATACCAAAGCAATCTAAAACAAATCCATATTCATCTCATGAGTCGCCATTCACCTAACCAGACATCATCTATTCATTCTTTTTTGCTCTTTCTGCTTCCAATTCTGCTTCTCTTTCCTTAGCAGCGGGTTCAATGTCGGGGAAAGTAGAAGGATCAACTTGTGGCTTGTGTTGCCCCGGATTTAATACTACAGTATGAGGCTTGTTAATTTTGCTGAATGGCACTTTTTTATCCCCAAGTTGAACGTAAACTTCTTCTGGTTTGGCATCTTTGGATGGAGCGTTAGTATCCGGTGTATCTGACATGTTAACTTGTTTTTTTAATAAATCCGATATAAAGGCTTTTAATATAAATTAATTAAATGATCAGCTTTTCAATCTCAAAAGACTAGACCCTTTGGTTCTGGGTGTGGCACGACTAAATAACGTGGAGAAATAATTTTTATTCATTAGTTACTTACAAGATAGATATAGCGGATATAAATACTGAATTGATGTTGAAGTATTCTTTCTGGATCATATACCTGGTGGTGGACTATCAGGTATTTGAGCTTGTCCACCGGTACTAGAATTAATTCCCACTTCGGGTATCATTCTGGAATTAAGACTGGTAGAATAGATGGTGGTCATCATAACAATAAAATGTAACCCCATACAGTAAAATAAAAATAACATCCTGGTTGTTCTAGTTGCTAGAATGGCTCTGGTTAAACTAATGAAGATTCTTTCAAATGGTGATAATCTGGAAGAAATTCTTTCTTGTTCTTTAATTCTAAATTGTTCAATAGGATGTAACTTAGATTCATAATTACTTTTATAATAATTAGCTTCCAAGTCACTATTAGCATTTGCCCGAGGAATTAAGGTACGGGAGTTCAGATTGGCAGTGGCACTCAGGGCTAAATATCTGGTTCTTTCATATAACTCCTCATTGTCTTGTTTTAATCGGTTAATGGTCCGTTTCAACTCATTTACTATGGCGTATTGCTTCTTCAAGTCATTATCCAACTCATTGTTCCGATCTCTGAATCTATCTCTTTGTTTAGTTATGATTGGTAAAATGGATGATGAATCATCATTTGAAGTGGCACTGGTGTTGTTGAATCCATTTGTTGATGGGGTCAAAGATGAGGTAGGGTTAGTGATGATAGTACCTGGTTTCTTGGTTATCCCACTTATTAAACTCATATGATCGTTGAATCCGTTGGAATTATCAAATCTCAATAAATCCTCTTCGAGTTTATTATTAAGCTTGGTTAATCTTTCCACCTCAATGTTAGAGGTATTGATTTGGGATTCTAGTTCATTGATCTTGGCTATTAATGAGTCGTATTGTGATCTATAAGTTACCAACTCGTTATTTAATGACTTATTCTTTTGAATCAACATGGTTTCAACTTTATTCTTGGTCTTGTTTCTAACATCATTACCATCTTCTCCTTCTTCATCTACTTCTCCCTCATCATCCTCATCATCCAATGCATCAAATTCAATTTTTCTTAAAAACTGTAATTCCGACTTTATCTCATCATAATCCTTGGTCTTGTCTAATTTGGCTTTCAAATTCTTGATTTCATTACTCAAGGCATTGGTTTCAGTAGTTAAGTTATTAATTTTATTAGTATTCTCATGAGTCAAGTTATTTATAGCTTTCCTTGATTGTTCTACTTCAGCAATTAATAACACATTTTCACTTTCTAAATTCTCAATCTTCTTATGGAATTCTTCCTTTAAATTTTCAACTTGAAGACTATTATTCAGAATAGATAACTCTCTTCTCAAATCCTCATTTCTTTTCTCAACCTCTAATAACCGTTGTTTGGAGAACTCGGCATCTCTAGATACGATATCTAATTCTGCCAAAAGGGTAGTATTTTCACGGGAATTCAATTGATTATTGTTGGAATTTTGGGAGTTCAATTGCAATTCTGTAACCTCTTTAGAAGTTTTTAACTCGTCGATGGTTTTCTTATAGTCATTCAATTGTTTGTTCAACAATTTTTCCTTTTCCGACCAATTGGATTCTTTCTCATCGATTAAAGCTTTGAATTCTTCTTCTTTTCCCCGCAATTTGTTACTTAATAATTCGGCCGATTTTTGTTCGGTCCTTAATAATCGTTGTTTCAATTGATCGTAATCAGCTTTCTTACTCAATTCTTCGGTCAACTGGCTGATTTCTTGTTTATAGTTGTTAATTTCCGAACTTTCAATGACTGAATTCAAAGAGATTTCCAATAATGGCTTGGGATCAGGGGCCTCTGCTATTGATCGATAGAATTGGAAGAAATAATTCTCTGCTTTCTTCAGTCTATTAGTTAATAAATCAATCTCATTTTGATACAATTTCAACAAGTTCTTGACTTGCTCTAGTTTTTCTGGATCTGGCAATTTCTTAAACTCTTTGGTTCTGGTGGCCAAGTTCTTACGATTCATCAACGCGTTCTGGGACTCGTCCTTAATTTCTATCCCTTGGTCATCTAGCAGCTTTTGAATAGAGGGTAAGTCCAATTGAGTCCAGAACTCTAGTGCTGCATTGAACACATTGGAGGTTCCTCCGGCTCCCGAAGACGTGGAGTTCAGTTGAAGCAGTCGTACCTGGGACTTTAACTGTTCTGGATCTGGTGCCGTTTCTGTCATTCTGGTTACTATATTTACTTACGTAGTTGTTAGCATTTGATCCTTGCGGACGCGATGGTATCGCCACTACCATCGGTTGCAAAATCTAATTTTAGCTGAGAGACCTTCAGTGTACCAGTAGGAAGAATGGGCCACCTTGTGTAGTATACGGGTAAAAGAGAATGTAGATATGTTTATTTATACTAATGTCACATTAATTTATCTGACAATAGGTTCGATGTGCTCAATATTCAAGGTGGTTAGTCTGTTCAACGTGCTCAGTCTGTCAATGTGCTAATGTTTTACCTAATATTGTTGTCTTTAAAGACCCTTCTCTACAAGTCAGATAAAAAAAGATGTTTATTTTTATAAATTTACATGCATTTTTCGAATTCCTTAAATAAAGGTTTCATAAGGAACTGGAGCTAAGGTTTGAGGAACGTTGTTTTCAGTGGAGATAACTCTAGCATCTCTTGGTTTGGCTGGTTGTCTCTTTAAGTTGACTTGTTCACCGTTAGCTTTAGCTTCTCTCTTCAAAGCAGCGTTAGCTTTAACTCTGTTGATAAATTCTTTACGACAAGCAGAGTGTTTGATGTGTTCAACTCTAACGTTAACTCTTTTTTCGATGTATCTGTTACCAACAACTTTGTTGATAATAACTCCGACGGAGGACTTGGTCACGTTGTAGACAATACCGGTTTTACCGTTATAGTATTTGTGTGGCATACCTTTTTGAACAGCCCCAGTGATTTTGATATCAACAATGTCACCTACTCTGTAAGTTTGTAAGTAGGTAGACAAATGAATAATACCATGCTTTCTGAAGTCACGTTGGAAAGCGTAACGAGTACGAGATCTGTAACCGTGTCTAAATAATAGTTAGTATATTGTTTGTTAAAATAGCTTGAATTAGAACATTATTGAAGAAAGTTGGTAGGACTTAATTAAGGAAAAGCACTTCTATAGGTCTTTTGAATTTTTGGGAAACTGCCATATTGGCATAAAGGAACTTTCTTGTGTTGCTTTCTGTGGAATTAAGGACTTGGTTTCACAATCTTTGCCAATGGCTACACTCTGCCTAGGCTCATCTGCGTTTAAATGCTTCAGTTTATTTGGTGCTCACTCTTTGCTTTGGAACAAACTAGGAAAATCAAAATCATTCATATATATCTAGTATTCCCACATGGCTTCTCAACTGGACAAACTCTCCTGGAATATGGTTCTATAATCAATAAGGACATACGATTTACCCATCTTTAATTACTGTAGTTAATAACTTTTGAAAAGTTTTTTATGAGAATTAATGTTCGCACCAGGTAGTGCCCTAAGAGCTGCTCACGAGAACAGTCACATTTTTTCACCCTCACTTTCACTCTCACTCTCACTACAAATGTCTTATATAATCCTACCAGTTGCAAAATACTAAGATATCCTATTTTATATTATTATAACCCTATATTGGAAAAAGTTAACCAAAGTTTATTAAATTATACAAGCGATTAAATAATTTATTCATCATCTTCTTCAGCTTCTTCAGCACCTTCAGAGTTCTTGTTTTGGTTTCTTCTCTTAACTCTACCGGCTCTACCACCTCCGTAAGGAGAGTTGTGGGCAAAGTCAATGTGTTTTTGAGAGTCTAATCTAACCATGAAAGATGGGATGTTGACAATTTGTTTACCAACAGCAATGTGTCTTTGGGTGATTAAAACTCTAGCGTGGTGAATAGATCTGGCTAAACCTAATTTGAAAACTTGAGTTTGTAATCTTCTTTCTAAGAAATCTTCAATGTTTAAAGCTAAAACATAATCTAATTTCATTTTGTCTTCAGATAAGACACCAACTCTCACTAATCTTCTAATTAAAGCATTACCTTCGAATAATCTTTTTTGATCTTTTTCATCTCTGGTTAATAAATCACGAGCAGCTCTTCTAATTTTAGATAATTGGAAAGCAATTCTGTAGATTTCTCTCTTGTTTTTTAAACCGTATTCACCAGCCAACTTTAATTCGGCATCCAATCTAGCGGATTCGAAAGGTTGTTTTGGGACAGAGTAAGTCTTGGAGTAAGTTCTTGGAGCACCTAAAAATTTGTTAGAATTGGGTTCATTTGTGTTACAAGGCATAGCTGAGAGATGATTCATTACAGGTTCGATTCATGTTGTTTCCAACAGAATAGGTTCTTATGAAGAACAAGGAGCTCAATACCGACTTTTGGTTACAGCGTCTTCATACTAACAAGATGAGAAGAAATTGAAAAATTTTCTCCATTCACTTAATAAGCCCTTAAGACCTTAAAGTGTCCAACTATAATATAGTAGGATAATGAAGAAACCATCATGTTCCTTTCTTGATGTGTGTATGAGACTTATTCTTAATTAAAGTGATTAAAGTGTCGGGAGTTCAATCACGATAAATAAGCTCTGTTACCAAGACACCTTCGTCAAAAAACGAAAGTGTCCTCAGTATTGAGGACCCGAACCTCTAATGATCATGTTCAAATATATGCTTTGATCATTAACAAGTTTTGTTAGTTATATTCAACATACGTGGCATATTTAGTCTTCTATAATATTTTACTGAAGAAAGAAAAGAAAAAAAATCTTCAAAAAATTTTTCACTAACACTTTATAGCTGAAAATTTTTCAGTGCGAAATCATGCTGATATAAACGCCCATCACACGTATGCGCGCGTTTATTTCATACCAGATGATATTAGATAATTGCAACAATTGTCAGAGTAATCAGAGGGTGATAAACCTAGCTTATTGTTTTTGAAAGGGCTATGAAATTCATAGCATTGGTTTCAGGAGGGAAAGACTCGTTCTTTAATATTCACCACTGTCTTACACAAGGTCATGAGTTAGTGGCTATAGGAAATTTATACCCCAAGAAGCTCGAAGATGAGATTGATTCATTCATGTTTCAAACTGTGGGCCACGATATTATCTCCTATTATAGTCTGTGTTTAGATGTGCCACTCTATAGACAAGCTATCGAAGGGGGATCAAAAAATCAAGATCTTGAATACTCCAAGACCGAAAATGATGAAATTGAAGACTTGTATCAGCTCATTGATACTATATTGAAGGCTCATCCTGAGGTAGAAGCAGTAAGTTGTGGGGCAATTTTGTCTCATTATCAAAGAACAAGAGTGGAGAATATATGTGACCGATTTGGGTTGATATCCTTGACCTTTTTATGGCAACGTGACCAAGATCAATTGATGCAAGAAATGTGTCAAAGTGAATTGGATGCTAGAATTATTAAGGTGGCTGCCATCGGATTACTGGATAATCATTTGGGAAAGTCTATTACTCAATTATACCCCCAATTAGTTAAATTGAATCAACTATATGATGTCCATATTTGTGGAGAAGGTGGGGAATTTGAAACCATCGTGTTAGATTGCAAATTCTTCAAACACAAAAAATTATCAATTGTGGATCAACATGTGGTTCACCACTCCAGTGATGTTTCGTTTTTAAAGTTCAAAGTTGAACTCATAGAAAAGGACCCTTTGGGGAGTTTCGAAGCTGCTGCTGTTCCCAACCTATTGGAAGAACCATTTGATGAGTTGGTAACGGAGAAGCTGCCCGTTGAGGATTTTCATATTGAGAGTCTGAAAGACTTGTCAGAATACTCAGTGGACAAATATATCAGCAAAATCGATAATAATCTTTATATTAGTAATCTAACTGATAATACTGCATCTGACTTGACTGGCCAAACAGCCAACATTTTTGACAATTTGCACAAAATTCTTAAAGAACATGATTTGACCTTTGATGATATCCAGCATGTTACTTTGTTATTGTCAGATATGAACAAATTTGCTGAAATAAATGATATTTATAAAGAAAACTTCAAGAAATATTTACCCCCATCAAGAATATGTATTGAGACTAATATCTCGACCTTGGTCCAATTATCTTGTAAATGTATTATAAAAGAATTCAACACAAAAAAGGGTATTCATATACGATCAAGGTCATATTGGGCTCCTCCTAATATTGGACCCTATTCTCAATCAAGAGTAGAGGAACAGTTTAATTATAACTACGCTACTATTTCAGGACAGATTCCTTTGGTTCCTGCCACTATGGATTTGATAACAGATGAAGACAGAGCCATGTCACTTACATTACAACACTTCCACAGAATCAAGACATTGATAAATGTACCTGATATTGCAAGCATAATTTGTTTTATCACCAACAAAATTAACTTGAATGGATTCATTGACATGTGGAAAAACTACTGTGATTTGAAAGAATCTTCTGCTACTTTTAAAAAACTCATAATATTAAATGTCAGTGAACTACCCAGAAAAGCTATTATTGAAATCGGAGGCGACACTGTTAGAAGTATCAGTGATCCTTACGAAGATAGTGACAGCGAAGAAGAAATGGAAGGGCTGTTGAATGTTATGACCCAACTACAAGCCAAGTTTTCTGATATATCTGTAACTGAAGTTAACAACAGCAAATGTGTCATATTGTTCACTAACTCGGTCGAAACCATGGACTATTTATTCGGATTAATCACTAAGCATAAACACCACATCAAGGTTTATAGTAACACCAAGGACTTTGTAAATATTTCCCACTATAACTTTGAATACTTACCAGTGAATAACGTGTTCAACAGTGAACTTCAGCAGTTTAATTACGGAGTTTGTTTATCAATTACAATATGAATTACTATACAAACTACAAAATTACAAATCCATAAATATATAACACGCCAAGTAGTCCTTAATTACCGAAGCCCTTTACTTCTTGTTGTCCTGCTTCTTGCCGTCCTACTTCTCGTCGTCTGACATGTCAATATCATTAATATTATCCGGACCTCTATAGATCAACTCTTCAGGAACTTGTATACCCTTTTCCTGGCACAATTCAATCAACTTCTCATTTTCTTCTTTTAGTTGATCAATAAAATCGGCTGATTTGGTCAAAATATTCAACTCTGACCGGTTTTCTGCTTGTGTTAAAGATGGTGTCAAAGAAACAATTTTGTCAAATTCGGACCGGATATTTTCTCTTCTCTTTTGCTCTGATGCAATATGATGGGCCTATAATTTTGTTAGTTATTGAACTTATGGGATTGCAAGAAGCTATATGTGACCATTATTGTTAAAATGCACAAAGCAACCTCTCCCCCACAATTACTCAATTCCAGTGAAGACTTGCTTTAATAGACATCTAGAGCAACGTGGACGTTCCAAAAACGGGGAAAAATATTACGCACCTTCTTCTGTTCATCCGACAAAACTGAAGACTTGGTCTGTCTCTTTCTGGGTGGTGTAGGTTTATCTTCTGCTAATGACATGGCAGTTATTATTAGTTGATGACGAATTTCGTCCATAGTCATTTCCCCAATAAAAATATAAAATGAGGATTGTTTATATGCAGGCCTCGACCCTGCCCCACCTTATGCCTCGAACTTTGGAATGTCTGTCAGGCGAGCCCTTTTTGAATGGCTGTAAAATCATTTACTATGTAGCTCATAAGGTTTGTAATGGCTGATATTCTTGTATATCCTATAAACCCCCTATCTATTATCTATATGTTGCTTTCTTCAATGCACAGTTGGTATAAAAGAAGTTATGTACGTTATTCACCTAATCGTTTAACAATTTTCTATAAGACTCTTCTATATCGGACTCTTTGGTTACAACACCTCCACAAACTATGGCAATGACTATATCATCTGATTTAAGATTCTTGAAGTTGTCTAAATATTTGGTGTTATCTGATACTATTGATATAGTGGCACCACACGCAGGCTCTACCACTTCTCCAAAAGTATCGTAATAAAAGACCGTTCCTCTTACGCTATCAATATCATCAATAACACAATTCAGTACTGGGTATGTTCTGTAGGCATCCAATGCTCCTTGGCAAACATAAGGAGCGGCTAAAGAAGTAGCCAATGTCTTAACCGAATCAAGACTGACTACTCTGTCTTGTTTTATAGCTTCTTGAAAGGATGGAGCTCCTGAAGTTTCGACAGCTAGCACTGGAACTTTTTGAAGTGATTTGGAATTTCGAAGTCCATCCACAATCCCACAAAACAAACCACCTCCACCTACCGAACAAATGACACCTTTAACTTTACTTAAATCTTCAGCAGACATTTGTTGTTCGATCTCTTCTATCATACTACCATGGCCCTTCCATATCAAAGGTTCGTCAAATGGATGGCAGTATACTGGTTCTATCTGTGAATGATCTAACTTTTCAATAATATTATTTCTCAAAAACAGATCAGCTTCACCCCAATGTTCACCTTGAATATGAACAGTAGCGTTATATTCCTTCAACTTTTCTACGACCGACTGTTTAACCAGCTTCGGTAAAACTACAGTGCAATTGACACCATAAAATTGACTGCTATAAGCAGCAGCCAAACCAGCATTTCCACCTGAAGAAGTGAATACTTCTACTTGTTTGCCTTCATTTTGCACCTTTTCAATAGAGTGGCCGATATAATATCCAATTCCTCTTAATTTGAAACTTCCACTTGTTTGTTCGGATTCTTTCTTGAAAAAAATTCGACAATTGGTATTCAACTTATCGCTAGCTTCTACCAAACTAGTTTTAACAGCTGGCAATTGCATGGTGATCTTATGATAAGAGTCCCATTTGAGATTTAGACGTTAGGTGCTGATTTGGTCGTGCCCCGATTGTGAGTCGCATCCCGGTTTTGTTTGGTAACAATACCGAAGACTAAATAAAGTGGCTGCGAAATCTAGTAAGGGGACTATTAACGTCTTGATGCAGCCCTCTATATAATAAATATGAAATTTGACGTATACGGGTAAATCATTGGATTAGAGAGACTTCTGATTGTAAGTTTTTCCTAAAACTTTTGACTTAATATTTTTGTCCAGTTAAGTGTTTGCTTGTTAATACGATTTGTGAAATTTGCAAATCAACTGTTAACATACTACTGGTCGTGTCCTCCTATTTTTCATAAAAACCATTTTAATACACCCAGATGAACAGAAGAAACGACTCATCAGTATAGATTAGTTTCATGGCTATTGTAATTTTTTTTGCTGCTGCTTCATCAAAAAGAATCATCCTCCTTCCTATTTAGGAATATAGCGAATGTAGTGAACAAGGAATTTTCTTGAATAACTTGCCAAATAGAGGTCCAAAAAATCTGAAAAAAATACTAGGTGATTCTTGAGTACAAATAGCATCGATTAAAATAATTTAGTTTGTCATTATAGCTTTAATGGTATTGTTAAAAATCGAACTATTCTTACCTCTGGTTCTGATTTTTCTTGGGCAGCGATAATTCCGGTGATCGCGATAAGGAAAAAAGGGCTTATCATGATAATATATATCCAAAAGGGCAGTAAGGACGGTTTTTAATATTTCATGAGACAACAAAAACAAGACCCCTTACAAAAGCGATGTTTATGATATTACGAGATGAGTCGTTCAGCATGAACGGAACAAAGAAGAAAAAGGGGAGTAAACGGAAACTACCTGATGATAATGTTGTCTCGATGATGGGGAGTAAGTTCAGATCAAGAACCGGGTGTTTAATTTGCAGAAAACGTAAGCGGAAATGTGACGAAACTCACCCAGATTGTAATTATTGCAGCACTAGAGGACTACAATGTGTCTATTCCAAGGAGAAAGAAACCAATAAGGAAGAGAAATCCGTGATTATAAGCACACCCAAGAGTCCTGACCTTGAAATGCCAATTTCCCCTTTCCCTGTAGTCGAACAACAGGAAGGTTTCCAACAATTTTCGTCAAGCAGTAACCAAAACTATGCAGATAAAACTCCACAAAGAACCAATGGATTCCAGGCATTGATTGCTATGGATATGGCTCTGAAAGCTATGGATAAGGCTCTGAAAGACAATATGGCCTACCATCGAGGACTTAACAAGCTGAATAGTAAAGAGAATAAGTATGATGATAAACGAATTTATGAGGTAAATTTTGATGACAACGACAGTAATGAGACTAATTATGATAATGAAGACATTGAAGACAACGGATCCGTGGACCTTCAAACCTACGATAATGATTTCAAATTTAATACCACAAACAATAGTGACGAAAACGATATTAATTCGTTGATCAAGTTGGAGGACATCACAGTGCTGCCAGAGCAGTTACAAATAGCTGCTTCCAACGATAATACTACCACAAGCACCTTTCCATTCACTATAAACCCAAGTTCTATCCCTTGTCTATACTTAGATGATAACGGATTAAATTATTTGGATTTCTATAACAATAAGGTTGCAAGGATATTGGCAATAGGGCAGGACTCTATGAATTATTTTACAAAGTTTTATTCTTCATTGGCATATAATGAGGAGTCCTTTTTGTATGCCATAACATCATGGGGAGCTCTTTATTCAGGTGAGGATATAGAAATTAAAGCTTACATGAATAAGGCAATTAAAAAATTTAATCAGAATTTCAATCATAAAAATTCAACCGATGTTTATTTCAAAATTTGTTTCAACTCCATTTTGTATGGATACTATGCATGTTTAGGAGAGACTGTATTATGGAAAAAGTTGCACGATGAAAGTTGTCAAATAATTAGGGACAATGGTGGATTGCATAAATTTAGCAAGAGATTTAATTTTACAAATGAAATTAGGTTTATTTTATCTAATGTCCAATACATTGACGTAACTTCGTCGTATAATCACAAGTATGGGTCACTGTTTCCAATGGAGGATTATGAGGAATTGTTTGACAGTGAAGAATTCAAGCGTACTGAGTTAGATTATGGAATTGATACACTACAAGGAGTTCAACAATCTTTATATATCACTATTGGGATGCTAATGAACACAAAAGTCAAAATTAATCAAACTTTGATAAAATTAAATAATTGCAAGGATAGTGATGAATATTTTACTTTGAGACAGGAATTATGGCAATTGATGAATACTAGAGTCAACGAGTTAAGCGAGAAACTAACGAATTGCCAACCCAAGTATAATTTATTGAATTTGATTAAAGCAAATTCGGCTGATTATGAGTTATACTTAATCGCTTTTGATTTATATAAAATTATCGCCAACATTTATTTGAACTTGTATTTGAAAAAAATTGGGCCCAAATCATTAGAAATTCAACAGTTAATGCACCAAGCATTACCTTTGATGGAGGATTTAATCCATACAAAGTTTTGTGTGATACTATGTATCCCATTATTGATGGTGGGGCATTGCTGCTTCAATAAATTCGATAAAGAATCAATAGAGAAAATTTTGGGTCAAGTAAATAGGCTGAGCCCAGTATTGAATATTGATAAAACGTGGAAAGTAATAAAAAAGGCTTGGGAAATGAACCCTAACGGCAATTTGATAGTTGACTGGGCGGACACTTTCGAGTCATTCGGATGGACTTTGAACCTTTGCTAGATGAAACAGTAAATAGATACACGGTGGATAATTTTGAGACCTTCAAAAATAAAACCTTAACCTATTAGGCTTTTGAGGAAACGAACTAGAGAAATTTTTCAATGGAAGGGTCAGCCGGCTAGAAATAAAACAATTAAACAAATCTAACTTTATTGTTAAGCACAAGCGAGAGAGCCATAGCGAATAGGATTAGGTATAGGAATAATTGTAGGAATAAAAGCGGATATAAGGTAGTCTAGACTTTGTTTATGCAATAAACGACAAAATAAAGGTTAAAAAAAATTCAGACAATAGAGACGAGGAGAAATACGGAAGCGTGAATGAAACAGGAGTGGTTTTTGGCAATATACGAAAACTATTAGAGCATATGGCTCTATTGTTTTGAAACATACGACGACACCTCCTGTGCATAAAAATTAATAAATAGAAAGAATAAACGTAAGCCCACTCAACACGAGTTAACGTTAGAACTCTATAGCCAGCAGAAGATGAATTTCATGAACAGGGATACCTGTTTTATATGAAATTTCACCCCAAAAGTATATTAAGTTTGACTTTTAGTGCTTTTATTGCCTTATACCTTAGATTCAAAGATTCGAAGGGGTTGAAAATAAAGTTTCACCTAATCCACATGCAAACCTAACCTTAAGAAATCGAAGCATCGCGACTTAATTATGGCCAAGCACTAAACTATAATTACCAGCTTCTACTCAGGACGAACTAATAGAATCTTGTGGCAGTAGCGCTGTGCCGAGGTCTTGAAGAATTTTGACACAACGACAGACACTTCTAGAATAAGACAATATTGAACAATAAAAGTACCCTGTCAATTCCCCAGATAAATGGAGAGCTTTACCAACAACCTAAACTACTAGGTGTGGACCAACTATAACTAGAGACTTTACGAGATACAGCCCGAAGGGTCCAAAGTTTCTTTTTTACTTGTCAAAAGGTGCCTATGAAAGACTTTTACGAATTTAGACTTTCAAGCCCTTAAATGAAATTCTCTTAATAATATGTAGCAGCAAGGAAGCACAGCGTGTATATAGACAGGCGTAGTGTGGCCCAACTACTGCAGCCGATGCGCCAATTACTGCGAAAAAATGCCATTGGGAAGAATAATCAAGTGAGATGCCATGGTTCAACTCAATACTATTTCCCGTTATTTCCATCACCAATCACGTTAAAACAACTAAAAGGATCAATTGAGGCTTATGAAACGAATTGAACATAATACCTAAATTTAAATAGAAAAATGGAAAAAGGATGGGGTTTCCGATTAAGCTTTTGAAGTTCTACTCGATGTTGATGCTGTGATGAGATAGTGTAACATAATTTTTTGGGGAGCCGCCTGTTGACAGTTAGCTTTTGAGAGGTTTAGCAGTGGTTGGCCATTTTGGGCCATTTGTTTAACTTGTATGTTCCGGTTATTTCAAATTTTAAGTTTCTTTCTGCATGATATTGATCAATGGCAAATTTTAACACCTTATGCCTTTCGTAAGCAAGTATATAAATACTATTGTCATGTTTCAATAGAACTTATTGTATTAAATTTTCTAACATTCTTTCGTTTTTTGAAGCTACCAGTTCTGTGATTGTTGTGGTTTGTTCCCCCATCTAATTAGAAAAGAGATGAGAATATTCAGCACTCTATTAGTGGCTGCTAGCATCTTGCTCTTTGCAGATGCTGCAGATATTACCTCTGATACGATTAGAAGAGGTACTTTTGATTTTTCCATTGGGAACTATCATATATTTCCTGGTGTATATTTGTCCATTATTGATAACACCTTAAGTTCTTTCAATGGTGACTTCAATAATGAAGGTGGTTTTTATATCACCACTGATAATAACCTCATTGGTTTAAATGTTAATATGAACAACTTGCTTGGTACTATTGAAAACCATGGTGACTGGTCTTTCAATTCTACTCTTACTTTGACTCCTCCTGTTTACTCCATTATCACTCAAAACTTTGAGAATACCGGTAATATGTGGTTTGGAGGAGATGGTTCTGTCGGATCACCTGTGATGACAATTCAGGCTTCTAGCTGGGAAAATGATGGTTTAATGGTCTTCTACTTGAACGAAAGAAGTTCAGGAGAAGTCATCTTGGGTAACACTTTAGCAGCAGGATTTGGTGATATTACTAATGATGGTACTATTTGTTTAATTAATCAAGTTTACCATCAATCCACTGCTATTTTAGGTTCTGGGTGTATCGATATTGGTGAAGAGTCTAATGTGTGGTTAGCAGGTACTACATTTGGAATTACCAATGGAGTGTCAGCAGACCAAACATTCTACTTGAGTTCACCTTCATCTAGTATCAGAGCCCAAGCACTTTCAACTGCTCAGACTTTCCATGTTGCTGGTTTCGGTAATGGTAATGTTCTTGGTATCTCATCCACTATTGTAAGCTGGAATTATGATGGAAATGTCTTAACATTGAGAGCCGATTTG